>CM053405.1:28540106-28594434 GCA_028644305.1 Xerus rutilus | reverse complement strand
ATTTGTCATGGTGCTGTGTCTTGATTGTCCCTTCCAGAGCTTATGCTAAAGCTTAACCACCACTGTGACTGTATTGGGAGGTGGGACGTGCATGAGAATTCCACCCCAATAAATGGATGAGTGTTGTTGCTGTAAGTGGGTTGGTTATGGCAGAAATGGCTTTGCTGTACAATCAGCTGCCATTGGTGCTCATGCCACTGGCCCTACCCCCTGCACTCCTGGGTGCTGTCTTGCCCCATGATGTCCTCATCTACCACGTTACCACGCAGCAAGAAGACCCTCATCTGATGTGAGCACCTTATTGTTGGACTTCCCAGCCTCTGAAAAAGAGAAGCCTTTTCTTTATAATTTATGGAGTGTGTCATATTCTGTTACAGGAACACAAAAGAAACCAAACATATAACAACATTAGGAAACTAATGCAGATGACTATATGGTCCAAGGGAATGAAAACTGAAATTCTAGACAAAAGTTTTTAGCTCTTTCCACTTCTCTGTGACCCACACAGAAAGCTCATCCCAGTGCTGAGAGTGTCATCTCTCTTATTTGTAAAATAAGGATAATACTATTTGTCCAGCCAACTTAGAGTATAAAATGAATAATTAAATCATATCTTTCCACACTATTCTGGATGTTCAAAAATGTGCTCAGTGGAAGTTGAGGGTCTACAAAAACAGCTTCTGTGGTGAAGTAGGTTTGAAACATCCCATACGCATATATGGTTTCTCTTTGGAAGACTCACAACACAGATTATTATATAAAAAATTCAAGAACACTTGTAATGTGGAACATATTTAACCTTGTTTCACCTAGCCTTCTCTAAATTTATTTGACCATGGAACATTTCCTTTTAGGAAATCCAATTAATATTTTTTGAATGCTTGTATTCATTTGGAGCACTGCTTAGGAAATTTGTGTTATGCCATTTATAAGATATTCTGGCTCTTAGGGATGTGCACGTAAGAATTATTTATGTAGAAAAAAAATAGAAAACACTTTAGAAATCTGCAGAAATAACCCGTATTTATCATGATAGAGTTCCTATTCTGATCCTGTGCTCCTGCTGCAGGGAAGCAGAATACCTGTCAATGCAGTAACGGGTTTCATAGAGTGCACTCTCTACCCCCAACCCCAGAAGCAACAGAAATTACTCAGTCTCAAAAAGAATGGCAGGCATAAAGAAGAATAAAATTATGTCCTTTGCAGAAAAATGGATAGAACTTCAGAGCAGTATTTTAAGCAAAATAAGCCAGACTCAGAAAGTCAAGGGTCATATGTTTTCTCTCATGTGTAGAAGCTAGAGAGGAAAAATAAAAGGAAATGTGCGTGTGGAGGGGCTGATCTCATGAACATAGAAGATAGACCAGTAGAATGGAGGAAAGGGACCAGGAGAGGGAGGAGGGGTGGGAAAGGAGAGGTACTGAGGAATAATATTAAACAAATTTTATTGTTATACTATGTGCATGTATAAACATGGAATGATGAATCCCATCATTATTTGTAAGCATAATGCACCAATAAAAATATGGAAAAATTCCTTTTAACATTTTAAATTAAATTTACAAGGATAGTGGAAGAGAAAGAATGGCAGAAAGAAAACAAACGAGTGTTAAGACTCCTCCATGTTCTGAACCTCAAGACTGTTTCATCAGCATGAGTTCATATCACACTTACACGTAAAAAAGTATATTTATACATAAAAATAAATTTCCTTTAATAAAAACAACTCACTATTATTTTATTTATAAACACTTTTGTTGACAATAGAACCTAAACTAAGTTAATTTTTTTTTTGTACTGGGGATTGAACTCAGGAGCACTCGACCACTGAGCCACATCCCCAGCCCTACTTTGTGTTTTATGTAGAAACAGGGTCTCACTGAGTTGCTTAGTGCCTCACCAGTGCTGAAGCTGGCTTTGAACTCATGATTCTCCAGTCTCAGCCTCCCAAAATGCTGGGATTATAGGCGTGCACCACAGTTCCCAGCTTAAGTTAATATTTAACAGACTAACCCAGAATCCCAGACCAAGTCTGTTATGTATTAGATGAACTAGAAAGCCACAGTGGACCATCAGGTGTTAACTACCCTAACAGTTCTGTTATGGGTTAACTCATCCATTGTTCTAGCTATGAGTATAGAGCAATAAGTAAAACAGATCCAGTCCCTGACCTCCTGGAGCTGGTATGCCAGAGGAAATAGACTAAGCACAAAGAAATGAGTATAACTGCATGTAAGAGGATGAGTTATAAAGGAGAAAACCAATCATGGAAGCTGCCCCATCCGCAAGGTCAGGGAAGGCCTCACTGAGCAGGGAGTACTGAGCAAACCTGATGAAAAGTAGGAAGAGTAAGTTCCAGGGGGAAGAAGGGAGAGGACCAGGCTGAGGGGCCAGCAAAGGCAAATGACCTGTCCAGGTGGGTGAATGTGTAACATATTCATGGAACAGCTGGGAAGCCCAGTATGGCTGAAGCATATTTAAGGATGGAGAAAGAAGAGATGAGTCTGGATTGTTGAGAGTGGGACTCTGAGCACAGATTGCCAAGGAACTACAGAGGAGATGGCAAGACTTTGACTTCAGGTGAGGAGTGAAGCAATTTAGTGTTCTGTGCACAGAAATGATATGGTCTGACATTTACCAATTTTTTCTCTGTGGAGACTATGACTGTGTTGTAGAAGAGTAGAAAACTGTGGTGACAGTGGCAAGATCATGCAGAACATGTTAACCCAAACTATTCCAGCTAAGACATGATAGTGGCTAAGCCCAGGGCCATAGTTAGAGAGGTAGGGAAAAGTATGAAATGTGTTTCAGAGAAAGAGCTGGGATGATCAGTCGGTGGACCCAGGTATGTCTGACTACAGAGGATGTGAGGTAAGAGAAAGAGAGGGGTCAAGGATGAGAATGCAGGTGAGGTTTCAACCTAAGCACCTACAAAGATGCTTAGATGCCCTGAGATAGGATAGAATGGGTGGTAGCAAGCACTTGAGCTGGGTTGAGAGAGGGTTGGTAGAAAAGGCAGAATCAACTGTGTGGGTTGGGACAAATGAAGTTTAACATGTGTTTAACACCCCAAAGACAATTTTGAGCAGGCAGGGGGAATGTGCTATGTGATGTACAGGACAGAGTGTCACTTTGTTGTCTTCTGGTTATAAATGCTCTTTAAATCCATGAGACTAGATAAGATCACTCAGAAATTGAGTGTAGACTGGCATGGTGGTGCATACCTGTAATCTCAGCTGCTGGAGTCTGAGGCAAGGATGGTGATCAGAAATTCAACTTAGTGAGACCTCGTTTCAAAATAAAATTTAAAATGTCTGGCGATGAAGTTCCATGGCAAAGCACCTACTAAAGATGCATGAGGCCCTGAATTTAATTCTTAATACAAGAAAAAATTAGATAGAAATAAAGAACAGAGGACAGAGTCTTGAGGTATGCCAATGTTTAGAAGACCATATTTTAATACAATGGTCATTTTATTCTTGGTAAAGAATATTAGATAGCATGGCTGGAAAGTGAGCAAGTCGGGGAGCTTTATCACAGCCAGGAAGTTTTTCATTACATAGCGTATTTACTCTCCCATTGGAGAGAGACAGATCAGGAGGGCCTTGGGAAGCAATATCCCTGACTCCTGAGTGTGGGGCATCTGCAAGAAGACTCTCCTGAATGCTAGTGAATTGGCAAGAATTGACATTCTCATCACATTGATTCCACAAGGTATTTGAGGGTTCAATCTATAGCACTGCAAAAAAACAAAAAAACTCTTTTGGTCCCTTGGAGCACAGAAAAAAAAATACATTATAGTTTCAAAATCATAAACACTATATATCATATTTTATTTAAGAGATAAAAATCTTTTATTGAATGCTATTATACCAGGCAGGCACTTAGCTAATCATTTCTATGCTGTCCTTTCCAGTGTCTCTCCATATCCACTTTCTGTCCCTGCTGTGTGCCCAAAGACACTATAAGTATGGATCCCAAATAGCGTCCTTATCCCCTGTTTCCTACAATGCTCTCCTTCCAGATTTTAGCATCATCCTCTCCACTCACCCCTTTCAGACTAGGGAGGGGCGTAGCCCTCTCCATCATCAACCCAAGTATGCAGTACTAACCCTTGTGCAGCTTCCTCTACCACCTGTTCACAACTCTGTACTGTCACTTTCTTCAACTCTTCTCAAAGTACCCAGTTGGAGTGTATCATCCTTTCTCTCACAGGCACCCTGAGCAGCAGATCTTTAGAAAATTGCCTCATTGGCTGCCCCACTCACCATGCACTGACACAGTCATGAGCCCCGCTGTACAACTAAGAAGAGTCAATGTGCTGAATTCGCACAGAAAGAGGCAGACAAGATTTCTTTTATTGGTGCATTACAATTATGCATTATAATGGGATTTATTATGTCATATTTGCACATGCACGTAACATAATTTTATCAGTCTCATTTCCCCATCACTTCCCTTTCTCTTCCCTCTCCTCAATCTGCTTGTTCTACTCTAATGATCTCCCTCCTATTATTATTGTTATTGCTATTATTAATCATATGTATACATATGATTATGTATAATAATGTATGTATATACTAATCATATGTATACATACATGTGAGATTCCCTGTGGTATACTATATATGGACATTGCATTATTTGGTAGATTTTATTTTCCAGTACTTTCTCCTATCCTCCCCTTCTCTCTCCCTCTGGATCCCTTTCCTCTATTCATCTTCCTTCAGTTTTCATGATATTCTCCCTTTTTGTTTGGAATTATTATTATTATTATTATTATTATTATTATTACTACTACTACTACTACTACTACTACTACTACTATTATTCTCTCTTTAGCTCTGTCTTTCTCTAGCTTTCACATATAATAGAAAGCATCCAACTCTTGACTTTTGGCAGTCAGGATTTAATTCCATGTTTTTCTGACTTCAAAACCTATACGTTTACCATTTCACTATATTGCAATATGAAATCAATTATAATTTTTCTTTCTGGCAGTGTTAGAGATTTAACCCAGTGCCTCATACACACCAAATGAGTGCTCTACCACTGAGCTGGACTATATCCCCAGCACTTAAGTCTGACATTTGTGTGTGGAAGGGTGGAGTACTAGTTGCCCAGGCTGACATCAAACTTGGCAGTCCTCCTGCCTCAGCCTATAAAGTCTACAAGATTATAGGCGTGTGACATCTCATCTAGTAATTATAACTTTTAAAGTCATTTATGTTTGTAAAGTTATAAATATATTTGTAATATATTTAAAAGAAATTTAAAATTATTATTTTCTATATGCCAGACATTTCACAAGCACTAGAGCACTCAATGCTTATTCTAACCCTTTTATTATCATCATTTTAGAGATTTAAAAAAAATCAAACTTAGAGTTGAAAGATTTTTCAAGATTACAACCAATAAATAGCAGAACTGAGATGTGAATGCTCCAAACTTAAAATCCTTTATATCATGTTCCATGGGAATATTGTAGGCACAAAAATGTTTTTTTTTCCTCATTCACAAAGAAGAAAAAAGCATAGTCTTCTTTCACCTACATGTAAGGTTTAAGTCTCTTGAGCAGATTATGCTCATTTACCAGAAATGCAGAAGAATTGTCAACAACCTCCTAAGCATCTCTGCAAGCTGCATTCCAATCCACCTCTGTGGTCAATATCATCAGTGTGGAATTACAAGAAGCAGAAACAAGGTTGAACCATCAAGCAATTTAATGCATTTGACAGTCACTGTGATTTGCCAATCATTAATCAACAAATCAAGATTTTCTTAGGACTTGCTCTGTGTCTAGTAGAAAGCCAGGAAACCTTGTGCAGGATATGAAACATATAATATGTTCAAATTCCTTGAAGAGTTAAGATACAACATATAAAACAATCATTTATAATGCAATGGAGTACATATCTATGTCTCAAATTGTATACATAAATAAAAATATAAAAGGAGAGAAGAGAACCGGAATAATAAAGGGCTCTTGGTGGAGGAGATAGGCTCTAGGGATAGGGATGTAAATCAGTGGTAAAGAGCACTAGCTTTGCATGGTCAAGGCCCTGGGTTCCATCCCATTATCACGAAAGGAGATAAAGAAAGAAAAAAAGAAAAAAAAAAGGGTCGGGGGAGAAGATGTAGACTTCATCCTTGTGGAAACAGCTTTGATTTCTCTCTTTCTAGCTTTAAGATATTTCCACAGTAAAGCTTATTGGACTGAAGATTAACTCAGTAGTAGAGTGCCTGTCTAACACAAGATCCTGGGTTCAATCCCCAGTATTGCCAAAAAAAAAAGGACAGAGGTAAAAAAACATTAATTATTAAAAGTTAATCATACTATATCAGTCCTTCAGTCTAGCATTTTGGGAAGCAAATATTAATTTTAAAAAATGACTAATTTTTAAAAATAGTGGTTATTTTAAACAACTTCTTTTCTGATTTGTATAGAAGGTTCTTGCCAGTCTAAATGTCCAAGGGAGATCAATTGGAATAATCTCCTGCTGAGAGCTTTTCCACAGTTTGCATTGGTCATTTGTCCTTTTTGCAGAACAGTGTAAAATTTCAGTTCTCTTTAGATTGCTCAATAATCAAGGAACTATGGGTTGTAAAAAACACACCAGGTTCCCCAATCCTATTCCTTCTACTCAGATATGGATGTAGTTCTTCTCCTAGATAAATTTTAGGCAGTGCAAAGTAATCTGTCCAAATCTCTGTGGTTCAGGCCCTAATTATGCCTCCTGTGTGGCTTATCAGGGTCTCACTAGGATGTATCCCTCAGAACAGTCCATAGAAGTCCCACACAGAAAATATGAACACTTATAAGGTTACCAAGTAGAGAAGATAGCAGGGAAGAGAAAGAGACTATTTTCTTCTTTTTGTGTTATTTATGAATCTTTTCCCCTCTGCTCTTCATGAATCCTTCTGCTCACCCCAAAAGTAGAGTACCCATCCAGCAAGTCCTCCCAAAGTAGCTGCCACTTTATCTACTGCACACATCTGACCACGAAGTCTGAACATCTATGAGAATGTTTCCATACCCCCTCAGATGGGAGTGTGGTGGTCCTTTCCTCCACATGAGGCAGGTGATGGCCCCATGATACAGAGTTAACATACTTGCAAGAAAAAATCAACATGGAAAGGGTAAAGGCAAATTTTGATTCTCCTTTTGAAAACCCAAAGCAATAATGTATCGGCCAACAGTCAAGATTCAAAAAGCCAGGAGCATAATTGGTGTTAAAGTCTCAACTGTGCCTTTGGTTTAGGAATTTAAAGAATGGCATTAAACTGCCATCTGCATCACATCCACAGGAAA
This sequence comes from Xerus rutilus, assembly GCA_028644305.1. NCBI lineage: Eukaryota > Metazoa > Chordata > Mammalia > Rodentia > Sciuridae > Xerus > Xerus rutilus. The sequence continues at coordinate 28,587,122 of CM053405.1, read as the reverse complement.
AAAAATTGGGGGGCTGTTAGTTTTTGTTTTCTGGTTATAGAGAAAATAGTGTGTCTTTATGAGCTTCTTTGTGGAGATTCCTTTTCAGAAACTTGAGGTTTTAGAGAAATAGACAAAACAAATTCCAAGGTGTGTTGAGGTCTCATGGAGAGGCAGTCATTTAGAGGTCCAAGGACAGAATGTGGGCTGCAGCCATTGGTTCTTACTGAATTATCCACAGAGGAAGCAGCCCAGGTGTTATGACGTCTGACTTCCTAAGGATTGTGAGACACACATCCTCATCACCCCATGCTTGCCTCCCATTTTAGAAGTCAATTTTTTGGTTCAAAGTAGGGATTTCCAAAGTGTATTTCTCAACCCATGGGATTTATTATCAGTATCTAAGGGGCTGTCAAAGTTGCCAGATGGGTGGTCTCTAGGATCTCACACTAATTTTTATCTCTGTTTATCTGCTTTTATTTGTCTGAAATATTTACTAACAAATGGATTAAAAGATTTAGTTCACAAAAAGGGATTTTGCTAAAATGTAAAAACAGTGAGACGAAGAAAAACAATGACAAACCATCCACACTCCTTACCAGGTCAAGGGGACCCTTTCCAACTGGCAGATAGTAAAACACCCCAGCATGGTAGGGAAGGAAAACACAGTAGAAATGCGTTGGAAGGAGTCCTCACAGCTCCTATCCAAAGAGCAGGGCTCCAAGAGAGAGAAGCCCCCATCCCAAATATGATGGGAAATAGGAGGGATTGGGGAAGACCAGGATAGGTTAGATGTAAAAATGGGACAAGGCACTTGAAGGAAGCTAAGCCCTGGAGAGGTAACATATTTCAGGCACAGTACGTAGTAAAATGCAAAGTATAAAACAAGGACATTTGCGCAGAAGGTGCAAGATGCTTAAATGAAAAGAGAATGTTGAGTAGAGATATCTAAAAGGAAATCACTCAGAATGGTTCCATGAGTTTGCATCTCTTACCCATTTCAAGGGTAAAAAGATTCCCCACACGGGAAATGGCAGGGAAGGTTTGTGAGAAAGCTGTGATTGGAGAGTGGTGTATTGCACTTTCTGCCCCATGGAGCTGGGAGGAAGGAGGGTGACTCCTGCCTCTTCACTTGGAGTCACGTTTCCTTGAAGAACACTCTGAGGAAGTGCTTTTGTTGCCTGGAGTTCTGGAAACTCCTTTGACACCTACCAAAGCAAGAGAACTTCTTGGGGTCCTGTGGGAGCACAAAGATGTACAAGTAGGAAATAACGTCATTTCCCCCATGTGAAGTCAGGATCTGTGATGCCTTAGGCAAGGTGGAGACTTTCAGGAAGAAATGCTGGATAGGCACCATTTTATGAGAGCCTAATAAGTATGGGCAATGTACAATTTTCAGGTTGTGATGTATCAGCTTAAAAATAAATTTAATTAAAAAGAAAATTACTTCTGCCAGAACAACAGAAGAACCATCTGGACAGAGCACATTTAGAATAAAACATCAAAAAAAAAATCAGAGAGGTAATCAGAACAATGGTCAGAGCCTTCAGCAGTATCTGAAGAGTTAGTTGTCTGAGGGGCTGAGCAGATTGGGGGTCCTAGAAGAATGTATGTGAAGCTCTGAGAGCATGAGACTGACTACAGCCATGACATCTGGCTTCTGCTCACTTCCTCAACCTCAAAGTCGGAAAGTTATTGAAAGGTGAGCAAGAAAGGTGGACAAGAAAGCAAGAAGCCCCTCACACTCCCTTCACTAAAGACAGATCAGCTCTGGCCAAGCGAAGGCAAGTCACATTTCTGAATGCCATTTGCAGTGCTAATTAATAAATTAATTAACAACATATGAAAATGCATTGATTATATTATGCAGAACATCCTAATTTCTGAAATTACACTAAACAATTTTTTTCCATAACCTAAGTATAACCAAAAATGTCACGATTCCTGATAGAAGTTTTTTTCCCCAGAGGCAGGGAAAACAAATGAAAACGAAAACCTTTCCCCAGTGAATTAATCCTTAAATTAACAGTAGAGGAAAAATGCTTTTTTTTTTTAAATATTTCTTTATTTTTTTAGTTGTAGGTGGACAGAATATCTTTATTTTATTTTTATGTGGTGCTGAGGATCGAACCCAGTGTCTCATGCATGCTAGGCGAGCACGCTACCACTGCGCCATAACCCCAGCCCTGGAAAAATGCTTTTTTAAAAATAGGCTCAATAACTAGGTTTGCTTATTAAACCAGTTAAAAGTGCTCATAGGAGAGTTGATCACCAGCACAATACATTGTGCATGGTAGGTCTTGACATTAAGTTGAGAAGTAAAATCCTACACACTGTGGTCAGGGACACAGTGATTAGTGAAAAGGACTACTGAGGGTCTGTTGTAAGGTTGCTTATTTGGGTCTTTTAATTTTCCCCTGCTAAAGATTCTTGCAGGTGGTGTTTAAACTGGAAAGTCTTTTGATATTACCACATGCCAGCATTCCATATGAACCCACTCACTATAGTAAAAGAAACCTATCTTAAATATCCATTTCTACACATTTCTTTTAAAGTGGGCCTAAAGGAAAAGATGCTTGATTTATGTGGAAATAGGAAATGATGTTTTGCTCATCTTAACCCTAAAAGACCTTTATTCTTCTTTATTTGTTTTTCGGGGTAAGGAGTGGTTTAAGTCTTCTTCCAAAATACCAGCTCTCCATTTAAGTCTATCCTTAGTTACCTCCCTCAGCCAGTTCTTTCACAAATTCTCATTAATGGGAAGCATGGACACAGAGCAAGGAAAAAACTTTAAATGAATTTCATAGGAAAAAAATAAAAAGGTATATATTCATAGGATCAAAAGCATGGGCATAATGTAGCAGACTGAAAGATTAACAACGTGCCAACTATTAGACTAGGCAGGAAATGGAACTGGAATAATGGCTCCAGGATTACAGGGACAAAACATGAGAGCCTTGTGTTTGGAAGCACTTCTGATGAACTGTTTTATTCATAAATATTTCAGAATATTTTATCTGAACAGTAAGTAGCAGTCATCCAGTTCTGCCCCCTGGCCTGCAGATGTGGGAGGGCTTGTGTGCAGTACAGGGCATTCCTGTGAGATAGGTCCCCCCAGCCCCAGCCAGAGCATAGAGTGTGCATTTCTGAGTCCAACAAAAACAGAGGCATGAGCATCTCAGATTTCACCTTACAGGCAACACCACAGTGTACTTACACATTCACGCACTTAACGAATACCAAAGCTGAAGTCATGTGATGGTTTACAAAACAGGCTTTGGCTCCTTCCCCTACTAGCTGAGTGACAGTAACAGCCTTTCAATCTCTCTAGGCCTCAGTTTCCTTACTTTAGAACATGAATGACAATATTCTTGACCTTAGCTAAGCAGAGTGGCCCACACCTATAATTCCAGTCACTGGGAAGGCCAAGGCAGGAGGATCAAGTTCGAGGCCAGTGTGGGCAACTTAGAGAGAACCTGTCTCAAAATAAAAAGGGCTAGAGATGTCACTCAGTGGTACAATACCCCTGGGCTCAATCCCCACTATTGGAAGGAAAGATAAATAAATAATAATCCTGATTACATGATTCTTGTGAGGACTCGGGGGAATAAGGTAATTGTGATGGCCATAAAAAACAACGGGTGGATAACCTTAACTACTGTTCCTTTCACCACCGTGTTCGCACAGAGCTGCTAGGAGTCAGTGAACAATTATACTGGGAGACCAGTGCAGGCCATTTTCATGAAATAATGAATCCCCCTAAAAGATGAGTTTGGCTTGAAGTGTCCCCACTGGCTTGGTGGAATATTTCTTGGGATTGCACTGCAGCCTGAGACTCTCCCTACCAGTCGTGCTTCCCTCTATCTCCTCCTTTCATAGCTCTCAGACACTCATTGTAAGATAAAGGCTCCCGCCACTCCTTCTTTTGTTCTCTGCAGGCTTTCCCTACTCTTAATAAATCTCTTTTTCATTTAGCCCATCATGGTATATCTAAACTGAAACAATAGGTAAAAACCAATACCTGGTATATGACAAACTTCTCAATAAAGAGTACTGCTTATTATTATTAAAAAATGGAGTAACAAGTTAAATAAACATGGAATGCTTGTGGGAATTTGAGTGAAGGAAAAATCATTTCAATAGAAGGCATTCAGAAACATTTCGTGTATGAGATACATTTTAAGCTATAAAGTTCTGAGCTACAAAGACCTCTAAAGTAAGGTTTATTGAAGATTACCAGCAATTTGAGCAAGGAATAATAGCAGAGATAGAGGTAGAAAATGGAGATGCTTCAAAGATGGGTAGAGTGTATGGTACTTATGAAGTTGTTGCATTTAAGTCTAAAGAAGCAGGCTGGGGATAGCCTGGGCCAGGGAACTTGTACTAGTCAATTTTGCTGTCATAAGCAAACCCCAAATCTCAGTGGCTTACAAGAACACACAGTTGTTTCCCATGTGTGATATGTGTTGGTGGCTGTGGATCAGCTCTATGACTCTATTCTATGTGCCTCCTCACATTATTCTGGGAGTCGGGATGAAACAGCTATGTTTCCCTAATTTGGGAAACATAGTTTCCCAAGGAAAAGGACTGGCAGAAACATATTATGGTTTTTGAAGCTTCTACTGTAGACAAGCTATATGTTGAGTCTGTTCATAGTCCACTGACTAGAGTATGTTTTATGGCCAAGCCTGTCATCAGTAGGGCAAAGATTGTCCCTCTCAACATAGAGGCTCTGGAACACCTGTTGTGATAGATGAGGATTATGCTCCCTTCACAGGAAGGAAGGATAAAAAGTTGGTAAAGGTAAATGAATCTACCAACAGCACAAAGTTGAGCAAATATAGATATTTAATATTTTTAGTAGGCCAGTACCACCATTGGGTTTCTCTTTTGGTATAGAGGTAACTTTGGGAATAGAAATAAGAATATCGCCTGGTCCAGGCAGAGGATGATGGCAGGTCTGGATAAGGTAATGACACCAGGAACTTAATTGTGTCCTCTATCCCAAGACCCAACTTTATAGTCTATTCTGACATCTCCACAAGAAGATGAAGAAGAAAAATCACTTCTAAGACCAGGGACAGACAAATCACTTTTTAAGAATTTGGATATTGGGGAAGATAGGGCCAGTTCTCAGGTTTGGTGTTATAAAGCTACGCAAGATAAACTGCATTTATCTTTGGAACTCACTATCTTCCTTGTGCCTGTCTTTTCAGAATAACCTAGAATTTTCAGTATCATCGGCTAAGCCCCGATCTATAGCACTCCTATGCTGTACTCATGAGGCCCAGATCTCCCCACCTGTGACCCTGCACTGACCCTCCTAGATAATATCCTTTGCCTCTCGCCCAAACCGTCCCCCAATCCACCTTCCTTAAAGCACCACATTCCTATTCAGAACGTGAATCCTGTCCCCAGGGCCAGGCTAGGTAAGTGCTAGCTGCTCCCTTCAAAAGTGCAACATGTTCACTGCTACATGTTACTTTATGCTGTTGTCTTAATATATTTTCAATTTGTGTCACGAGCAGCATGTGTAATTAATAATTACTCGGAGGTGGATTTTCTTTAAATGCAAGTGTATGTTCAACCACAACAATCATCAAACATAATTAATTAATGCAAAAAGTATTGGGCGTGCTGGAGCACCCTAACTAGCATTTGATGCACACTAATCAAACACTATAGGTAAGTTACACTATGCTAGGGCAGTTAAGCACTACCCGCAATTCACACAGTCCTAGGGCAACTAAACATTACAATTTACACAATCCTAGGGCAACCGCGAACCCCAAAGTACCTCTGATGCCAGGTGACTTCTCTTAGCCAAAGAGCAGACGTTGTCCTTGTCTGGTGGTTCTCTTCAGCTGGCGGCTGGATGTCAGGGAATGGAGGAGCTGACCCAGGGACAAACAGCAAGGTGGCCAGTCTCACTGATGTCCTTGGAGCAAGCTCAAAAATGTGGCAGCTTAAAAGCAGTTCCAAGTTGGTGGTGTGGACCGAGTTGGTCGTGCGGGCAGGTGACTGGTTACACCCAGTAAAAGCCAATGTCCGTTGATTATGTCCAGTGAGATAGTATAATTGCCACTGGGCCCATTTTTGGGCATGCGTATGGGCTGAGCCCCCCTATCAATCGTAACCAGTAGGCTTGCTGTTAGGTGCCCCTCGTTGCTCCTTTGTCGATTACATGGGCTGGGCCCCTTGCAGCCCTTGATTGCATGGACTAGACTCCCTTTTCGGCCCCATCATTGCAAGCAGGCATGACTAAGCAAGTCAGTGGCTGCTGTTCCTTATGGCCAGCAACCCAGTGAGTCTCTGGCATGTCCAAGCATGCCCATTACAATTTGTAACATATAATACTTGAATCTTCAAAAAGTAGTCTCCTATAGAACCCAATTGAAAACCATACGTTTCCTTTTTAAAGGAAAACAGATATTAAACCAGATCACATAAGTATTTGCTCCAGTATGTTAGGGTCTCTGCTCAGTCACTCCCTAACTGGGTACAGAGTATATGACATGCTGTTTCCCAGCTTGAGCAGTGTACAGATTGACAATGTGACACCAAACAAAACATTCTATTACCTTATAAATGCATTTCAATGAGGATAGCAGGTTCAGAGACAAAGACCAAAGCCTGAGCATCTAAGAACCTACAACAACCATATTGGTACCCTACAAAGCTTTGCAGGACAGGGGCTGTTTCCTTCCACACGTTAACAAACAGTTTCTAAGTTATTGCTTTTGATGGGAACAGAAACTGAGTCCATGTCAGAAAAAGGGGTGATTTCAAATCAGTACTGATTTGGCAAGAACTTCAGAGATGCAAGAAACGTTTCACCCACCAGGGCCCTGCTGCCCTAGTAGAGGTGATTCTATTTTTTTTAACTCAATGATTCTAACCACATAGGCCCGTGGGTGAATAAATAACTTGCCACCTTCTTACCAGCAGCACCAGGTCACAAACTCTTCATTGCACCACCAACCACAGGCCCAGAGAGACACAAGCTCCTGCAGCTTCGCCTTCCACATGTTTTGCTCTCAACCAGTGGTGCATCCAGTTGGACCTGAAAATACATTGCCTAGGGTCAATTTTTTCTGAAGCAGTTCCAAAGCTGTGCAACATTTATTAACAGGCAGAAGGGCCAACACACTTGGAGACCTGATTACTCTGTGACTTGGAAGCTCCACCAATCACCACATTGGTGCCACAGTACCTGGACCTCTGAGGGATTTTAGCCCCAGTTTCCTTTCCACGGGAGATAGGAAGACATCTGCTTGCTCCTACAGGTTAGTTAAATGGTGTCTGTTCATTTAAAAAAAAAATGAGTGAAGTAAAGGGAAAGAACAGGACAGGACCAAGAAAGAGCTGAGAGAGGCTGAGAGATCAGCTGATTTGGCAGATGACAGGTTTTACTACAGATTTTTAAAATAATGTTGCTTTAAGAACAGAAAGAAAGCCAAGCCAAGAAACATCAACAGTAAGTTTTCCTCCTTTTCCCCTCTAAGATACGCTAAAGCCAGGTTTAATTTTATGTCAGGAAAGAATTCCCTCCTGAGACTTTCCTGGCTATGGTTCAGTTGAGGATAATGTTTTCCAGCCATGTTTCCAGAGTCCCTGAAAAGTTGAAAGGAAAGGGGCGAAGGATCAGGCAGCCTTCACTCTGAAGCAGCAGGGGGTGCTGTCATGACAAGGAAACTGGGTGGTTTCTCAGACCCAGACGATTTCTGAAATTAAGTCAACATTCTCCGTTTCATTTCCGGTATCAGGGCACACTGAAAGAATAAAATATTTACAAATACCAGCAGCTTTTATATGCATTTTAATGTAAAACCTTCATGATATATTTTAAATTAGAATGGGAAAAAACTCTTAGATTTTCGAATAAATGGCCAGAAGCTTGTAAAGCATAACAGTATTTCATGATTACTTCAATCACCATGTAATGAAGCATGTCTCATGTTATATATTGCAATCCCAAAGTATCCTATGGAAATGGATATTTAAAATGTTATTTCCAGGGCATTCAAAAGAGCCATTGTAACAACCTCACCAAAATATGCCTACCCTTACAACATAAGGTATATTGATGCTGTCAATATTACTTATCTGTTCAGTATATTCTGGTTTTCAAATTGCTTGGGCCCATTTGAAAACCAAGGGGGAAAAAGCTAGGGAAACCAAACTCACTACTTGTCATTATAACCAGACTTTGCTCCTCTTTGTTGGGTTGTTTTGAAGTCCTACGTTAAATCCACACAGTGTAACTTAACACTAAGTTAAGGATTAAGTGACTATTAACATTTTAAGCAATTCTTACACTCAACTACCTCTGATTGTTCAGTTCTTTCTAGCATCAACAAAATCTTTAGGCATACAAATTTTCCTGAGCACAAATTCAATAATTACTGATGTCTCTCACATGTATATCTGTGACTGTATTACACTATACACATTTTGTCAAGAATGCCCCCAGAATAGTATAGGTAAGTTTCTAGGAAGTTGACCAAAGGGAATGCTGAAGTTCAGATAAACTGAGTCTCAGAGAAGAGGCAATGAATGGAACATAGGGAATTGTAGAGGAGAAGAGACAACTTTTGAGGAGGAAGTAACAAAATCAAAGATCACTTGCTGATCAGGTATATGCAATCACCTTCCAGGCTAACACTTTCTGGACCAAGGATTTTTATTATTGCATTTCACTTCAAACTTTCAGAAAGATGATGGGGAAATGATCTGAGAAATCAAGAAATTGACCAGAAAATAGATTGAAACAAATAGAGGCAGATAGGATGAGTCAACAAGCCAGGCACATAGCATGTAATAAGTCATGGAAGTTGAAGATTAGGGAGAGCAGAGAAAGAGTTCTACAAAAGTAGTTCAAGAATAGCCTAGTTTTCTCTCAGAGAGATTTGGGGAAAAATAACTTAATAATCTGTAGCACCATGAAATAATTTGCATTTCTTCTTTTAAGAACAAAAGAATTAACACATTGGCCATTTCCAAATATCACTGGTTTATAATAACTTACTTTCTATTACATTGTTCATCTGGGTTCTCGCTGGTTCCAGAAGAGTTCATCACATCCTATAACTGGCTGGATATTCTTGTAAACTGTGGTCTAGGCGGGGGCTGACATATATCTTTCCTTCATCTTTCTACTCTGAATCCCTTGGGTTATAATAAGATTGTACATCCCTGAGTATCCTTCATGGAGACTTCTGACCAGCCTCTGTTCTCCAGAAAATTCACTAGGGAGAGGGTGCATGAGTGTTTTCTGTTGGATCTATGGATAAATTAGTTATGGAAGGTTTGCCTTGGTAGTGGCTTGGATTGAAATTTGTTCTTTCTTTACAGAGATTCTTGATTGCCTAATTTATTAAGCAGTATTAAGTCAAGAAGAAATATGAAGATTTTATATTTCTAAATCATTTTTCCTAATTGTACTATACCAAGTATTAATTATCCACTGGGTAGTAGATCTCCTTGTGGGCATCTGAGGCAGCTTCATCATTTCTAATTGCTTGCAAATTTTAGGTCTTAGTCTAGATTAAAAATCAAACATGAGTTTGCCCTCTGCTCCTCTGCTTCACTCTGCATCCATCAGAAGGGACACTCCCTAACTAAAGGCCTATCTCAGATGCGTCACCATCTCGCATTCCCTTTTTAGGATGATAACTCTTTCAGGGTGCTGAGGTGGGGGAAGGACAGGGAAAAGAAAAGCTGTCATGTTACTAGGCTGCTACCAAACTCACTCTCTATTGTTGGTTACTTCTCATTTAGCCTACGCAGCCTGGCTATTGATGTCCTCCTGGTGGCGAAGGGTAGGCCTCCAAATTCGGACTTACTGAGATAAGAAGGTACGGGTGTTTTGAGCCCCAGTGATTTTGGAAATCTAGATCAACCTCTTCAAGCCCCTCAATCCCCAGTACCAGTTGTATATTAAGTGGTCTGTTCATTTCTGCCTTGAAATGGCAACTGAGTAAGCCCACCTACGTTCTAGGCAGAGTCCCTTCAACCACAGGAAGCTCCTATCCTGGCCATTAAGCTGGATGAGTTCACACTGACACTTGCATCCTTTCTTTCTCCTAAACTGTTTCCGCTTCCTCCTCTGATGTACAAGTAAATCCACAAGTCTTCCCAACAAATACCCAACTAGGTAACCAAATCACACAATGGTTTTGTGAATAATTCTCTCAGAAAAGAAAGGGTTTAGAGAGAAATGCCAGGCACCACCATTTGCCTTCCCTTGCCTCTCACTGAATGCACCCTGCATTCTAAAGACCCCAGGGTCTGCCTCCCTCTTTCTTGTTCTCAGTCTTTTCATGGAGAGGATGGAAGTGGGTATGAACCAGCCACATTGGTCACCTTTTAGGAATCTTTGGCTCTGACTCCAGTGGTTCTCTGGTCAAGTGTTGAATACTTCTCTGCTCTCACCTTGGATCCTCATTGCTGATCTCAGGAGCCCCACTAATAGATTGTTACGGATTGAAAGTAAATGAAGTTCTTTAAAAGAAAGAAAATAGAGAGGAAACATATAAACATTTGTTATAGGTATTCAGAATCAATTAATTCGTTGCTAAGATTTTTAAAAAATCTTTACCCATTACTTCAATTTGTTTAGCAAATGAGAAATGCCAAAGTTGAACATGATGATAGAATCCTGTAAGGCAAAGGAAAGGAAAAAAAATCCCCTGCTCTCTAAACACCCTTTTCTGTTGTATAATATTTGCAATTAAGGCCCCTGAATATTGGTACAAAGATAGTAACTAAGGGTAGGGGTGGAGAGAGAGAATGAAAATGTGCTCTTGCCAGGCATGGTAGCATGCACCTGTAATCCCAGTTGCTCAGGAGGCTGAGGCAGGAGGATGTCAAGTTCAAAGCCCAGCCTCAAAAAATTAGCCAGGCCCTAAGCAACTCAGTGAGACCCTGTCTCTAAATAAAATACAAAAAAGGGCTGAAAATGTGGCTCAGTAGTTAAGCATCCCTGGGGTCAATCCCCGGGACCAAAAAGAAAAGAAAATGTGCTCTTAGAAAAGTAGGGAAAGTCTTCCAAGGAGAGATGGTATTTGAGCTAGCTCTGGAAAAAGTGAATAGCATCAATCATCAGACAGAAAAACAAAATAAAGAAAAGCATTTCAAGCAGAGATAATAAAGGCAAGTGCAAAGACAAAAATACATAAATATTCTGGTGAGGCTAGTAGTACATATGCCTTTGGTGTTGGATGGTGAAAGTATATGGAAAGCCAGGCCACTAGAGTCAGTTGAGTCTGAATGGTAGACGGCCTTAGAGTATACATTAAGAAGTTTGGAACTTTTTTGTATATGAAATGGGGACTCATCAAAGATTTTAAATCAAACGAATAGTGTATGGAATGCTGTTTTAATAATAAGCCTCTGGCATCAATATGAGAACGATAAGAAACTAGGAAATTAGGAGCTAACTCCCTGGTTATCTGGAGAATTGTTGAGTACAGGAACTAAGTGCACAACAATAGAGAGGAAGGGAAAGAACAGATAGGAGAAAGATTTTGTGGGACAGTGAAATTGAGGATAATTCTGTAGTTTAATTTTCAGTATCTGGGTGTGTGAAGATATGAAGAGACCATTGCTGAGATAGGGAACCGAGGAAGAGGACTGAGAAGATGAGGCATTCAGTTTGGGGCATATTAAGTTGAAGGTGATGCCAAATATTTAGGAGGAGCTTTCCAAGAGGCATCTGGGCCTGGAATTCAGGAGAGTAGTCCAGGCTAATTGTGGGAACAACATGTGAATAGATGAGGCTGGAAGACAGGTGAGTGTCTGTGAGAAATGTCTTAGCGTGTGTGGACAGGTCGGGAGCTAAGGGTAGAGCATTCACAGAACCAAAGAGGTAGGAGAAGGGCTAGCAAAAAAGGCAGAGAATCAGCATGAGAGAAAAATCAAAAGCCAAGACAGGAGGGGATGGCAACCAAGGCAGAAGCAGTTCCAGTGTTAAATGTTGTAAAAATCTGGGCAGAATGAAAACTGAAAAGAAAGGTCCTAAGATAAAGAAATCAGATGGTACCAGGTGCAGTGGTGCATATCTATAACCCCAGCAACTCAGGAGGCTGAGGCAGGAGGATCATAAATTCAAGGCCAGCCTTGCAACACGGTGAGGCCCTGGTCTCAAAAATAAAATTAAAAATAAATAAATGCAAAGGGTGGGGATATAACTCAGTGGTAAAAGCACCCCTGTGTTTAATCCTCAATACCCACGCCCCAAAAAAGGAAAGAAAGGAAGAAAGAAATTGGAAGATATTTGAGTGACGCTGAATTTAACTAGATTGTGTTTCTCTCACGTTTCAGTATTTAAAATAGGTATTTTAAAATAGACTTCTTAAGAGAATTTTTACGTGTCTCTTGCATCAGAAATCTCTGCAAATGCTGATTTTTAAGAAAACATGAAATGTGCTTATATCCTTACATTTTTCTTTAGGATAAACAACTTTTGAGCAAATAAGCAAAAAGGAAGAGACATTCACTTAAGGGGAAAAAAAGCACATACACGACATGAAAAGGGCCATTACTTAAAGGGGTTGGAAGTGATAATAGCAATTTTTCTCCGCAGGAAAGGAAATAACTCCGATTCAGGAAAAGTGGCTTGCTGACAAGGCAGTTAGTCACATGTATCCCCAAAGGAAGTTAAGAGATTGGGTTTTTAAGGTCATAGTTCAATGGAAAGTGAAGTTGATGTTCTCTTGAATAAAGCTTTCTTCAGTCAGTATCACTGAGTGCAGCATCAAAATAACCAGCAGGAACAATAGCATGGGACCGTAATGCCTCTCACGGTGCTCCAAGCTCCTAAATGACAAGTTTGATTATTTGCTCAAAGAGCAAACATGCTGAAATAATGAGAAAGTTCATATAGGATGTTTTTGCCCCACTTCCTGATCCCATCTGTGCACTTAAGTGCATATTTTATTGAACAAAACATCCAGAACAAAAGAGTTTCAAAAGTATGACATTCTCCTTTGGTAAAGCATTAGATCAATGGCTCATCACATAAATATGTAATAGTATTTCTTATTCTCTTAAGTCAAAGATTACCAAATAAAACTAATCTTTTATTTTTTAATCAAGAAACCATGTCAGAATATTATGGACTCATGAAAGGATAAATGAGAAGGAAGATAAAATTAAATAAGCACCTAACTGTGAGAATATTAATGAATAGGCTATGAGTTGTCCCCAATGCTGAAAGAACAGAAGTTCTCAACATGAGGAGAGATCTGCCAACCTCCTCAAAAGCCCCTGAATGTTTCCTTCATCAGAATATGGACATCATGAATCTAAGACCTGTTCAATTATTCTTGATTAAAGGACAAATGGACCCGAGCTGGGCATGGTGGTGCACGCCTGTAATCCTAGCACTTTGGGAGGCTGAGACAGGAGAATCTCGAGTTCAAAGCCAGCCTCAGCAATGGCAAGGCGCTAAGCAAATCAGTGAGAACCTGCCTCGACATAAAACACAAAATAGGGCTAGGGATGTGGCTCAGTGGTCAAGTACTCCTGAGTTCAAGCCCGGGTACCAAAACAAAGGAACAAACAGACTTGGAGAAAGTCAAACATACTGATCTCAGACACCTCACTGTAGACTGAATCCTCTTTTTCTCACGTTCCCATCTTTTGGGTCCCATTTGGAGAGAAGTCTACTAAGTTATGATAAAAGCCAAGGATGTTACCTGGGTCATTTTCATTTGTCTACAATTTTGTACTCCTTGGTCACTTCAGGTTTTTTTCTACTCCAACATTTTACCTAACATGGGAATCCCTTCTACACAGTGGGGGAATTCAAGTAAAATATCTGGATTTGGGCATCACACTAACTTGAATTCCAGTCTCCATATTGTCACTTAAAGTAGTGGACTCAGGCCTGGTGCTTCACCACTTCAAGTAAAATGGGGATTATCCAAATGACTTTTTTGAATGACCGTTATAAAGACTAAATGTCATACTGTATATTACACACTTGTTATATTGCTCAGAGCTTAAATGGTAGTTGAGAGATAAAAATATTTAGCCATTTTCAGTTACCAGAACTCATTATTTTAAATAATAGTCTTTCCCATTTTTGAAATCTGAAAATGTTCTAAAGCCTTTCCTTTGTTTCAGCTAAAATCTATTGTATTTTTATTGCACTCACTAATCCCAATTCTGTTCTCTGAAACACCACACGATAAATCCAGGTTCTCAAGTACTTCCACTCCACTGAGTACTCAACTATGTGCTATTGGGAAACAGATGAACAAGACACAATTGTAGGCTGAAATGATCTTAAGTAATACAGGAGATAAAGTATGAATACAAACATATGCAAAAGACATATAATTAAAGTATTTAGCACCTGGATATATAAGTTGTATATTCAGTTGTTGGTTAAACAGAACATGAGCTCAAAGTACAAGAGCAAATGATTATTTGGAAGTGAAGTCTAATTGTGACTGAGAAGAATTTATAGGAAGGAATGGTACTGGACTCTTAAGGATGTGTAAGATAAGAGGGCATCCTGGAAAAAACAGCATGTTGGAGACAACCAAGTATACTCAGGAAAAAATAAAAGGATTTTGCAGTTTTACTAAGGCATGTTTTCCAAACTGTAAGCTATAGACATGAATCTTCAGGGTGTCAGGGGGTAGGTTAGTCTTCATATGCACCAAACATTGGTATTGACTGACTAACAACAAAATGCCTCTTGCCTATTTTTTCTTAAATGTAACTTAACTGCCCTTTCCATGAATAATAAAGTCCTTATTCTGTGTTCTCTTTATCAGTGGATACCAAACTACACCTGCTAACATAAGGAGTTTTTTGAAAATTATTAGCATTAAAAGGGATTAACTTATGAAATGTTGGAGAACTACCAGGTCAGAGTTCAGAGTAACAAGAAGTAGTGGACAGTCTGGCACAGTGGTGTACACCCATAATCTCAGCAATTTGGGAGGCTGAGACAGGAGGATGGCAGGTTTGAGGCCAGCCTGGGAAATTTAGTGAGACTCTGTTTCAAAATTAAAAGGGGCCTGGGTTGTAGCTCAGTGGTAAAGTGTTCCTGAGTTCCATCCCCAGTGCCAGAAGAAAGAAGAAGATGAAGAAGGAGAAGGAGAAGGAGAAGAAGAAGAAGAAGGAGAAGGAGAAGGAGAAAGAAGGAGAAGGAGGAGAAAAAGAAGAAAAAGAAAAAGAAGAAAAAGAAAGGAGGGAAGATAAAAGAGGGGATGGACCATTCTTTCCCCTTGGTATAGCTCCCTCCCCCTCTTGCCTATTCAAGGCCCTTCTCCAATTTTAGCTTTATCCATACTACTACAGCTTTCTCATTATCATATAATTTTGTTGTGATTTCTTGTAGTCTCTGTCCATTCCCACAGCACGTTTAGCTCCAGAGAGCTAAACTTCACTGAAAAAATAAGAATTCTTAGAAAAAAAGTTGTGTATGTGCACAGTTTTCGATTCCCATTCCATTATTCTTCCTATGAGCTTTGACTTCCAAATATATTTTTCTAACTTCTTCTATCCATATGTGCCTGTATTATCCTCATTCAAGTCACTCTCATCTCAACTTTGGGTTTCTGAATTGTCTGAACTGGTCTTTCTGCTTTTGCCTCCGCATCTCCCTAACTTTATTGTCAACATGGTATCTAGAGTGATCCTGGTAAATCTTAGGTCATATCAAAACCCCCTAACTCACCTCTGCTCAACACCCTCCATATTTCCTTTTGTTCCAAGTGAAATTGTAGTTCATATGATAACCTTGCAGATCGGGCCCTCTCCTCAGAGTTCTGACTCCATCTCCTGCATCCTTCTTTCTGACTCTGCTTCACCCTCACAGGCTGCCTTACCACTCCTCAAACTTTCCAGTGACTGGACTGTCTCATATGATGATGATCTGGGTGCCATAGGGCAGGCCTATAATGCTAGCAACTCAAGAGGCTGGTTGAGGCAGGAGGATCACAATTTCAAGGTCCGTCTAGGTAACTTTGCAAGACTCTATATCAAAGTAAAATAAAAAGAAGTTGGGGATGTAGCTCAAAGACAGAATACTCCTAGTTTGATTCCCAGTGTGAATGCATAAATAAATAAATAGGGCTGAGGTAATAGCTCAGTGGTAGAGCACCACTTGGTTTAATCCCCAGTACTGCAAACAAACAAATTCTTTGAAGGATATTGGGAGAACTAAGCAGCATAATGTTTAAGTGACTCTAACAGAGCTTAGTTTATAGAAAGCATTTAAAGAATATTCACAGCTTGGTGCAGTTGTTCATACCTGTAATCTGAGCTACTGAGCAGCTGAGGCAGGAAGATCACAAGTTTGAGGTCAGCCTGGGCAGCTTAGCGAAACCCCATCTGAAATAGAAAATAAAAAAAGTTGGGTATGTAGCTTAGTGGTAAAGTGCTCCTGGGGTTGTTCAATCCCCAGTGTGGAGGGAGAAAAAAAAAAAGCAAAAACAAAAACCAATGTGACACGTGTGACATATGTATAATTAATTACCTACCAGAAAGTTTTCTCATTACGGTATGCGTTTATTGCTTGGTCAATAGTGAAAAATTATCATGATGTATCGAGTTGGCTTATAGTGAAAAATTAACTTTGCTTGTGATTTGAGAATATTTTCTAAAAACTCCATGAACAAAACACATTTATCTTTCTTTTTACTCTCCCCCATGACTTACTATATTTCTATCATGTTGTTATATCTTTAAAGTTTTTGTTTTAAATTATTTTTATTATTGCACATGATTGATAACTCCCTTCTATTTGAAAATGTCTTTTACCTTATCTTCAGCAGCACTTTTCTGTCTTGAAATATTCCCTATCTTGCTGATTGCTCTAAGGCCTCCTTCACTGGCTCTTTCTCCTCAGCCTCCCTAGCCCTTTTGGCAAGTTACAGAATTCTATCTTTAGCCCTTGGCTCTTTCTATGCATGCAACGTGAGAAATCTCACCCACTCAATAGATTCAGATCTCCATTTACACAG
Organism: Xerus rutilus; assembly: GCA_028644305.1. Lineage (NCBI taxonomy): Eukaryota > Metazoa > Chordata > Mammalia > Rodentia > Sciuridae > Xerus > Xerus rutilus. The sequence continues at coordinate 28,570,158 of CM053405.1, read as the reverse complement.
TGAGTACTCCTGAATTCAGCCCAGACTTCATTCTTGAGCTTTGTTCCCAATTGCCTTCTAGTCAGCTCTGTTGGTATATTCAGATGTCACTTCAAACCAACATGTCTCAAATTGGACTCATTAATTTTATTTGTTTGTCTTTTCTTTAAGCATTAGGGACTGAATCCAGGGCACTCTTCCACTGATCTATATCCCCAGCCCTTTTTATATTTTATTTTAAGACAGGGTCTTCCTTAGTTGCCTAGGCTGGCCTCAAATTTGCAATCCTCTTGTGTCAACCTCCTAAGCAACTGGAATTACAAACATGCACCACTTTGCCTGGATTCATTAAATTCCTTTGCAGACAGTATTTCTAGCAAATTGTATCTTCAGTGAATGAACTGCCATCTATCTACCCAGACACGAAGCTATAAACCTCTTCCAAATCCATTTTCTTGTAAAGATCATCAGGAGAAGGTGTCAGGAGAAGAATCTGCATCTTCCAATATAGGAGGGTAAATGAAAATCTATCTTTAAAATTGGAAAGCATATGTGACATTCTAAAGGGCAAAATTTTAATACTCTAAAAATGATAGATGTGGATTCTGAAAACTGAGAAAACTGCATCTGGATTCTGGCTCTCATTTTTATGGTCTTGGGAAAGTTAATGAGACTTCTTGAATCTGTTTTTTCATCTCTCAAATGACAATTGCCTCACACATTCTTTGGAAAGAATAAATGGAGTAAGTTATATGCAAGCCCCTAGTGACATATTGATACCTTTATGAAGCTCTTAAGACATTTGATTTCCCTTATTCTCTCCTATCAAATGAGGTAATCACACTTGCTTAAAAAATCCCACTGCTCAAACATGTTTGAAATGTGTCCCCACCCCTTGAAAACAGATTGTAAAAATGATTCACCTGTGATTTACAAGATAAAGGGAGTTAGTTATCTGGACAGCATGTCACCTGACTTACAAAACACTTGATTCCCTATCGGGACTATGCAAATGCTCTTGTTCATGAAATCATATTACAAGATAGTGAGCTATTTTTGTTTGTTTTATTCCATGAAGTGAAGAAAATTTGTTCTTGTTAATCTTAAGCTAAGATTTTTGGAACTCTACTCCAGAACTAGTTAATAAAACTAAAAGAGTTGAGCAGACTGATAGGGATTTAAAAAGCTGAGCTCCAAGAAGTAGGAGTATGGCTCAGTGATAGAGCACTTGCCTAGCATGCTGGAGGCCTGGGTTTCCACCCAGCACTACAAGGAAAAAAAGTCTAAACTCCCATAGTACTTACTGCCTGGATCTACCTCTCTTCACTAGCTGGGTGGCTTAGGCCAATTATTAACTTCTGCAAGCTACAGTTGTAACATATGGTTGCTGGGGGTTAATTAAGTCAGTGTAAAAGACAGAAAGGAGCATCAATGTAACACATCATTAAAAACCCATTAAACATAGGGGTCATTTGGCCAATGTATGAAATCTAGAGGTTCCTCTCCCGGAGAGAAGGGTGAGATGACTAATTGCTTTTTGGCAATTGAGAAAAGACATTCAAGAGTTCTAAAATATCAATTTTAAATATTTTTCTACATAATTTCATTGTTTAGGTTGTGAAAAAATGTAATATTTCTTGTCTAGTGCATGATTCATGTTATTTTAGAGCAAACCAGTCATATGTTAAAAGCCCAAGTAGATTGCTATTCTTAACTTCGGTTCCTGTTCTCCATTATTCACTGAGGAATGACCTTTTCCTGAGATCTATACTCCATTAACTACCACTTCATTGCAACTGTCATTAAAGTGCACATGGTTCTTAAACAAAACATGTAACCAATAGGGCTTGAATTTCCAGTTTGCATTTTTAAATATATGAAATAATGTCAAAAATCACAAGCAAGCAGAAAGACTTTTATATTTTAATAGCGACTTAAACTGGATAATGATTTTCAACTACTCTGGAATCAATATAATCCTTTCACTATGGGCTTAATATAAAACATTCGATTTCACCTTCTACAAAACTCCCCTCCTCATAACAAAATTCACAATAATTCCCTAATATCTTATCTCTAGATTCATTTTTTAAATAATTTGTTCTTTTTAATTATACATGACAGTAGAATGTAGTTTGACATATCACACATACATGGGGTATAACTTCCCATTCTTGTGATTGTACATGATGTGGAGTTACACTGGTTATGTATTCATATATGAACATAGAAAAGGTATGTCCACTTCATTTTACTGTCTTTCCCATTCCCATCCTCCTCATTATCCCTCATTCTTCCTTGTCCAATCTGATGAACCTCCACTCCTCCCGCTCCCTCTGCCTATTGTGAGCCATCATACCCGTATCAGAGAAAACATTCAGACTTTGATTTTTTGGGATTGGCTTATTTTTCTTAATATGATAGTCTCCAGTTCCATCCATTTACCAGCAAATGCCATAATTTCATTGTTTATGGCTAATATTCCATTGTTTATATGTACCATTCTCATTTAGATTCAGTATTCTTACTAAAGTAAGAATGGCACCTCTGTGGAGTATCTGTATTCTATCTAAATTAAAGCTCTGACAACAGATAGAGTGAGGCATAAAATTTTAAGATGCAATAGATACTCTGCTTCCTAATGCCAAAATATTGCTTTGGAACTCTAGAAACTATACTAACTAAATTTGGAAGATGAAGGCCATTGTCTGTGCCAAACAGTCATTTCTACCAAATCTTGTCTTTTCTATCATTATGATTTTATTATGAAGCAGGGATGGAAATAATCAGAAATAAAGTTAGTTCTTAATCATAGCTTCCTCAAGTAAATCTGGACACCTTGGGAAAATTGCTAAATCATTTGTGTCTCAGTTTCATCATCTGAAAGTGAGCATTATAAACTCTTTTTTTTTCTTTTTTCTTGGGCATGCTAAGCAAACATTCTACTACTGATTTTTATCCACAGCCTGAATATAGGTATTATGATAATTGTTATCTTTATTATACAATTGTTGTAAAGATGAAAGGTGATTCATCTTTAGTGGTTGGAACAGTCTTTTACCTAGTTAACTGTCATTAGGTTATTATTATTGTTATTGCTATCAGTTTACTTAATTCCTCAAAACACGGTAAGATAAGATAAAACAAATTCTGGAATGTCAAAATGTATGGAAACCTTTTTAGGCTTCTCATTTCAAATGATGGTCCAAACTACTAAAGAAAGCTGAAATTCCTACAAGTTGCATGAATATACTTTTAGAATTTAAGTGGAGTGAACACTAAACTTAAGGGGGTTGTGAAATGGAGGTATAGTTTCAAATCACACTTTATAAAACAAAAAAAATGTGTTTTTTCAAATTAATGAGTTTTTAATTTTTGGCCAGGGAATCTTTCAGAAAAGAAGAGTTTGACTTTTTCTGATCCCAGTCAGGGATGAATTGTTACCAGGATCGAGAAGAGACCACTAAGTACTGGCGTGAAAAGTGTTCACCTAAATTTTATGTACCCTGTCTCCTACATCACCACCTTCCAAAGCAAATAAAACTCACATTTCGGTAATTGTTCTGAATTTATCCAGTCCTTATTATAATGCTGAATAAATAGAATTCATGAGATTAGGACACAGACTGTTTAAGACCAGAAGATGTTCTAATCAGAAGGAAGGAAACCACTACTTTGTCTCAGAATGAATTGATGTGATTACACAGCTAGAAAAAAGTATCTATTTATGTTAAAAATGACAGTCGTAGCCTCCTTATGCATCCAGCAATACAGAAGTGCATATACATACATATGTGTATATATATGTGTGTATATATATATATATATACATATTTATATATTTCTGTATATACATATGTATATATACAGATGACCTAAATGTGGGATGTTCTACATAGAAATTTCTACGCTGTTAATGCTTAACTATGAAGGGTAAAGTAAAAGAAAATGTGGAGGGATTTCGACCCATCAAGGAACTATGAATGAATAAAAAATGAAGTTTAGGGGCTGGGATTGTAGCTCAGCGGTAGAGCGCTTGCCTTGCATGCGTGAGGCCCTGAGTTCAATCCTCAGCACCACATACAAAGCAATAAAATAAAGACATTGTGTCCATCAACAACTAAAAAAAATTTTTAAAAAAATGAAGTTTAAGGAATAAAGAAATAAAAAGCAAACCCAGTGTTATAACTGAAGGAAAAATAATTACTTAAAATATTTTATTTATTATTATTATTATTATTAATTATTGTATTGGTGATTGAACACAGGGGCACTCTACAACTGAGCTGCATCCCTAGCCCTTTTAATTTTTTATTTTGAGACAGGGTCTTGCTAAGTTGATGAAAGTGGCCTCAAACTCACAATCTTTCTGCCTCAGCCTCCTGAGTCATGGGAATTACAGGTATATATTACAGGTATATTGGAATTACACCAAGGTACTGGGCTATAAAATATAGAATTTTGTTCAGATGGTTTAAGAGGAAAAAAGAGTCTTAGATGGCTAAGAATACATGTTTAGGAATAATGACTAGATTCTGTAAGAACATGGACAATATGATTTAGTACAAAAGAAAAGAAAAATTGTTTCAAAAATTGAGATACCTAAAAAGAAATTCCACACATTTTATTGCACACAGTACTTCCTGGAGTATTTGGCCAAAGCTGTCTTTCTTCATTCCTGCTTCTTTCCAGAAGTGACTTTCAAATGGACCTTTGTTCTTTCCTCAGTGAAAAAATGCCTTGAGGGGCTGGGGTTATGGCGCAGTGGTAGCGTGCTCGCCTAGCATGCGTGAGGCACTGGGTTCGATCCTCAGCACCACGTAAAAATAAAATAAAGATATTCTGTCCACCTACGACTAAAAAAAAAATAATAATTTAAAAAAAAAAAAAATGCCTTGAATCTAGATATAGATGAGCTCAGAGATCCTACTAATCTCAGACCAAGCATCTAGGTGCTCTGGAAAGAAAGTTGCCGGAAAGCATAAAGAGAGTTCTATTGCCATAAAGTAAAACAACCCAGAAGCAAAATCCTAGACATACAAAAGTGGAAAGTATATAATGATATAAAGGAGCAAGTAATCAGTGATATGCAATCTATAAGAATCACCTCTCCTGGGAGTGTTTCCAGAGGTGGAGCTCAGTTTTGCCCTTGAAAGAAGGACAAATTCTGGTTGGAGTCAGGTGATCCAGAAACCTACAAGACCAAAAGCAGGGGCAGAGGTAACGGAGAGGTGGAAGCAGTGTGTTCACAGGACAAGGAAGGGGAAAAATTTGTTTGACAAGATTAGTTGGGCCCTATGAAGGTTCTTAACTATCAGCCTAAGGAGATAGGATTTATTTTTTTATTATTTATTTATTTTACTGTTGTAGCACATGGCTTGAGTGAATGATTTGGAACTCAACAGAGGAATTATGAGAGATACATTTTAGAAAGTGTACTTTGGTGGTAGAGCACAGGAGAGCAGAAGGGTAGAGAGGAGAAAGTAGGATCCATAATCCACGTATCAGGTGATGGATTGAAATAAGGTGGTAGACAAACTTGGATTAAGTGAAAGGTGTATCAAGAGATAGTATAATCAAGAATAACGTGGGTAGGAAGCCAGGTGCGGTGGCTCAAGCCTGTGATCCCAGCACTTAGGGAGGCTGAGACAGGAGGATCGCGAGTTCAAAGCCAGCCTCAGCAAGGGCGAGGCGCTAAGCAACTCAGTGAGACCCTGTCTCTACATAAAACACAAAATAGGGCTGGGGATGTGGCTCAGTGGTCGAGTGCCCCTGAGTTCAATCCCTGGTACCAAAAAAAAAAAAAAAGAATAACTTGGGTAGGGAGAGAATAATGACACTCAGTATCATTCAATCCAATGATTAATAGGGAGCTGGCAATACATATAGGCTGTCCAACCCCAGAGATACAAAAGCTCCAACATAATGTTTAGTGATCCCAAACAAAGAACATGGAGAGCCTGGTGCGGCGGTGCCCTCCCATAATTCCAGGCACTCAGAAGGCTAAGGCAGGAGGATCGCTAGTTCAAAGCCAGTCTCAACAATTTATCAAAGCCCTAACCAACTCAGCAAGATCCTGTCTCTAAATAAGATACAAAAAGTGTTGGGATGTAGCTCAGTGGTTAAGAGACCCCGTGTTAAATCCCCAGTACAAAAAAATAAAAATAAAAACAAAAACAGAAAAGATTGGAGACAGGGAAGTGTCCAGTTTCCCTTCTGCATTTCCTTATTGTCACATTCTTTGGTGTCCTTCTTCAACAAGCTCAGTAGTAGGGAGCATGCGTAGCATGTGCAAGATCTTGGGTTTGATCCTCAGCACTGGGGTGGAGAGGAGAAGGATCCAATGGCAAATGCTTTTATTTATTTATTTATTTTCTTATTTAATGGTTTGTTTGAAAGGCTCTTTGGCACTTTAATCATATTTCCCAAGGCATACTCTAGGTCTTAGAAATGCTCATCATATTTTCCCTCACTTAATAATCTTTTCTCTCAGCTTTTCAATCTTATAAAAAAAAAAAAAGTCACTGCTCTCTAGCAACTTCTAGAAAGCTACTGGCATGAGACATATTATTCCATGGATCAAATATCTGCAGTCTATATTCCAATGAGTGATCTCAGATTGCATAGAAACAAACTCTAGTAAAGATCTTAATTATAGGAGGGGCCTCTGTGATTATCCTCACTACTAAGAAAGAATGAGCACTACAAGTGTAAGATCAAAGAGAACCTAAAAAACCAATTTTCTTTTCCTTTCTTTCTTCCTGTTCTCCTTTTCCCTCTTCTTTTCCTTCTCCTTCTCCTCCTTATTCTTCCACAGTGTTAGGATTTGAACACAGGGATGCTCTACCACTGAGCTACATCCCCAGCTCTTTTTTTTTTTTTTTTTTGAGACAGGAGCTCCTGAAGTTACCCAGGCTGGACTTGAATTTGTGATCTTCCCATTCTCAGCCTTTTGAGTACCTGGGATTACAGGTATACACCACTGTACTGACTCGAAAATTAATATTTTTACAGCTCTGATTTAAATCAACATGGGTGACAAGACTTCTGAATTCCTTCTAAAAAAGGAAAGCATTGAGCATCAGTGCCACACAATTATCTGTTGACAAAATAAGAGCATAGTATTTGAGCTCAACAAATCCCTCCATTCCTGATAAAAGGGAAGAAACTGAAGGGAGACAGGGCAAAGTCAAATGTCCCCTTCAAACATTAAGTAATATAATCACCATATCCACAAGGGGCATGTTAATGACTCTGACCTTTATTTAATTCTAACTGATATCACCTGGAGGTCTAACCTCATCCAAAACTCCACATATCCACTGATATTCTGTTTGTTTGTTTGTTTGTTTGTTTGGTACTGGGGATTGAACTCAGGGGTACTTGACCACTGAGCCACATCTTCAGCCCTATTTTGTATTTTATTTAGAGACAGGGTCTCACTGAGTTGCTTAGCACCTCACTGTTGATGAGGCTGGCTTTGAACTCGTGATTCTGCAGTCTCAGCCTCCCAAAGTGCTAGGATTACAGGTGTGCGCCACCGCGCCTGGCTTCCACTGATATTCTTTTTTTTTTTTTTAAATGTTTATTTTTGAGTTGTAGGTGACAGAATATCTTTATTTTATTTTTATGTGGTGCTGAGGATCGAACCCAGTGCCTTATGCGTGCTAGGCGAGCACGCTACCACTGCGCCATAATCCCAGCCCTCCACTGATATTCTTGATTGATATCCCCACCACTCCAAACACAGTGCTTCTCCAAGGATTACTCTCAGAAATAGTGTCACGGGAGCTGGAAGCTTGGGCCATGTACTAGAAAACTTCCTCATCCTAATTCTCCATATCAAATCAGTATTGCTCAAAGTCACCAAGTACTACTAAATCTACTCTTTATCTCTATGGCCTCTGTTATCTTGCAAAACACTCTCAGGTTCTGTCTAGACTGAAGGAACAAGATCCTTATTTTCTCCCCATCAAATTTTTCCTTCTCTAATCCATTCTCCATATAGAATCCAGAAGCTTCCTTTTTTTGCTTGCTTTCTTTGTGTATGTGTGTCGGGGGTACTGAGTATTGAACCCAGGTATTCTACCACTGAGCTACATCCCTAACCTATTTTAGTCTTTGAGACAGGATCTCACTAAATTGCCAAGGCTAACCTCAGACTCAAAATCTTCCTGCCTCCGCCTCCTAAGTAGCTGGGATTATAGGTGTGCATTCACACCAGCTCCTTATTTTTAATGTGTTTTATTTTATCACTACCCTAATTTTAAAAATATTTAGTATCTTTTCCATCATGCTTAAAATAAAACCAGGGTATACAAAGGCTCTGGAGACTGCCTGGACTCACCATGGTCCATCTCACTAAATTCAACTCATGCCACCATCTCCCCATCTCTTGCTTCAGTGACAGGCCTTTCCTTGGTTCCTTGAATACGCCCTTGCAAACTCTGTTCCCACCATAATTACCCAGTCTGCCCAGGCTGAGGGTTTGGCACACACATCACTTCCTCAGAGAGCCTTTCTCTGTTCTCACCAAACTACATTATTTCCCCAGATTATTTTTTCCCCTTGAGAATCCATCCTTCTACATAGCACAAGAGACCTCCTTCTCTGCAGTTCTAGTATATTTATACATTTATTTTCTTCATATATTCTCTCGGCATGGGCTCTAAAGAGCATGAGAGCAGAGACCTTTGTCGTCATATCGTGAGGGTATAGAATAGGGTTTATCACCAGCATGAACCCAATGAACACTTGATAAATAAATTAATTCTAATATACAGTCTCCATTAGGGCAGGAGGCATGTAACTCTAGTTTACTGTTATATCCCTACTACCCAGGGATATGTATTATGGACACACTGGCAGAAGCTCCTCAAAGAGAATGAATAAATGTGGGAGAGAGTTTCCTGTTTTCTCTACTAACAACTAATTTGAGATTTATTTGTAAATGATATTCTTTTCCTGAGAGAGTTGAGTGTTCTCCATCTATAATATCTACCCTTCTGCCCTTTTGTTGGGCTGGAACACTAAGAATAAGCTAATCTCCCTTTGACATGAGGAGAGGATGTGCCATTTCCCGTCTACATCTTCCTTTAGTCAGTTTTCAAATGAATGACATGACTTCCATACCCTTTCTCTTTCTTTTGTTCTTCTCTGCATATACCACAGTTTTATTATTTTTTCCTCTTGGAATGCATTGCCCCAAACTGTATCTGTTTGTGGCATAAACTAAGGTATTAATTAGCCCCTTATTTCCACACTGTATTTTTTTTTTATTAATACCACCTAATCACACACCTCCACAGGCAGGCTCCAGTATTATTTTATAGTGAATTTTCAGCTTACTATTAAACACCAGGCATGTGATTAAACCAGATCATCTACTTCTAGTACTTATGCATTTGATTTTCTGAATATAAGTTGGAATTTTACATTCAGCCCTAGCAAATAAAAATGAGATTTAAATGTAACATTTATACTTCTAACATATTTTTGAGTCTTGGTTTTGACATGTAGTGGACTAATTCCCTATGTTTCATGTCATCCAAGACCCCAAAATGTCCACCATTCTTATATATATATATTTATATATGTATATATGTATAATATACATATATGTATATTATACATATATATGTGTATTTATGTATATATATATATTTATATATATTTGTATTCTCATTCTCAAAATTCTGCTCCTTCATTTTCTAAGAAGTTATTCTCTCCTGGTTTTCTATCATCTATCTAACTAGTCCTTCCCAGTGCTCTCTGAGGCCTTTTTCTACTTATCATTCACTCATTCAATTGGTAAGTCATGAAATAAGGTTTATAGAGCATCTGCCAGGGACCAGACAAGGTGCTGAAAATATCACAAATGAATGTTACTGTCTTTGTCCTCAAACCCATTCCCTAAAATTCCCTTGGCGTTCACTATTCACTGGGGAATTTTGCTTCTAACCACTGCTTGAATTAAAAATGTGTACTTTACTAAATCCTAAAACAATGTATCCAGCTTCCTAATCTCCTCTGAGCTCCAGATACTTATATTTAGTGTCTTACTAGACTTCACTAAATTTTCCCACAAAGAACCTCGAAGTCCACATGACCAAAACTTAAGTTGTTATTTATCACCACCCCAATCACCTTCATGACACTTCCTGTTTTCCTGATCTTGATTAATGACACCATCATTTGTCCAGCTAGCAAACAAGGGGTCACCCAAGATTTCTCATTATTTACCTTTGGCGTAAATGCGTTCAGTTCCCATTAATTTATCTCATAAACATCTCTCAAATAACTTTCTTCCTTTGCATCCCCTACTGCTACTATTGTAGTTGTTATCTTCTAGCAAATAATTTATTCTTATGTTCTACTTCAAATTCTGCTCTTTCCAAATCCATCCTCCATATTGCTATCAGGACCCTAAATGGAATTAAGGAAGTTTACAAAAAATGCATTTTATATAATAGCAAGATTTCAAGAAATAAAAGAATAAACCCAGAGACAAAGAAAAAATAATCTAGGAACATAAAATGAAGGCAGGAATAATACCTAGCACTTAAACTGTCCTTATTATGATTCTGATGTTGCTCAAGTGCTATGCACTGGTTATCTCATTCCATCAGAGATGCCCCTACAAGGATTAATATGAAATCTGAGAAGTCAACATACCCAAGGTCACTTGGCTAGTTAATTAGTAAATCTGAACTCAAGTTGTCTGTCTCTATAGCTCATGCTCTTAATCACTCCCTCTGTAGCTTCCTAGAAATGAAATCAAAGTTCAAAAGTTGTGCCATGAAATTTTATGTACTTGCTATAGGAGGTCAACAAAAGTTGTGCCATGAAATTTTATGTACTTGCTATAGGAGGTCAACAGATTTAACTCTCAAATAGCCAAGACAAAGAGGAAGAAGTCAAGCCGGGCGTGGTGGCGCAAGCCTGAAATCCCAGCACTTAGGGAGGCTGAGACAGGAGAATGGCGAGTTCAAAACCAGCCTCAGCAAAGGTGAGGCACTGAGCAACTCAGTGAGACCCTGTCTCTACATAAAACACAAAATAGGGCTGGGGATGTGGCTCAGTGGTCGAATGCTCCTGAGTTCAATCTCTAGTATCAAAAATAAAAAAGAGGAAGAAGTCAGTTATAAGATTTACTGTGTGAGAAAATAAAATTCAACCAATCACCTATGGAAAACACTGCAATATTTAATGTTAAAGCCAACAAAAAAAATAATTAGGGAAAACTGACAAAAACAATTGAGCTGCTCAAAACTGTGGAGTTCTTTATGTAGGGTCTACAGTCTATAATCAAGAGTAGATCAGAGGCACAGATTCCCATCCTCCAAACTCCTGTGCCACGTGCATAGCCACAGTGCACATTCTGTAAAAAAAGAAAATTTCAGTTTAAATTCTGACACTCATCAACATTTAGTAGCAATCAGGCAAGAAAAGAACTCACAACCTGATATATTTGGTTAAGACTCTGTGTCTGCCTCAAGTACTCTGAGAAGTACCTTGCAGGAACAGTTTATTCAAGGCAGAAGTAGCATATTCCAGCAGCCAAATCAATCAGGCTTCTAGTTCGACCAGTTTACAGAATCCTCTGTTCAGTGACAGAAAAATTTTACCCTTGTTAGGCTTCTTCCCATTCATGCAAGGCCAGTGGTACCTTTACAGCACCTTCAGCAAAATCAACAACCTTAAGTACCAGTCACTGTATCAGGGAAGCATTATTTCTATTATCTCTTTGCCAGGGATCCTTAAACATTTTGTGTTTGGACCCTCAGTGGGATCCTGTGGACCACTTTTCAGAATAATATATATATTACATATATATATGTATTATATATTGATATATTATTATATAATGATATTACATATATATATATCTTTTAGCATGATCTTCAAAGGAAACCAATTTTTTTGGAATAAAATCATCAAACATAGTTTAGTAAAAATGTGCTTCATTTTAAAAACATTGACTACTAAGGTCCCAAAACTATTACAGTTTTAAAGTAATAAGTAATAAACAGTTAACATTTTATTTTGAGATAATCTGCTCTCTGTATTTCTACATGAAAATTGATCAGATGGTTGGTGAGGACCAGATCAAGGTAAAGGATGCTCGAAAGAATGCGAACACTTCATGACACCAGATGACGGTAGCTTAATGAATCCATTTCTACAATAAACCTAATAATCCTAATAATCCATTTCTACAATAAACCTAATCCTAATACAGAGATCAGAAAGAAAACATGTCCAGAGACTTGGGCAAATATTTTCTAGACCACAAATAAGAAAAACAAACAAGAGTATACACGTGAGAAGAATCTAGCAAGTGTTGGATATACAAAATCTATGGGAAACATAGCTAACGTGAAGGTGGGAAGAACCAGTCTTTCTCACCCAGCACTCTCCAGGAAAAAGCCCATAATCTTGCTTTTAGAGAACATTTCATTGTAAAAGTGCTTTTGACTCTATTTAATCTTACACACTGTGTAATGTATTGACTTTAGTTTGTCTTTCAACATAGTGTGAGGTGTCATACCCCTGTGCTACAGAGACCTTCGGCATCAAGAGCACTTTACCTATAGATGGTCACACAGGACTCCCTGATCCTCTTAAACACAGATACATACAGGGAAAGTAGGCACTCCATAGGTCTTACCAAATTCTGAAAAGGGACTTTAACATGCCAAAAGATCAGCATGTTTTTATAGGATCCTACTGTTTTTCCTTCCTTCTATGGCATACCTGTTGGTCTTCATGGCAACAATTTAGCCATTGTTCCACTGGGCATATTATCCTTTCTTCAAAAATTTCAATTTCAGTTTTTCTAGAACCATTCAAGAATTCTCCCACCCAACTTTTTGTCCATAACCTTTGGAAACACACTGAGTATCTTCCCATAAAGTTTCTTTTATCATTAAATCTTTTAGTGTGAGCACTAGTTACATAAGGTACCTGTCCCTGCTCTCACCATCACCTGAAACATTTTAAGATGGGTGTTCACTAATTTTAGAATCAATCCAGGAAATGTAGAGACACAAAGGCTTGGGACCTCCAGATTCTAAATAAAGACATTAGAATGCCACCAACCACATTGTCCTAAAAGCAGAGATATTTAGAAGCAGGTCATGAAATTAGAAGCAAACTACAAATGCTTAGGAGGGGATTTGCCACTCATGCACAAAGTGTGGATCAGTCTCTATTGTCCCAGTGACTCCAACCAGGGAAGGGGAATGTGTCTCCCTGTTGGTGTTGGACAGTCCTAGAACAAAGAAAGTTGATGACATAAACACATCCTTTTCCCAGCCCTTGAGTTGTGTGTGATTTAACCTTTAACTCTTGCTTGTTGATGTAGGTGAGATGTCAAATATTTTCTACTGAGCTGTTGGCAACTGTTTAAAGTGTTTTCATCACTCTTTCACTAAGGGAAAACCAGGCTCAGGCTAACCGGGTTATTGTAATAGAGCTGCTCCCCCACCCTCTGTCTCCTTTCTGCACGGCTTCCTCCAGACTGAAACAGGAAAGCGCGACAAAGAGCAGGGATCAGCCTGGTAGTCACTGTAAATCTGCAATTACTTAAAGTGTCACTTCCTGTTTTTTTTAAAGAATAAACTTGTAGCTGGGAATAGACACTGAAGTCTTGTGACCAATAGGGAACAAATTATTTAAATTGTGGCACAAAAACTGTAATCCTATATTTTACCCTCCTTTATTTTTTGGTACTGGGATTGAACTCAGGGGTACCACTAAGCCACATCCCCAGCCCTATTTTGTGTTTTATGTAGAGACAGGGTCTCACTGAGTTGCTGAGCACCCCGTGGTTGCTGATGCTGGATTTGAACTCAGGATTCTCCTGTCTCAGTCTCCCAAAGCACTGGGATTACAGGCGTGCGCCACTACACCTGGCCCCTCCTTTGTTTCTTCAGACCAGGAGTTAAAGTCTCTTGCCACCGCTAGATCAAACTTCTGTTGTGAAAGGACAAAACAGTCACCTTCTGCCCACTTCATACTTGGAAAAAAACCATTCTATTTCCCAAGGCTAAAATCAAACCCACCTGTCTACTCATTCAAGACAAAAATTTTAAATGGATATATTTATATTTAATGTGTAAGCCTAAGATATAAAGTTCTTGCTCGTTTTTCCTTTGCAAGAAAAAGGTCCTTCTACTACCAAAAGAAAAAAGGGAGTCAAAATTCTCAGCAGCCTAACTTCACACAGTGTTTTACTTAGTGGACATTCTTGGTCCCTTAGAAATAGACAATTCTGCTGCAAGAATTAACTCTTAAGCTAGTAGCAAATAACCACACATGTACAACATATCCCTAGGAAAAACAACTTGGGTAAATCAGACACTGCTTGTTAGTCTTTCCATATTTTCAGTCTGGAGCTTGCACTCATATCTTGGAAAGGAAATCTCTGTTTTATTAAAGAAAACCGGTTATGCCAAATGCACAAAAATAACAGTGGGAGGTGGTGGTGTGAGGATGGGGTGGGGGAAGGTCACTGCATGACTCAGAAAAGTGTAGTTTCTATAATTAATATTTAAGCCATATTATTTCATATTTAAAACAGAATTATATGGTCAGAAGGAAAAATCTAACACCTCAGAGAAATAGGACCTCTAAATCTCTCTCTCTCTCTCTCTCTCTCTCTCTCTCTCTCTCTCACACACACACACACACACACACACACCAGGTAGCTAAAGCAGGGTGTGTCTGAACGATATATGATATATACACAGAATTAAATTGAAGTATATCTTTTATGTATTTACTGGATATAGATTTTTAACTATCCATTCCATATTATATGAAATTATCCCAGCTGAACTATCTACTAGGCAACTCACTAAATCTTTCCCCAAGAAAGTTTAAAATGGTTGTAGGCTTAATTCTTATTTCACTTGTCACTTAGAGCAGTATATCCATTACTTTGTCTTCAGAAGAAGAGGTGGAAAGCTAGATACTCTTCTCAGACATCATCTTGGAATTACTTTATGCACCAAATCACTTAGTGGCTGATGGCTTGAAAGAGTTCATGTACAGGTCAGAAAATGACCTTCAGATTACAGATTCAAAGTATCCCCTGACATAAAAAATTTAATGTATAGGGGCTGGAATTGTGGCTCAGTGGTAGAGTGCTTGCCTAGCATGTGTGAGGTACTGGGTTTGATTTTCAGCACCACATATAAATAAATAGAGTTCCATTGACAACTAAAAAAAATTTAGAAATTAAATGTATAGAAAAAATAACTAGAGAATTAGTAAGGGAATTATGGTGTATACCTGTTAAACATTAGCTTCAAGTTCACATAAAACATATTAAATTTCTAAATTGTGATCTAGAAAATATGAAGTATGTGGCTCATCCTAACAGAGTAATGACTATCTCAGAAGCTAAATGCTTTGTGGGGTTCATATGTTAATTCACAGGTGAACAAGAAAAGGCAGGACCATGGGCAGGGAAAATAAAGTTCTGTATGGTATCACAGTAGCCTATTTTAAAATGGCACAATTTAGAAAAAAAATATACTATTTGGCTGAATTAACAGGTTTTAAAAAATGAAGTTCATCTCATTCCATCATTTTTCTTGCCTCCGCTTCTCTCCCTCCTCTTTGCCCAAAGTTCCTCCACTTCTCCCCATTATAGATCAGCATCCACTTATCAGAAAGAACATTCAGCCTTTGGTTTTGGAGGATTGGTTTACTTCACTTAGCATGATATTCTCCAACTCCATCCATTTACCAGCAAATTCCATAATTTTATTCTCTTTTAATGCTGAGTAATATTCCATTGTGTATATATATACCACAGTTTCTTTATCCATTTATCTGTTGAAGGGCATCTAAGTTGGTTCCACAGTTTAGCTATTGTGAATTGAGCTTCCATGAACATGGAAGTGGTGTGGCCATATAACTGTAGTATGCTGATTATGAGTCTTTGGGTATATGCCAAGGAGTGGTATAACTGGGTCAAATGAGGGTTCCATTTCAAGTTTTCTGAGGACTCTCCATATTGCTTTCCAGTGCTTGCACCAATTTGCAGCCCCACTAGCAATATGTGAATGTACCTTTTTCTCCATATCTTTACCAACTTGATTCTTGATAATTGCCATTCTGATTGGAGTGAGATAAAATTTCCATATAGTTTTAATTTGCATTTCTCTAATTGCTAGTGATGTTGAACATATTTTCATATATTTGTTGACCATTCATATTTCTTCTTCTTTGAAATGCCTATTCAATTCCTTTGCCTATTTATTGATTGGGTTATTTGGTTTTGTGGTGTTTGGTTTTTTTAATCTGTTCCAGATCAAAGTACCACTGCTTCAGAATTCTGCTAGGCCCTCATCCTGATCATTGTTTCTGATTTTCCGCTTTCTCCCATTTATTTGGGGAATCCTCTCTCCTATTTGTTTCTCCTCCACCGCTCCCTTATCTTCTTTTTCTCCCAGTCTCCATGCTATTGAAAAGACCCATCATTCATTAAAAACTTTGAGTGATATTTCATTATTGAAGTCACTGCACATAAATCCATATCAAGTATCAACAAAAACACTCATGGAAAATTTGCTGATTGTTGTAAGTCAAACAAGTAACAAATTTGGTGGTTATTTTAATAGCTTTCATATTTGATGAGAAAATTAGCCATTATAACATCACATCCTAACCCTGAATGTCACTTGGTGCATTATAACATAAAGAACATACTAGACTCAATTTGATAAGAAACATTTTGAGAGATAGAGTAGAAATTTGAAGCTGGTTCAATCTCTTTTCCCATGGCCTGCATGACTGTTCATACACATCTTTTCACATCCCTGTCTTCTAGATTTCCCTGAGTCCACCTTGCTATCATTTACTGCCCATCAAACTGGGCACGCTCCTTCTTGCCCACAAAATTTTCGCACTATGTTAAATTTATACCATATCAATTTTTATGCTCTTATTGTTACAAAGGCCTACTGATATCAAGCACAATTCTTGGATCATTCAGTTGTGTGGTAATGTTCATTTGGAGATGAAATGTCCCTTAGACAAGAGCATAAAAGAGTTGTGTCTGTGAGGTGGTATGGCAATGTGTCACAATAATTCAACTGGAATGAAGAGTCAATTTAGTTTTCCAGAGTGAAGGAGTTCACTGACAGTTTTGGCTCACATCCCCAAAACAGTAAATTAATTGACTAGCTTTTTCTTCACTCCTCCACCAATAACTTAGTTTATTTTTATATCTTTGAAACCCGGGTTTTGGGATCAAGGGTCTTTTTCTAGGCCTAAATAAGGCATGGCTAAAAGGAACCAGGCTATCAAGAACATACTAATTTTTTTGTGGAGATGGTGTACCAGGGATTGAACTCAGGGGCACTCTGCTACTGAGCTATATTGCCAACCCTATTTTTTATTTTATTTAGAGACAGAGTCTCACTGAGTTGCTTAGCACCTTACTTTCACTGAGGCTGGCTTTGAATTCATGATCCTTTTGCCTCAGCCTCCTGAGCCGCTGGGAGAACATACTAACTTTGAAGTTAACAATAACAAAAAAATTTTTCTTTAAGTAGGAAGAAAAAGGATTCAAGCAATACACATCTTTAAAAAGTAAAAATTAAAAAAAGAAACGTTAACTACAAAATTTACTAAAATATTTTATAATGATATGGGATAGTTTAGATTTTCTTATTACAGCAAGTTTACATTGGCATACCTATTTTAGAAAATGATTGTCACCATAGTTGCAAAAATTGGAACATACGTTGGCAAGTTATTTGGTATTTTTTACCTCTGACCCAATATTACTATGAATATAAATATAGCCCATAAATGTAAATATAAAATAAACAGCAGGGATATTATTATTTACAGTAGTTTTCTAAACAGCAAAAGTTTAACAGCAGATTATAATACAATAATAGTCATATTATTGTATTATCTCTATACAATTTAATATTATGTAGATGTTGAAAGTGAGATTTTCATGGAGTACTAAAAGACACAAAATATATGTAGTGTTCATGAAGAAAATGCATTATCTTAAACTTTATATGCGGTAATTCCCAATTTATAAATGCCCATATATAAATACATATAAATATATACAAACATAGATAGAAGAAATTGAAATGAAACAAAAATAGTGGCCATATTTGGGGAGTAGGGTTAGAGGTAATTTTTATATTATTTTATAATTTTCTGTGTTTTTCCAACTTTTCTCCAATAATATGTTAAATTTCCTAATTTGAGTAGTGCTTTGTCACCATCCTCTGCAGTCTCCACCAACTTCATCAAATTCTTTCAAGTAACCCAACAAGCACCACCATTTCTTCCTTAAATTCTCATCTTCATGTTTCTCCTTTACATACTCCTGCTGACTGTCACCTTCCTAGGGTCACCTTGATCTTGCTACATACTCTGATGGAGGCCGTCCCCACACCTGCATATCACTAGTTTTCAGTCTCATTACTCAGGTATAAATGCTAATGATCATAGTGCCTTTGGTGAAGAGCCCAGAAACAGAGCTTGAGAAAGAGCTTCAGATATATGTGATTTATGGAATGAGCAAATTTTAGGAAAAACCCACAAGGAAGTCAATTCAGCTAAGGCAGTGAAGGAGAACCAAGGAAGTGTATGGTCTTAGGTAAAGTATAGTCTTGGCCCGTGTACTGGAAGACTGGACCATAAATCATGCCACGGTCTTCACTTTAAAGATGAGTAGCTAGGCTTCTGACCCCCAAAGAGGTTAATCAGTGGCCACTCTGGAAGGTGAAGGAAATGGTGGCTCCATAACCCTCCTAGCAGGTAACTCCCATCAGCAAAGGGCAAACCTCCAGAAAGAAGAGCTCAGAACACCGGAGAGTGTGTGCCCCAGCTGGCAAAGGAATTCTTAGGAGTACCAACAGTGTCTACTACCCAGACTGATGATGGGAAGGAAGAGAGGAAAATAGAGGAAGAGCAAAGTGATGTACTCCCCTTAGTTTAGAAGAACACTGGTTCGGGGTAGCGCCGTGCCACATGCTGGTAGAATCAGATACCAAAGTAGATTGGAATCCTATGAAGACCTTTAAAAATTCACCCAAATTCTTTAACAGAAGAGCTTAGATTTCTGCCTAGATGAGCCCTCTGTTTGCTCTCAACTCCCAAGAAAGTTTGAACAGCAGGTAAACTTAACATCACAGCAGGTAAACTTAACTTACTCTAACACTAATACTTTTTCCATACATTTGTGCGCCTTTAAAGCAGCTGCCAGGTTTTCCCTGGAGGTGGTTCCATTCTGGAATCAGATAAAAGGACTCTTTGGTCCAGTAGTACAAATTACTGAGACATTCAGGGTAAGATGATCTGTCTGTAAACTATGCTATGAAAACACTCTCTCTTCCCAACATTGATTTCTTGGAGTTGCCAACAAATAGGATGTTCTTCCCCAAATGTTCCTCTCATTCAGTCATGCTCCATGAGCTTAGTTGTAAAGAATAGTTGAAGCAGCTGCCTGGTGAGCAGAATGATTTAGGTCTTGGCAGAATTATTTTAGTTCTTCTCAAGGTTTAGGTCTACCGGTCTAAAATCTACTGTCACTTGAGTGAAAAAGTCAATCAAGTCCATTCTTAGATGTTAAATAGGTCATAAAACTACTGTTAAGCACATTCTAACCATATTGTATAAACCCCAATAGAGTTTTTCTCTATTGCCCCCACAATTCAGAAAGGAGAAACCCCAAAATAAAAAATAAAAGCATTGAAAAAATATTCTCACAGAATATGCAGAGGAAGGTAAAAAAAGAAAGTTAGAAATGCAAGCAAAAAGAAACAAACAGAAAAGAAGAGACATGTGAAAAACATCTTTCTCTTCACTAAGCAATTTGTTTCCTAACTTTTTTGTGGCTCCAGTGATAGTCTTCAGGAAACTTGGTGATGTCATTTCCTTTCAATTGGCTAGTTACATAAATGCTGGAAAAGAGCCAAGTACAACAGCTCTCAAACAGATGGCCATGTGTATAAATGCCAAAAAGTGAGAACAGCCATTTGCAGATTTTTTTTTTTTTACCCCACACATTATAATGTTTATTTTATAGCCTCTCTTATTGGGTATACGTGGATCATTCTTGTCATTTTTCTAGGGTAAAAAAAGGAAGCAGTCATAAATGCAAAAGACAAATCATGAAATAATGCAAAAAGTAAGATAAGCAGAAGTGAGCATCACTGGGAGAATTTAAACCATCAAAAAGCGGTCCACACACCACTATTCACATGATCAAACATTCTAGGAAAGAGTACCTATAACCGTCAGAAAATATCAAGCAAGGGAGATTTTACAGCTAGACAAATAAGTCCACCTCACAATTCTAGCAAAGTTATAAATGCAATACTTGCATCACTTTCAGAAAAGAAAAAAAGTCCTCATTATAGATTTACTTTTATTCCTCCAGAGCAAGTTTAAATGTAGCTGCTGAGTTCCTTCACAGCACTGACCTACATATCCCCCAGTTCCTAGTACATATTGATGCAATCAAGAGAAGTTTACACTTTTGTGACTGTGAAGAATTTCAGTTATGCATAATAAAACACAGCATGGAGGTTAGGGCTTTTCCGTTTCAAAAACTAAGTTCTGCTCTTGTCTGCAATGACTGATAATAGCATTTTCTTTCTTTACTTTAATGAAAACGGCATTCTTTTAATAAATAGTACAGTGAAAGTTATGCAGGTTCAAAGAAAATTAAATTAATCCTTTGTAATTTCCATCAGTTACCTCCCTTTGATATTTCAAACTCTCAATTAAATAAGAATGTGTAAATTTTTTGAAAACTACCCTCTTAAATATAGGTGATTTAGGTATCAGTAGAAGAGAAAAAAATGAGGGTAAGATAACAATGGTTCTTCTGTTTATCTTCTTTTTTTGTGAAAATGTTGCTTTATTTTCCTTTATTTTATTAAAATAATTTAATTTCTCCTTTATCTAATTTCCAAATTATGTAACTAAGCATTCTAATCTCCACTTAAATATATAACAGCAAGATGGCACTGATTTATTTGTTAATAAATATTGATTAAATAGCTATTATGGCACAAGGACAGTGCTAGAAACAGTTGATAAAAAGATAACTATAGCATCATTTACTAAAACAGGTCCCATATTTTACACACTCTATATTTAAATACTTCTCTTTTTTTTCAATGTTTTTACCTAATTTTGTGCTATTCTAACCCTTGGATCCCAGGAAAATACTTGGAACTCTGCTATTTCCCATGAGACTTCTATATTGCTTGGGTCAGGGAAGGACAGTTTTAGAGACCCTGTTACCTTTAGGTAGGATTGTGTCCTCAAAAGGTTTTTGTGCTTATTTTGGATTCTGCTGCCTGAACTCCACCAAGCAAAGTAATAAGTTCCATATGCCCATTTTTTTGAAGAACACATTTTCAAAGCAGCAAATGTTTTGACGGATTGGCTCTTGGAGAGCCTAAATACTGTTATACACATCGTTTAGCATTTCACAAGGCCCCTACTGTTAAATTCTGGGAATGGAGCCAGGGTAACCTACCTACGGGTGCTCTAAGTAATGTTAAAATATTGAGAATTCTTAACCATCGTGCTTCACTAAGACATATTTGGAATGTGAGGATTTCTTTGCTGCCATGGAACTGTGAATGTGTGTGTGCACATTAAAGCAAAAGAAAGAAACAGGCCCTTGGAGTCAATAAATTAAAAATGACAAAACTCCATGATAGGGCTTTCTAAATGTTTGAACTTTAAAATTTTTCATCTAAAGTGTTGAATTCTGATCTTAGAAATATATAGGAAAAGCAATGGGAAGTGACAGAAATAGAGCAGTGCTTATACAATTAGTGTTACTCTTGCTGTCTCCAAGTTAAAAACTTTGTAGTCTTCTTTCCTAATATTATCGTCTCTGTGCATCCTGTGTAGCTCATATGAATAAGCATTCTTAGCAGAGTGCTCTCAAATTTTCTTAAATATACGATCCACCTGGGATTCCTCTTCCTGCCCCACTCCCCTCCCAGGATCTTGATTCATTAGACTGGGGCGGGGCATGAAATTTCTATTTTTAAGAATTATCTCAAGTGTTTCCCAGAAGCAACTATGAAAATAAGGAAATCTTCAGAAACACTTCAAAAGCTGAAAACTAATGCTATATTTGTATACAGCTCCCAAATCTGCTATTCTTTGACTTTTTCTTTTAAAATATTGGCATCTGAATTACTTTCGTGCAATCTATCTTTTGGTTAAAATTATATTTTTATTTCCACATCTTACATTATATTATATATTAAAATTATATTTTTATTTCCACATCTTATATTTCGTATTGTTTCAAAATCTATTTTAAAAGATTATATTTAGTAATCTGAGTGTTCAAAGTGATGGATTTTTAAATGATTATTTGTGAAGACTTATTTCCCTATGAATGTAGTTAATTAGAAAAGAGGCGCAAAGAACTGAAAGATAAAATTTTAAGAATTATTGCTTACTAAAGAGTAATAGAATTCAATTGTCTGATAATATGAAAAAGACAATGGACATGCTTTTCTTATTGATTAAGTATGGAATGCATACAGAGGTAGTATAGTAAGGAATGTGTTCAGATACCTATATTAAAACCATGCTTGAAAGAAAATGGATTTTTATGGAGACTTAAAGGAGAAATAAATTAAGACATTCATTCAACCATTATTACCTGAGTACATTTCAATTAGCATTTATCTAGACCAAATAATTCTTATTGATCCAAGCTTCAAACAACATGAGATTCATCATTAACACATTTTCATATTGTAGCAGTCCTCAAATTGGAAAAATAAAGATTAAACTTGTGTGCTACATTTTGTGAAGGTTTAGAGGGATTTTGGGTATACATAGTGGTTGGTGTGGCATGGAGACTTAGGATGTTCCCTGTCAGTCATGGACATCTACTGTTGGGCATTAGATTTTGACTGACTCTCAACAGTTGTTGTAGATGATGTTAAGGTGCAAAGCACAAGGGAAGGAAGGAAATGCTTTTTTGTTTTGTTTTCTTGCAGTGTAGGAGATTGAACCCAGGGTCTTGCATTGTCAGGCAAATCCTCTACCACTGAGCTGCATCCCCAACTCTTTTTTATTTTGAGACCAAGTCTTGCTAAGCTGCCTGGGCAGGCCTCAAACTTTTGATACTCCTGTCTCAGCCTTTTCAGTAGCTTAATTACAGTCATGGACTACTATGTCAGGCTATAAATATTCTTTTTTTTTTTTTTTGGTACTGGGGATTGAACTCAGGGGCACTCGACCACCAAGCCACATCCCCAGGCTTATTTTGTGTTTTATGTGGAGACAGGGTCTCACTGAGTTGCTTAGCACCTCACCATTGCTGAGGCTGGCTTTGAACTTGCGATTCTCCTGTCTCAGCCTCCCTAAGTGCTGGGATTACAGGCTTGAGCCACCATGCCCAGCTAAATATTCTTTTAATGCTTCCTTTAAGCTTAATTCTATTGGAGTTGCTTGAACATTATGCCATTTAGGTCTCCCAATAAGCTTTGAAGAGTTTGTTGGCAGGACTGAGAATTGAACCTAGTGAACTCTATCACTGAGCTACATCCACAGTTTTATGTATGTATTTATTTATTTATCTGTTCATTTATTTATTTATAGTACGAGGGATGAAATCCAGAGTGTCTTACCTTTGAGCTACACCCTCAACTCTTTTTTAATTTTATTTTGAGACTAGATCTCACAAAGTTGTCTTGGCTGGCCTCACACTTGCAATCCTCCTGCCTCAGCCTCCTGAAAAGCTAGGATTGCAGGTATGCACCACAGTATCTGGCCTTCAAAGAGTCTTGAGTGTGTAACCCTATTCTATATCCAGGGAGGACATTCAAGATGCATTCACCAGAATGGCTCTTCTTTCTAAACAAATATTATGCAGAAGTTGCCCTGTTATTACACCAGTAGAATAATTGGAACACTAGCCAGTATTTATTGGGCATAATATTTGACAGAGCCACATGGGCCAGGCATGCTATATGTGGTTCTCATACACATCTATGTGTGTATATATGAAATAGGTATTATTACAACTGCTTGTAGTACAAAGACTGGAGTTTAAAACCATCATATAATATCTCCAAGTTCTTATAGCAGGTGTTAGCACAGTCTATGAAGTCCTGCTGGACCTGAGGTTGAGTCTTAGGCATGACCTCTTAGTACCAAATTTCCTCTTCATAATTCAGATATTCAGACTTTTGCAACAGGCCTATTTTTCCAGAAAACAGAATAGGGAGGCAAATTGTACAGCAATGTGTAAAAAACAAATATTTGTGACAAATGGAAATTTCAGAATTTATCTGCTTGGTCAAACCTAACTCCCATCAAACTTGGTGAAATGCCTCTGCCTCAGATTTTCTAATTCACCTTGAAAACATCACTGTTTATGAATTCCTCAGCCATAGCATTACTTGAAACTTTCTTCAACTGATCTGTATGTTCATTCTCAGCCACCTGTCAGGAGATTGCTTCAATGATAGATGATGTAAATTCCAATAATGATAACAGTGTTTAATACTAAACTGTTTATTCTGAGCCCACAATCTTCTCACTGAATCCTTACAATAATCATACAAGGAAACCTATTGCTCCTCTCTGCTGAGGATGAGGAAATTGAGGTTTAGTGAGGTTAAGTCACCAAATCAAGGACACAATATTAGTAAATAGTGAAGCCAGGTCTCAAACCAACTGAGTTCACAGGCATGCTCTAAACCCTGATACCCAAAGTGTGGTTTATGGACCAGCAGAAGCATGGGCATCCTCCGAGAGCCTGCTGAAAATGTAGCTTCTCAGGCCCTCTCCTTGATACACAAATGTAAAACTGCATTTTAACAAGATACTCAGGAGCTGAGCATGCACATTGAAGTCAGAGAAGCACTACTTAAAGTGACATTCTTTCTTTTCTTTTCTTTTTTCTCTTTTCCTTCTTTCTTTTCTTTTTTCCCCCCTCCATACAGTATTAGAGATTGAACTCAGTGCTGACACAGGCCAAGAAAGTGTTCTGACACAGAGCTACCAAGAGCTACATCCCCAGGCTTTTTTATTTTATTTCAAGATATAATTGATAATAAGAACATCCCCAGTCATCATCTTGTAGAACATTCATTCAGTTCTTCTTCTTCTTCTTTTTTTAAGATAGACACAATGCCTATTTTATGTATTTATTTATTTATTTATTTATTATCTTTATTTTTTATTTTTTGGTACCGGGTATTGAACTCAGGGGTACTTGACTACTGAGCTGCATCCCCAGCCCTATTTTGTGTTTTATTTAGAGACAGGGTCTCACTGAGTTACTTAGCACCTTGCTGTTGCTGAGGCTGGCTTTGAACTCATGATTCTACTGTTTGAGCCTCCCAAAGTGCTGGGATGACAGGCATGTGCCACTGAGCCTGTATTTATTTTGATGTGGTGCTGAGGATCAAACCCAGTGCCTTACGCGTAACAAGTGCTCTACCACTGAGCCACAATCCCAGCCCCTCATTCAATTCTTGAATCTCTTTCTTTTTTCTAATGCTTCAGTAAAATCTAGAAATGCAAAAACCTCATTATTTTATTATTATTGATTACCATAAAGGAAAATGTAATCCAAGGAGAAATTTTAGATTTTGTAACCCAAATCATATTCCAAAAGAAGCAGCTCATTTTTAGCAAAGACAGTATATGAGTTCTACATGTGAGTCCTAGAATGTTTCTCTCAATCGAATATTTTTCTATTTTATACAATTATATATATGCACAGAGCATATAGTGATTTTCAGTATATGGACCAAAATGATTTGTTTGACTTTAATTCACTTTGTGTATTATTCAGAAGGTCTTAACATTACTTTCAACTTTTAATATTCTTTGAGAGATTACTATAATCCTCAATGACCAAAACTAAATCTCCCTATCAATTTGATTATTTATTTGTCCTCTATAATTTTTTTTTGTGGTGCTGGGGATTAAACTTGGGGCCTTGTGCATGCAAGGCAGGCACTCCACCAACTGAACTATATCCTCAACCCTGTCCTCTAGAATTTTCAACCAATTTCTTAGATCCCTGTTTGTCACTAGCACTATCTATGATTTCATTACTATTTATTTTTAGGCCTTTATCTTGCCTCTCAAACACAATTGGAAATTTTAATACCAGCATGGTCATTTCTTCATTTATTCATCATTTACTGAGTTCCAGGGATCTATTAAGTCTTGCATAGAAGATAATTAAAAAGCCATTGGTACCTTAAGTAACTACTAATCCAGTCTGTGAAATAAAACTTGAAAAAAATAAGCATGCTACATTATAGAACATTTTAACAGTCACTGCAATTGTACATAAAAAAAAAAAAAACCCTAGAAATTCAATAGCCTGAGTGATTTCTTCTTACTGGAAGGATCAGGGCAAAATATTAGAGGAAAAGATCAAGATCATGTTGGTCTTCTTCAGAGATTTATAGAAAGGGAAACCACATACCAAAACGTCAAAGGAAAGAATGGGCATCCAATGGAAATAAAATCTGCCCTATTGGCCTAAGTATATGAAAAAGAGCTAGGAGAGATGAGATTGTAAAGAAATGTGGAACCTGATCATGTGGTTTGGGGTATAATTCAGGAAAACAGAGGAAGTCATTAATAGTTCTGAGCAAGGAATCACCATAGCCTGGCAAAAGTGTGCTCATCAAGCAGGAAGGACTATAGAAGATGGTAGGTTGGCCAGGCAGAATTCATTTGGAGACCATTGAAATCAGCTGGAGAGAAGTCATAAAACCTACCTTAGCATCCAATCTCCCACCCTGAACCACTGGCTTCTATTTTCCTCAGACACAATTACCAAGGCTCTCAGCACCTTTGTTGCAATCATCTTTGATTTCTGCTTTTCTTTCACCAAAGAGTCTTAAAATGAACCTGAACAAATATGCAGAATATGAGTCCTAATAGAGATCAACTACTCTTTCTAAAAATAATAACTAATTTCTTAAGGATACCATGTATCACATTTCCTTTGCATTTTACAGTGAAAATGCAAAGGCAACTGTGGCTTAGAGAGGCCATTTTCACACATTATCTAAGGATATTGGATAAATGTTGCTTTCCACAGCAGAATCCAGAATTCCTTCATTTGGGAAGTTTATAGCCTTTCTCTATTCTTAGTTCTGGTTTTTAGTCAGAACAAAATCCTAACTTTCTGGGATCTATTAATTGGTAGGGAACCCCAGCCAGAGCGGCTGTGAAGGAACATCAAGGAGCCAGCCCTTGTTGGCTATCCTAGGGTACAGGATTCCAAAAGGCACTGGGTAGAAATGGAGCACAAAAATTAGAATGGCAGTGACATTGTTCAATTTTAATTTAAATCACTCTTTGTAATGCAATTGTAGATACTGTAGGAACACAAAGGAAATTGAATTTAAGTCTCTCCAAGCAATTATCCTGAATTAGATAAAATCCATTTGATCAAATGGAGAAACTAAGATAAAGTACAGTATTCTCCAAACAGACCGTCTTTGGGCTTCTACTATCACCTGTTTTTTGCCACCAAGAACCCCTTAGAATAGCCACCACTTGAGCCTAAAACCAGCCAGTCTAAAGACTCCATATATAATTGAGGCCACATTGTATCTTTTTAAATTCATGATGGGCACAAAGTATCTGGTGAAAACAGAAATGTTTGAATAATGAAATCTGAAATGACTCCTTGTTTTTTACAGGAAAGTGTGGAATACTTAATAGAAACCAACCAAGAACTGTGTTTATGAATCCATTTAATCAATATGTCACTTGTAAAATCCTTATGGAAATAATTGTAGATTCTTCTTGGAAATTCTAAACATTTCTGTTTCATCCTCAAAATGAGAGGAAGTCTGAAGCACTGTCTGGTCACACAGTTCAGTGACCAGACAGTGAGGTAAAAGAGCCCGTTTTCGCTTTTTCTCCTGAGTAGCTGCTTTTCCTGAAGCTTAACTCCTTTTTTTTTTTTTTTTAAATATTTTTTAGTTGTAGGTGGACACAATATCTTTATTGATTTTTTTTTATGTGGTGCTGAGGATCGAACCCAGTGCCTCACACATGTGAGGCAAGCGCTCTACCACTGAGCCACAATCCCAGCCCCAGCTTAACTCCTTTTAATTCAAACTTGCTCACCATACTGCAGATTTATGTCGAAAAATGACACTATTGGTTCTAAAAGCTCTTGTTTTCAGAGGACTAATTATATAATTAATAGTGGTGCAAGAAATTGACATATTCCACATGGTTTTCCACTTCACAAAGCTGGAAGCTAAATGTTAGGAGTTTATGGGGTGGAAATTTTTGACTGAGGAGAAAAATCAGACTAAAAATGCTTTATTCAGTATCCATCCATCCATCTCTTCTCCATAAATATTTATTATCTACAGGGCACAAGGCACTATGGGAAAATTTTGAAAAGTAATTATGTATAATTCCCAAGCACACTACAGGGCACATTCAAACAGATGTGTACAAAGTTTTACAGAACTATACAGAAATGGCCTGAACCATGGGAATATAATTCCAGCTCGGATTTAGTTAAATTTTTGTTAATAAAATGAGGATAACACCCATAACATGTGAGCATGATATTTCATCAGTCATTTCAAGGTGTTGGATATGGAACAAATATTTGTTCTATTTATTGCTGGTAAAATGTTATGTTTCAGGTACTATTATATATTGTTGCATGTAAAACTTACAAGTAGATTATTACATTATTGTAGAACATTGTATATGTTAGATAAATTTACATTTTATTTATATGCATATATATAATAATTAGTAGGAAGAAATGAAAAGAAAGAAGGAAGGGAGGGAGAGAAGGGAGAAAGGGAAGAGGGTGTGCAAGGGAAAGAGTCTGAGCTTTTCTAGACCCCCATTTCTTCTTCCTTTATGATGTGTATGCATATTTCTATAAATGAAGACACAAATTCTACAGTACTTTTTCTTTTAAAAAATCTAGTTTGAGCTGGGCATGATGACA
Source organism: Xerus rutilus (assembly GCA_028644305.1). Taxonomy (NCBI): domain Eukaryota; kingdom Metazoa; phylum Chordata; class Mammalia; order Rodentia; family Sciuridae; genus Xerus; species Xerus rutilus. The sequence goes on along the minus strand of CM053405.1, from coordinate 28,541,174 downwards.
CCTGTAATCACAGCAACTTGGGAGGCTGAGGGAGGAGGATAGTGAGATCAAGGCCAGCCTTGACAGCTTGGAGAGATGCCATCTCAAAATTAAACAGATAAAATAAAAATGGTTGCAGGTGTAACACAGTGGTAGAGTGCCTCTTGCTTCAATCCCCAGTACCAGAAACAACAACAATAATAAAAAATAATAAAAGAAGGAGAAGGAGGAGCAGGAGGAGGAGGAGGAGGAGGAGGAGGAGGAGAAACAGATCTATTTCCAGTGTTCCACTTAGCAAGGTTAATGAGAAGTTTCAGTTGTTCTTGGCATTTGAAACTACTCACAGACATCCAAAAGAAACATTTTCCATCCCATCCATCCTTCTATGTCTTCTCCTTCCAATGCCTTCATGCCAGTCAGGCATGGTCCTTTCCCATGGGTCTCACACCATGGTTACTCGCCCAGAAAGTTACTCAGACACTATGGGAGGTACAGAGTCCATTGCTGTGCACGCAGGGGGTTTAGTCCAGATGGCATCCCATGAGAGCCTCCCACATTAGGAGAGTTACAATCTTCACTCTGAACACTACCATCCAACCATTCTCTGGAGGGGAGATGGCTTCCTTTTTAAACCCTCAAGAAACCTCTCCATTTTAGACTAGTCTGCTTTAACATCTGCTTTAACATCTCTACAGGTTATAACTTGGAAAAGTAAAGAAAAAAATCACTTTTCTCCTGAATGGAGAGAAATCCAGTATCAAGATTTCAAAGAATTTTCTATCCTCTTGGAAGGAAGATGGAAACATCTCTCATTTTTTTTCTATGACACAGATAATTTTTTATATTGATAGATACTATCTATAATTACTTAGCTATATCTCTGTACACATAACCGTTATCTGCAAACTCAGCTGTGGAGTTTGGTTTAAGAGTAGAATGTAAATACCTTGAGCACTTCAGAATAAGGTAAATCAGTAGGAGTGACTTCCAAAATCTGTGTCTATCTTAAATAGCTTGATTGGCCACACTGGTTTACACTCTCCATCTCTGACCTGCCTGGCGTGGTTGTGCTGAGATCATGTTGGTGTC
>CM053405.1:28493160-28539606 GCA_028644305.1 Xerus rutilus | reverse complement strand
TCATTGGAAGTGGGGAGGGAGAAAGGAGGATTGGGTAGAAGAGCCTCACACAGCATCACAATTCTAAAACAGATTTGGCTGGGACAATAGGAATTTCTGGGGCCCTTTAGAAAGTCCTGTGTCTCACAAGAATTGGCTATACTTTCATCCCCCCTCTTACTCCCACACTGTACTTGGTCATTGGCTAGGAGTAGTTTCTGGGGACAGTGACATCTGCACAAACATGATGACGGGTATGGATAGACAGTACCTGAGGCTTCAGCCAACTAGGCTCCCCACAACAGCTTAGCAAGGAACTTTAATGGCCATCGCTGTGTCAACATAAAAATAATCATGACCAAAGTCAGTAGAACGCATTTGTTCATCCATTTATCCAAGCAAATCTTTATTGAGTTCTTACCATATGACAGGAGTTGTTCAGTATTTCATATTCTGGGAAACAATCAAGATCTCTGTGCTCATAGAATATACTGTATAGTACATTAATTATTCCCTTGAAAACAATGACTGAGGATTGAGGATCTCCTCAGATGAAAACAGTCTGCCCATTTCTAATGGCTAAGGAAATTACTGTTTTTAAATATTAGTCCATAGTGTTTACCATGGAGTTAAGTTTGTTTCATTTACTGGTTAGAATCTATACAGAGGTTTATTATAAGCTTATAACATAATCCTGCCTGTCCTCCAATTTTTAAATTTTAATACATTGGATTGAAAAATAGTATAAATCAGTATTTCTTTTTTTTTTAAGTACATAGTCATGCTAACTTATTTTTTTTTAATTTTTACAATTTTTTTTTCTAGTTGTGGATGGACACAATGCCTTTATTTTATTGCTTTGTATGTGGTGCTGAGGATTGAACCCAGGGCCTCACGCATGCGAGGCAAGCGCTCTACCACTGAGCTACAATCCCAGCCCAAATCAGTATTTCTTAAATGTGTTTGTCCGCACAACAATTACAAACCCTGTGTCTTTATGGATTTTCTGTCCAGTGGTTTCATGTGGCAGATAAGCTGGTGGAATACAACAGAAAGGAGAAGAAACCACCCCAGCGTTTCCTTGCTCCTATCTCAGTGCATGCTAATACCTATATTTTGCAAAACCTGAAATTCTATCCTAAAATGTTAATATCTTTAAGAAAAGGAACAACTTCACTGGGAATTTATTTTTTCAAATTGCCAATCCTTTGAGAGAAATTAAAAAAACAAACAGAAAAAAAAATATTACCTTTGTGTGCATGAGATTATCAGCCTAAAAGTGGAAATAATCAGAATCAAGAACTCTTAAATTGGGCTGGGGTTATGGCGCAGTGGTAGCGTGCTCGCCTAGCACGCATGAAGCACTGGGTTAGATCCTCAGCACCACATAAAAATAAAATAAAGATATTCTGTCCACCTACAACTAAAAAAAAATAAATTTAAAAGTTAAGTTAACCTGTGGTCAGGATGAAGTGAAAAAGACACAAGTTGCAACATCATCATTGAGATGAATGGTAATAACACCCTTGATTTGCTAGAACCCAAGAAGGATTATTTCTGAACATATTTTGGCATTTTTTTTGTATTATCAATACAAACTTATGCAAAACATACATGTGCAACACACCACACACACACACACACACACACACACACACACAAGTCCTGATTTTGCAGGACAGTTAGAAACTAGCCTGAGGAGTGGAATAACCATGGGTGGTTTCCACTGGTATCCACCACTTTCAGGATCATCCTCAAGGAAAATTGTTCCATAGATGAGAATTTGTTGGGGTTCCTTTCTGTCTTTTTTTTTTTGACACCAATCAATCTTTTGTTTGCTCAGCTAAAGACCCCATATCCTGAGCTCTACCAGCCTTTTTGATAAGTTTATCATGTTCAATATCTTTTCTAACGTCTTACATCATAATGGCCAGTACCTGTCAAGTGCTTAACCTGTGCCAGGCTTTTTACATGCATTATCACATATGCCATCTGCACCCTGTCAGGTATCTAGATTCTGTTATTATCCTCATTTAGGTATGAGTGCATTGAGGATCAGGAAGTGGAGAGAAAAGCACAGTTTAAAGAGCTAGAATATAGACTACTGAGTTTCAACTCTAGATTTGGTTGGTATTAAATCCTATACACTTAACCCATACTTGATCAGTTTGGACTAATAGTTTGGAAGGGTGAGTACCAAGCATATTCCAATGCCTATTCCCCCAATGGTCCCTCTTCAAGTACATCTCTGAACACTTAGTGTGCTTTTATGTGTGAATACTCAGATTAGTAAAGAACCTGAAGAGATGCCTTTTCCTTCACAGACTGGGTTTGAGAAAGCTTAACTTTGGATTTATTCCACACCAGTCAACCCTAGACCATGCATTGCCATCACAGAATTGTCTACTGGGCTTCTCTGCAGTACCTTAGGATCCTATCCTCCAAGTGTTTGCACCCTCATCTGCATCAGGATTTTGAGTAGAAATCACAATGCATTATTGTCTTTTGGATGGAGACAGTGCCATAACTGGCAAATGATCTCTATCTTGATCCCCTAATTTAATTTTCAAGCAAATGAGATCAGTCCATAGGCATGATTCTGCTGTGCATTTTAAAATCTAGATAAGGATGATCATATTAAGCTATATGATTAGCTACTATTTATGGTACACATTATTCATTCAATGCATATGTATTTAGTGTCTTCTCAGTACTCCGCGCTAGAGTTCTGGGAATGTGGTGAGGAAATGATGTTTCTTGGATTCACAGAACCTGCAGAGTAGAATCTTCATACCCAATATGTGTTCATAATACCTACATTCTTTGAGTACTTATGTACATGGTTCTTTAAGTAAATTATCTTTACAACCACTGTGTTAAGTAGGGGGAAAACATTGAACCCTTTTTGTTGATGAGTAAATTGAAGCTCACAAAGTTTGAGTCATTAGTTTGTTGGTCATATGTAGCTAGTAAGGGCAAGATATGGAATCAAACCAGCTGCATTTGACTAGATGTCCATTCTTTCACTTATATTATTACCTTTAAAGTCAAAGTCAGGAAGTCTGCTTCCCTCTTTCCTTCTGTCTGTCTCAGTCAGTCAGTCAGTCAGTCTGTCTGTCTGTCTGTCTCACACACATACACACACTCTTGCACATGCACACACATACACACCCAGAGCAGCTGTCTTAGGACCTACAGAAACTTCTGTATATTTCATCTATCTTAATACAAAATGGGAATGATAATTGTACCTTTACAGAAATACTTACATGATGGGGAAAAAAAAAAACTACTGACATGCTATGAAAACATCTGTATTTATTAAATATCATCATTGATTTGATATTGTTCTCTAATTTTATATTCCCCAAAATCTGCAGTTAAGATGAACTATTATTCCTCTTGTAAAGTAAGTGTGTATGGAGACAGGGCTCATACAGCCTCTTTCCACACTCTGACGTTTGGAGTTGCCTTTGGCTCATCTAAGGCAAACCTCAGCTTTCTGGAAGACAGTGCTAATGGGCATAATTCATTGAAAATCAATTTGACTAAATTGGTGATAAAATAAAAGCTCTGCCCATTTCAATATAACATAGCAGAAGAAAAGCATTTAAATCTACATAAAACAATTATCACTGAGTCTGGCACTGGATTTGCTGAACAAGTTGGAAATTCATGTTCCCAGTTTGCCTGGCTTAGTTTCAGTGTATGTTATAATAATAACAGCTTTCATTTTTAATTAATAAGATTATTATTAATGAAGTGGCACAGTTCCCAAACCAGAAGAAACAAATCCAGTAATTTTGCTGGATTATAAACAGAGCTAAATACAATTTGCTTTAAAGACTAAAAAGGCTGCCTATATGATTAGGAACCAAATTGAATGGTTTAAAAGTATCTACTTCTAGTCTTCATTCTCTCCCTAGGGGAAATGGACAATTCCGGTGAGACTGGCACATGGTTAAAGACAGTTTTCAGAAAGAAACAATCATGATATCCTAAGGCTTACTGCCTACATTTAACCCCATAGTGTTCATTTCTTCTGGTTAATTCAATGGTGTCAGAAAAGATCAGAGAAGTTGTTTATACTGAAATAATCAGCACCCTTCCATATTTTAACACCAATGTACCATTTTTTCACCAGCCTACAAATATTATTTTACAAAAACAGTAGTTACATAGATCTTCTTCTCTTCTTAGAATAATCAGAGTCAGAAATCATGTCACTACTATCTGAGTGACTTAATATTTGAAAACTAGGAGAATAATTTTAGTGAGCTAAGTTTATCTAGTTACTAACTGAGGACCCTAGCAGTCTAAAGAGTTCACATAGTGGTCTTCAAAATGTGAACCCCAGAAGAGCAGCTATAGCCTCATCCAGGAACTCACCTGAAATGTAAATTCTCAGGCCCCAGAATCCATAACTCTGACTGGGCCTAGGATTCTCCCTCTTAGACCCTCCAGGCAATTCTGATGTAAGCCAAAGTCTGAGAACCACTGCATTAAGGCAAGTCTTTGTCATTTCTGATTCATTTTCAGACAGTAAAATTTTTGCATTTTAGCTCAGGTGCCATGTTCAGCAACTAACAGACAATAGTTTGGTTTGACAGCAAATTGACTTGCTTGGTGGAATCTCTGTAAGGAGCTTCAGAATATGGAAAATTGAGCTCTGAAATGTTATGATGTTGGTATTGGCAACCAGCACTGCTGAATTGCAGAGAAATACAGGATCCTCCTGCTGTTTCCTTTTTGCTGAATTCCTTTCTGGCCTCTTGGAAAGGATCCCTTGAGGCAGTTCTGAAAATATAAACCTCCCCATGTAAATGAGTTGTTTACTCTCCTGATCATTTGTTAGAAAGCATTGAATTTTGCTGAATCAGGCGTAATTGCTTTTGACAAGCATACACATAAAACAGTAAGTGATACCGAAAACACTTGGTGCAAGTCTCAAAACTTGGAACACTTTAGACTCTTAATAATGGGTCACGCCATTTGGCACATCTTTTCATGTAATCTTACACAAAGTCAGTTCAACCAACAGAATAATGAAAAGTGAGGACTGAAAGTTGAACACAAACGAGATGTTATCCTGGTAAAGAACTGAAAAGAAAGCACATGAGAAACTTCAAGATGGGGGACTTTTGAATATAGGAAATGTAAACTAGTCTCTCTCAATGCTACTTAATTATAAAGAAAGAGATTCTATACAGGGAAAAATGAGTTCAAGGAAGTGGTTAGTTTTTGAATGTTCCAGAAATAGAAAGAGGAAAAAAGTAAAAATTTAAAAAGCAATCAAAAATCACTTTAAAAAAATGTGTTTTGGAGCTGGAAATGTGTCTCAGTTCAGTAGTGGAGCACTAGCCTAGCACACAATGCCCTGGATCCAATCTCCAGCACAATAAATAAATAAATAAATAAATAGCCAAAATGAATTATTATTATTATTATTATTATTATTATTATTATTATTTGTAGTGCTAGTGATCAAAGGAGTGCTTACCACATAGCTACATTCCAGTTATTTTTATTTTTATTTTCAGACAGGTTCTCAGTAAGTTGCCCAGGCTGGCCTTGGATTTGTGATCCTCCTGCTGCAGTCTCTCTAGTAGCTGGGATTATCGACATGTGCTATTACACCTGGCTGCCAAATGTGATTTTACCCTTTAGTTACTTTACCATGCATTTTATTTACTTTAAATTATATTAAGTTCAAATACAGAAGATTAGAGTGTAGATGTAAAATATGTCCCTTTCATTCTTTTCTATCTATATTCTCAGAGTAACCACTGAAAAATTTTGGGCTTCTTAAATCTGACTCATGTTTATTTCTATTCTGTTACTATATCACATGACATGGACTGGATGAATATTTGCCAAATTTTGAGTGTGTATTTGAAGACATCATAGATTGTGTAAATAAAAAGTAGTTTCAAATATGTGCTTTGAATTAAAAACAAAAGAGCAAATATTCAAATTTCATGGGTGTGGATCTATAGCATGAGCCAAGAGAATTACAGCAAATATCTGTACAATTAGTAATGTTTAGGTGTTTCTTCAGAAATTATGGCCACAATAACTTCATGTTATGTTTGTTATAAGACATACACTGGACATTTTTCACTTATCTTTTTATATTGTGAACAACTTTCATATCATTTTGTTCATAGTTCCTTCATTACTGTGGAAATAAGAAAACAGCTTATAAAAGATGATTCTACCATGATTTGTTAAGCTCTTCATGTTTGATAGGCTTGGGGTTGTTTCCATTCATTTGCTATCATAAATGATCCTCCAGTAGTCTTTCTTGTACACTGATTTTTGTGTATATTCATATATTAGTAAGGTATATTCATAGAGGTAGGTTTTCTAAATAAAGAGGAAGGAGAATTTAAAGTTTTGATACACACAATGTCAAAAGTACTCTGCCAAAAAGCAACAGAAAATGAGAATACGTATATTCTTACATTATCACTGAATTTGAGTTGTATCACTATTAAAATATTTTTGTTCTAGTTGGAAAAGAAGTATCTAGATGTATCTAGAAGTATCTAGAAGTTTCAAGATGTATTTCTTTGTTAATAGATTCTGTGGTTTGTCTTTTTTGCTTTCTTAACATGAAGCACATCAAGCATGGAATTTTCAATTTTGAAGAAGTCAGATTTATCTATTTTCTTTTGTTGTTTATGTTTTCTGTATTATAACTAAAAAACTAATGGCTAATGCAAGGTCAAAATATGTCCTTCTGTGATTTTATTAGAATTTTGTAGTGTTACTTCTTACATATAGGTTTTTGATGCATTTCCTAATTTTGTGGGTGATACAAGGTAGGAGTTCAATATCACTATTTTGCAAATGATTATCCAGTTGTTCCAACGCTTTCTGTTGAAAAGATTCTTATTTCATCCACTGAATTGTCGTCATCCTTGGCAAAAATTGATTGGCTGTAAATGTGAAGTTTATTTCTGGACTCTTGATTTCATTCCACTGACATATATGTCTGTGTTTATCCCAGTACCACCATCTTGATTGCTGTAGTGAGTTTTGGAAATGGAAAATATGCATCCTCTAACTTGATTCCTTTTTAAGATTATTTTGACTCTGGCTCCCTTGCATTTCAATAAAAATTTTATGACCACATTGTCATAATTTGCAAAATCCATCTGGAATTTTTATAGGGATTGCATTGAATTTGTTGATCAATTTGAAGAGCCTTGTAATTGTAATAATATTAAGTCTTCAGATCCATAAATACAGCATGCTTTTCCATTTATTTGTCTTCTTCAATTTTTAAAACAAATTTTATAGTTTTTATAAGTATAAGTTTTGCACTTCTTTTGTAAATCTATGTCTAAATATTTTATCCTTTTTGATGCTATTGTGAAGAAACTTTTGTTCTTAATATCCTTTTTGGATTATTCATTGCAAGTGTCTAACAGCACAGTTTTTTATTGTATATTGGAAGTATAATTCTACCTCACTGAACTCAATTATTAGAACTAAAAGATTTTTTTGTAGATTCTTTGATATTCTCTAAATATAAGAGCATATAATCTGCAAGCAGAGATAGTTTTACTTCTTCCTTTCCTATCTGGATAACTCTATTTTTTCCATTTTCTTGCTTAATTGCCCTGGCTAGAACTTCCAGTATAATATTCAATATAAGTAATGCAAGTAGACATCTTTGCTTTCCTCCTAATCTTCAGGGGAAAGCATTAAGTCATCATTAAATATGATATTAGCTGTGGATTTTTCAGAGAAGCTCTTTACCAGGCTGGTTCCAAATAAATATGTATTATTGCTTTGAAAGTAGAGGAAGCAAGGGGGCTTCCACCTCCTCCCAAAGTCTAGGCTTTGAAAGGGACTGCTTGGTAACTGGGCAGTGGCTCAGGAAATCAGCCCATCTGAGTCAGAGAGATGACTGCCTAGTCCAGGATAAAAACATTCCTGAGTTTCATGTGTGAAACCTCTTCCCTGTCATTCATTTGGGGTGCTTTCCTACTCTCCTCAGCACATTCACCTCGGTCTGTCTTTCCATATACATGAAATCACGGTTGCTTTGCTGAGGAGCAAATCAATAGAGCAACTCCTGCTGCTGCTGCTGTCTCCCAAATCTCTTTATCTAATTTGTTCTTTTTTTTTTTCTACTTTCAATAGGAGATAGAGGGGAAGGAAAGGTAGAATACAGAGTCAGGTCACTATCTGCAGAATCTAAAGTGAGAGGAAGGTAGATGTAATAGTTGAACATCAACTCTGGACCTGGATTCTCTTGAATTCAAATCCCAGCTCGACTCCCCACACGGCATGTCCATGTCTATTTCCCTCAATTGTAGAAAGGGGACAATAGCAGCATTTACCTAGTCACTGAGGGTGAGAATTAAGTGACTTAAAATATGCAAAGCAATCATAAAAATGTTGGCCTTCTAGTAAGCCATAAATAATAGCTGTTGTTATTATTTTGTTTTCAGTACCAAGTCAGTCATATTAGACTAATTAGCACAAATGTAGATGTGTTTCAAACACATGTTGTCTTTTATTAAAAATGCAGAATTTTGAAGGTCCTCACAGGTATCCTCACATAGCAGAGTCACCAAGGAGAGGACTCTAGAAAAAGCCACAGGCATCAGAATATAAAGAATCATTGGGGAACCACATTCCTCAATTTTTAAAAAAACACATTTGCCTAATAACATATTGACCAGCTTGAACTTATGAAACTTGATAATCTCATTCATTCATTTGTTCAGGCACATTTAGCAAAGACTTCCTGTGTTCATGGTAATTGACAAGGAATTCCAGGATGACTAGAATGCAGCGATTCCCTCCATAAATTCTCATACATCGATGTATCTAGTTTCCATATTCACAAGGAATTGGAATAGAATGCAATATTAAAAACACCACATGAAATATCTATCAGGAAAGTTCTTTGAAAGCAAGAGTCTCGCGCTGGCTGTTTAAAATGTCCCAAACACAGAGTGATAAACAGTAGGCACCATCAACCCTTCCTAGACTAAGATTATAAATTTCTTCCCCAATCCACTCTAGAGGAGTGTTCAGGGCCTGCCTACAGATGCATTTCCTCATGTTTCAGGGAAATGAGAGAATGATAAGATGAGCTATGGTTACTGTACATTCAGGGTTGCTGCTTCATCTGGTTCTTCCAGGCAGCTGACGGTGATTCTAGCACAGGAGATGGCCCTCTGGCTATCGCCCAGGTACAAATTCCAAATTCCAAAAACTGACACTTATCTGTCAGCCACTGAAAAAGTCATTTCACATCATTGTGGCTCTTCCTGTCACAGAGTTTGGCATGGGCCTTTGATCTGGTAGATATTTAGAGTAGATGGTAATTCAGGAGCACACATACACATTCCAATACTAAGATAGAAGCTAAAGCTAAACCTCAACCGAAGAATAGACTGCCCACTCAGAAAGTCATATAACCCACGCTTGAACTTAACAGAAGAAGAGAAATAAAGCCCTGCCATTGACTTTGAGAGTATAGTAGAAAGAATGTGGAAGACTATTGAATTGTCTATTCAATCTTCAGCTTGAAATGATTTCTTTTTCACTAATCATATTCCTCTCGACCCCCCTCCTCCTTTGAAAAAAAGAGATGGAATGAATGTCCAGAGCAACCATAACTGTCTTAGGAGGGGAGTGGGCAGAACAGCTCCCCACCACCCATGACCTGGCAGCTGACCTGCTGGGGTATGGCAGCATGCCACCCATACATTATTGAAATGGCCTGAGGCATAGCCAGCAACCACGCATGTGGCCACTGAGCTACCCCCAGAAGAGCTCACTGTACCCTCTCAAGAGGAACATTGCACCACCCACGCTCCTTGGCCAGTGAATCTGTATCAAGAACCAGGGAAAGTGTAGCTAAGGGCAGTTTCTTCTTCTAGCATAAACATTTATCCTCTTTGGTGAACATCTACTTAAATATCCACCCAGTCCCTCAGAGAGAAGGCTGTACTGCTGGTTCCAAATAAATATGCATAATTGCTGTGAAAGCAGAGGAAGCTAGAGTCTTTCACCTCCTCCCAAAGTCTAGCCTTTGAAAAGAACTGCTTGGTAACTGGGCAGCAGCTCAGGAAAGCAGCCTGCCTGAGTCAGAGACACCACTCATCTCGTCCAATATAAAAAAGTTCCTGAGCTGCATGTACGAATAATCAGTGAGAAAACCTCTTCCCTGTCACTCATTCAGGAGTGCTGTCCTGCCCTCCTCAGCACACTTACCTTGGTCTATCTCTTCCTAGCCTTAAACTCTCTTCAAGCCTGACTTCCTGTTCTTTATAATCTGATCTCAGCCACTTAAAGTGATTCTCTGATACTGTCTTTCTTTGAAATTTGTGATATAGTGATTCCATCTAGATTCTCTCTAGATTTTGTTCAATGTGGGATTTTTTATTACTTACTGATTTTTAAAATATTACATTCAAATATTATTTACTTTGATTTTCAACTATTTGGTACCTCCATATATTTTCCTTTTAAGGAAAGTAGCTCCCTGGCCTCTCCTTAGTCCTGACTCTTATCCACGATTACTTTCAAGGATGAGTATGCCACTATATTCTCTCTGTCACAGTTAAGAGTCAAAGCTGGGCTGAGGATACAGCTCAGTTGGTAGAGTGTTTGCCCTGCCATGCACAAGGCCCTGGGTTTAATCCCCAACACTACAAAAAAAAAAGAAAGAAAGAAAGAAAGAAAGAAAGAAAGAAAGAAAGAAAGAAAGAAAGAAAGAAAGAAAAAAGAGTCAAAGCTTTTGAAAGTATTAATATTTCCATGAGGATATTAATATATCCTCATGGGGTTCTGATGATAGACTCCCTGTATCAGAGTCAGTAGCACTGGACCCAAAAGGCATAGCATGCATACCTCTCTTCCCTTCAGCTTTGTTTCTACAAGACTTTTCTGGAAATGTTCTAGGAAACTTTTGAACTAGCCTAAAGACACACAAAGCACATTCTGTATAACATTTCTTTGTTCTTGCAATGAGTTTTGCTGTGAAGTGTTCCCATGCTAAGTCCAAAATTATAAAGTGTAAAGAAGAGAGTGTCTCAAAGGATGTCCTATAATTTATTCCAAGAGAATAGTCTCCTGCTGGCATGTGAATACTGATCAAGCAGTGTGGAAACATTATGGAAAATAAATGATGAAGTTAAGCTGACGTGTTTATTTTCAAAGCAGGAGATGTGGATCCTATAATAACTTTCCGCTGTTGTGACTGTTTCTGTTATTCCACGTGATTGATGTATGTTTAATGATTTTTATCTGATGTGTCCAAGAACTGTGGAATTGTAGTTGCTTGGGTGAATGTATGCTTCTTTCTTCACGAGTGGAAATTGTTTTATCCACAAAGCAGAGAGCTTCTTTTAAAATTAGGTTACCCTTAGAAGATCAAGTGCATAGCTCCAACTTGAGGGATGCAGTTTGGTTACCAGGTTTGACATAATGGTCCCTGTGCTTCCAATAATAACTACATTTGTGTGAAACGTTTATATGAATGATTTATTCACATGCTGTTTACACCATTTTGCAGGAGGTTAGACAGTTCTTAGTTGTTTTCCAGTTTCCTGCAGGAGGAAAGTAAGACAAGGAGAGGATGAATGGAAATGGGGCTGTGCAGTTAGTCAGCAGTAGACTCAGGACTACATGTTCCAACCTGAGACTATGGCCTGCCCTCTTCTCTTAGCTAAATGGAAGTTTCTGTGTGTGTATGTGTGTGTGCGCATGTGCACTTGCTTAGATTATTAATACATTCACAAGCACAGGGAAAATAAATGCTCTTCTTACATGTCATGAAAAACTTTTTGTATCTGTTGTTTTTAGATACACATGACAGTAGGATGTATTTTGACATATTATACATACATGGGGTGCAACCCATTACAATTTTGATCCCGTTCTTGTGATTGAACATGATGTGGAATTACACTGGTCATGCCTTTCAACAGATGAATGGATAAAGAAAATGTGGTATATGTACACAATGGAATATTACTCAGCTATAAAGAAGAATGAAATTATGACACTGGAAGAAATTGGAGAATATCATGTTAAGTGAAATAAGTTAGTCCCCAAAAAACCAAAGGTTGAATGCTCTCTCTGATATGTGGATGCTAACTCATGACAAGAGAGGGTAGGGAGGAGAAGTATAGAAGTTCATTGGATTAGACAAAGGGGAATGAAGGGAACGAAGTGGGAAATAGGAAAAACAGTAGAATGAATTGGATATAACTTTCCTGTGCTCATATATGAAAACTTCTGAATGTATCCTACTAGGTTTAGTTCTGCTACTCAAACAACAATAAGAAAATGGCCATCAAGTCCAGAAATTCCTCTAACAGGGCAGGTGGATGCTCCTAGGTTCCTCTATAACTTTAAAAAAAAAATATATATATATATATATATATATATATATATATATATATATATGCACATTAAGTTAGAGGACTTGTGACAAATATTGGCTATAGCAAAAATTCACATCCTCCCAATATCCTCCAATTTCCCATAGTATGAAAACCACATTCCTGAGTCTCCCATGCAGCATCAACAGCATTCTGTCAGTTATAATCTGGCTCCAAACTACCTTTTCAGTTTCACCATCACTCTTTATCCACAAGCACACACATGCTCCTTCGTCCACTCATGACACACTTAACTCTCTCCCAACCCCGTATCCTGCGCACATCACTACCTCTGCACAGAAGCGCCTGTTCTACCCACTCACCCTTCACTGCCCAGTGCACAGATGTCCCCTTTGAGACATCTCTGTGAATACCTCCAGAAAGTGGCTTGCTGCTTCCTCCGTGTTCCACAGTATTTTATTCAGCTTCTCCTACTCCTCTTCTTTTTCCTCCTCTTCCTCTTCTTCTTCCTTTTCTTCTTTTTCTTCTCCTTTTTCTATGTACTGGGAGTTGAACGCAGAGTCCTGCACATATCAGGCAAGAGCTCTACCTCTGAGCTCTATATCCCAGGCCTTTTCATTTTTTTTAGTTTGAGACAGGATCTCACTATGTTGCCCAGGATGACCTCAACCTTGAGTCCTCCTGCCTCAGCCTCCCCAGGTATCACAAGTGTAGACCACTGCACCCAGCTCAGCCCTTTATTACAGACATAGGTGCACAATGGTAATTAGCTATTTAGACCTGTCCTTCTAACTAGACTGTGGCCATAGAAAGGATTCACTGGACTGCAAGCAACAGACACTAATGTACTTTCCTAATCAAATGGAGAGAATAAGAGGGAAGTTATTTAGTGGAAGGAGAGAGACCCGTCCCTCAGAATCCAGAAACGTAGGTTGCACCTGAGCCTCATGAGGGCTGAAATCAGGGACAGCAAAGTCAATAAGAGCCAAAGCATCTCTTGTGTCTTTTCTCTCTCTTTCCCTCCTGTGGCTCTCTTTTTTTGAATGCTCATATTTTCTTTTTCTCTCTGTGGATCATCTTCTTTCCATTTTTAGTTTTTCTCTGCAAACTGATGCATTTTGTTCCAATGGTTTTCACCAAGATTGCCTTCTTAGCCCTCAAGACAGATGCATTTCTGGGTAAGAAGCCTCAGCTACCTGACTTAACTTCTGAAGGACTATGAGAGTGGTCCTTAAGCAGTTTGGGGCAATAAATTATCTTCTACTACTAGCTGGTACAATCTCTGACACAGTATCACTTGTGTAAAAAAAATGTTAACTTTTGATGTAAAATGTTTATATAGGAGATCCTGGAGTTTTATAAATATTTCTTGCCCACAGACCATTTTCATATATCACAGAGCATTATAAACCACATATCCTAACCAAAATTATTGAGATGTTCTGTTTCTAAAGAGACATTAATGAGGGCTAGAAACTGATTCTTTTCTAGACTACAAAGAAAGTACAAATTTGGTTGTACTTAAATGCCGAAATTACAAAAGACTATCTCAAAGGCCACCTGGAGGATCCCTAAGGCCCCACCATGGTCATCAGACCACATTTTGAGAACTGCCATTTTATGTCTATTTATGTGTTCGAATAGCAAGCTTGCTTTTTGAAATGAAACAGCTTTGTTATTTCATCACCATCAGTTTTAGCTTCACTTATTCATTGCCAGAACTTTCTCCTGCTCTAGAGAGAGAGAGCAAGTTTAAGACTCATCTTATTGCCCTATTTCTTTTTCACTATTGTACACAATATAGTCTATAAACATTTGTAACAAATTTTCTACCTATGCCATCAAGAAAACAGAATAACTACCAAAAGAATAAAAAGAAAAATTATAGCTTCCCTAAGCTTTCTTCTTCCCTACAATTTCTGCTTCTTTTTCTTATTGCTTTCCTTTGAGGCCTGGCTTTGGAACTGGCCCTGAGCAGTCAGAGTAGCCATTAAAGATTTCATTTCACTGAATATGCTGAGCAAACATAAATGCCAAAGCCCTGAATAAATATACTAGAGTAGAGAAGGGAAGATGCTTGTACAATTCGGGGGCATCAGGCCCCCCAGCAACCATCTTTTATGAATGGATTCTGGATCTGAAGACCAATGCAAGCTTGTGGACTTCAGATTCCCAGCCGTAAAGGCAGGAAGCCTTATCAGAACACCTTGAAAACCTAGCATTCTGTAGGAAACAAATAAGGGACGTTGTCTCCCCAAGTATTTCCTATTTTAATAAGTAGCAGAACGATTAGATTTGCTGCCATCTCCTTAAGACTGATTTTTTAAATAAATTGTAGAAGAAAACATGCAGAGAGAGAGTCAAAATCTATGATTTACTACAAGTTCTTGGCATTTGATCTATTGCTGAGCCACGTTTAAATCTGCAACATGAAGCATTTGATGGGATCTATTTACCGTTAGGGTCCCTTCTGGGTTTTAGTGGGTTTAGCATTCACTTTTGTTTTCCTGAAGGACAATACTGCTCTGTGAATGGATTCATATGATTTGAATTCAACAGTCTAGTAGTAAAGAAGGTGGCACAGGATTAACATCACCCTGGCATAAATGCCAACATTCTTTTGTCCTGTCAATCATTATGTCAGTGTGTCATTATATCCCATGTCCCTTCCTTAAACCTCACTGAAGAAAATATGTTTAGACATATACAATATTTATAATATGTAAAATATTTGTATAGGTAGATTAAAATATATTTATGGGGACTATGAGTGGAGCTCTGGGGTAGATCATTTGCCTAGCATAAACAAGGCCCTGGATTCAATCCTCAGCACCACCAAAATAAATGCACAACACACAAATACATATGTGTATGTGTATGTCATTCATGTGTATGAATGACAAAACATTAGATTTCAAAATATGCAAATAATGCCTACAAATAACTAAGGAGAGGAAGACAGTGCCATCGAATAATGGTCAAGATACTTAAAGAGGCATATCATACATACAAAAAAAGTACAACTAAATAGCCAAAAAACATGAAAAGAGCTTCTGTAGTCATCTGAGAAATGCAAATTAAAACCATGATGAGGTGATGCACAGATTGGCAAAGCTAAGAGTATTGCAATGTCAGATAATGGTGAGAATTTGGAGCAAGAAGCATTCACATACAGCAGGTGGGAAAATCCTCTTGTATGGCAACTCTAGATAACAGTGCAGTACCACTTGGTAAAGGTGACAGCTCTGATGCAGCATGGACTCAGCAATCACACTTCAAGGGATATACGTAAATACCTTTGAAAGATATATGGCATGTGCTCCAGGGTATGTGAACAAGAAAGTTCATAGTATGCTGGTAATAACCACAGTCTGCAAATCACTCAGATGTCAGCCAATGGGAGCACAGGCATCTTTGTACACTGGGACACTATGTATAGCCATGGAAAAGGCTACCTCTAACTAACAACATGGATGGGTCATAAATATTGAGCAAAAGAAGCCAGGCACAAATAATTATTTATAGTGTGGTTTCCTTCTCATTGTTCAAAAATAGGATAGGTAAAACTATATGATTTCAGCATACATACAATATTACTGAAACTATAAAGAAAATCCATTGGGCACTGTGGTGCATGCCTGTAATCCCAGCAGTTTGGGACATTAAGGCAGGAGGATCACAAGTTCAAAGCTAGCCTCAGCAATTTAGTGAGGCCCTAAACAATTTAGCAAGACCCTGTCTCAAAATAAAAAGACTGGAGTTGCAGCTCAGTTTTTAAGCCCTTCTGGGTTCAATCCCTGGTGTCAAGAAGAAAGAAAGGAAAGAAAAGAAAGAAAGAAAGGAAAGAAAAGAAAGAAAGAAAGAAAGAAAGAAAGAAAGAAAGAAAGAAAGAAAGAAAGAAAGAAAGAAAGAAAGAAAGAAAGATCAAAGAAATGAATACTATGAAACATTATTTTGAGGGCAAAATGCGGTGAGGAAAAAACCAAATAAGAAGTTTCCTGGATGGGTAATATTTTATATTCCTTAACCTGGTAATAGTGATGTGAATGTTCTCTTATAACTACTTTGTGAAACACTCATTTTGAGTTTTTCTATCCTTTTTTAATATAACAGTATATAACAATTTTAAAATGTTTGAAAGAAAGCAAAAAAAATGTCTAGCATGTTGGTGTGCAAATTTGAATCTATATTATAAAAGTAAACTCAGTGATTGAATGGAAATAAAAGGCACTTAGGAGTCAAAGATTTGATGTTGGAAATTCTAAAATTAGGAAACCTGCTACTAAGATAAGAAACATACTTATTTCCCAGGACAAGGCAAACCATGAGCCAACAATGTTCCTTTTTATTTTACTTTTACTTTCTTTGGAAAGGAATTCAGAGAGCTAAACTGGGCTCTATGTTCACAACTATATTGAGAGTAACCCAGTCACACTAGTTAAAATGCTTAAAGAAGTAATACAACACAATAAGTAACTTCTCTAAAAATGTCTATAAAGCCAGTAATAATGCATGAGAATCCAACAGGTCTTTGAAAAATCAAAAACTCCCTCTCTTCAATTCTTACATATAAAATACCCATCTGAATACTTAACTACAGCCTTAGTTCATTTTTTTTCTTATTTCTATCAACAATCTGTTATTTTGTATCTTACTGAATTCTTCTGTTTCTATTTAATCTCATTTATCTTCATAGAAATTAAAAACTGACAGGACTTAGATATATATACAAGACTTCAGGCTGGGCATGTTGGCCCAAGCCTGTAAAATCCCAGGGGCTCAGGAGGCTGAGGCAGGAGGATCGTAAGTTCAAAGCCAGCCTCAGCAAAAGTAAGGTGCTAAGCAACTCAGTGAGACCCTGTCTTTAAATAAAACACAAAATAGGGCTGGGGATGTGGCTCAGCGGTCAAGTACCCTTGAGTTTAATCCCTGGTACCAATAAAAATAAGACTTCAGCGTCCTCTTTTTTTATTATGCTTTTATTAGTACATTAAAATTATACCCCATAATGAGGTTCAATGTGTCATAATCATACATGAGCATAGTATTTTCTTATAATGCTATGTGTTCAGCCTTAGCTACTTAAGCTTAAATTTTTCCAGGTTTTGTCAGGTTCCTGGTAAAAGGTATAGAATTTCTTGTACTTTCTTGTATTTCTTCAATTGTTCTTTGTTCATTTTCTGCCAATATTCTTTTTTTGTACTGGGAATTGAATTCAGGAGCACTTTACCATTGAGCCATATTCTCAACCCTTTTTATTTTTTATTTTGAGGAAAGACCTTGGTAAATTGCTGATGCTGGCCTTAATAAGTTGCTGAGACTGACCTCAAACCTGCAATCCTCCTGCCTCCTGCCTCAGCCTCCTAAGTAGCTGGGATTACAGGCATATGACACCACGTCCAGCTTCTGCCAATCTTTATAACATCTATAAATATAAGATAGATACTTGTTTTTTACTTATTATGATTGCCTATTAAATTTAAAGTAGAAATTACTAAAAAAAAAAAAAAAGTCCAGAGGTCATTAATTACCAAAATCCTGACATAAGAATGGATTTGTTGCTTTGTGCATTCTCTGGTCTTCCCTAGATAAGAGTGATGATCCCATCCTGTGACCCACTGGAATGTAAATCACCACATGTTGACAAAAGCATCTTTTTCTAGAGAAATCAAAAAAAAGGATGTGGGGGACAGGGTAGGGGACAAACAGCAACTGAAACTTTGCTTCACATGTTTGCAATTTAAAATGTTTATATTTTATAGTAATTCATTATAAAGTCATATGGATACTTTTCTCTATTCCTAAATCTGACTTAAAACTACATGTTTTTAATTATGCCATTTAAACACTTTCATTCCAAGCTCTTGGTTGCATCACAAAGTTCCATCCGACACTTCACAATCAGGCACCCATTTGCTCAAGCTTAAAACATGACACAGTGGGAGAATATTTGTCATACTCGAGGATACACCACTAGACGATGTCATTTTGCTTTGGAATGACAAACAAAAGGAAATGCACAAGATCGCTTGTCCTTAATGTGGAATTCTCCCTGTGATCTGAAAACACAGGGTCAAGATCAGATGGATTCTGGAGGTTTGCTGCTCATATCTACCCTTCAGCCCAGTTTCCACAGGTGGATAAGATCATTTAGGCGAGTGGGCAAGATGTTGGGCAGAGGTGTGGGATGAGAGGTGGCCTTTAAGGGAAATGTTCTCTTCTTTCTCCCACTCCTCATGTTGGTGCTTTGGAGAGGATGCACTGCTGAATACCTGCTTACCTGGCAGGTAGGCTAAGCTGGGCCACAAATATCAGTCCTTCTGTGAACAAAGCCAGGCCGTATGACCTGTTTCCTACACATAGGTCACTTGAGTGTGCATTACATTTTATTCTAAAATTTATTATTTTAAAATACAAAAGAAGGAGGAGAAGGAGGAAGAGAGGAAGGAGAGATTGAAGTGTTTTTCCCCATATCTCTGCCAGTTTTCTGCTTATCCATATCCTGGCTTAGTTTGGTTGAATAATTACAGTGAAAAGTTATTCTTTGACTGTGGCAATGACAGAAAGGTAAATTGTTAACAAATGTCTATGTGGGTCCATAACTGCTGACCTTCCTTGGTCTGTATAATGTGACTTGGGACTGCTTTGTAACCAAAAGCCTGGTGTGATATTTTTTAACAGGCCTGGAATGCCATCAATCCCCACCCAGTCTTTGGTTAAGTCATGAACATTTCTTCCAGGTCCCTAACTTCTACCACTTAAAATTTCAGAGAATTTTCTCTTAGAAAACAAATTAAAGTTGACTAAGTTTGGGAGGCTGAGACAGGAGAATCGCGATTTCAAAGCCAGCCTCAGCAACGGCGAGGCACTAAGAAGCAACTCAGTGAGACCCTGTCTCTACATAAAACACAAAATAGGGCTGGGGATGTGGCTCAGTGGTCGAATGCCCCTGAGTTCAATCCCCAGTACCCCCCCCAAAAAAAAAAAAGTTGACTAAGACATTTCAATTGCACATTGTAGGTTTCACAGGTTAGTCTAAGGAGTTAAGTTTCTTCAGAAAAATCTGTGTCCAAGTTGACTAAAACTCAGGAATCCTAGTGAAATAATAGGAAAATTCATATGGGCAGCATTTCACAATTAGCTCACTTGTGTTGGACAGGACTGCACTTTCAGGACCTAAAGGAAAATTTCCTCCTGCCTATGCAGAATGGAGTTAACATTTTTAGCAGCTAGTTTTTGCACATATGAATTGTGATGTTCTAAATCTAAAGGATCATAAGAATATATTCTGGAAGATAGAATTAAAGGGGAGCTAGGTATGGTGGTGCATACCTATACTTCCAGCTACTCAGGAAGCTAATGCTGAAGGAGCACTTCATCCCAGGAGTTCCAGACCAGCGTGGACAAAAGGGTGACACGCTGTTTCTAAATACGTGAGTAAATAAAGTACAGAAAATAAAGTTAGGGAGGGAGTCAAGAAGAAGAGGGACTATTTATTTCAGGGTGTCAGAAGACAAAGGCTTCATAAAAGTCTAATCAGTAAACCTTGCCAAGGAGAGGCAGAATATAAGTTTGGTTTAAAGTCCATTTAACACAACCCCAGGTTTCTGAAGTGATGCTCTGAATTCATGGCATTTCACAAGACCATTGAAAATGCTTAGTAATTGTTTCCAGCTGTTGCTCAGACATTTCCTTTACATTCCATGGCCCCGGAGAAAGAAAGAAAAAATCTTTTATGCCAGTTTTTGTGGATCATAGTGTTAGCTGTAAATCCACTCCACAGTAGTCTATAAAATAGTTTTATTTCATTGTTTCTACTTTATGCCAAATCATAATTATTTTTTAAATAGAAAAAGAAAGAAACAAATAAACAGAAAGGCTCTTTCAAGTGTAGGAAATTTTCCCCTCCTATATAATAAAAATGGACTAATTCAAATCTATCTCATCAGTGGAAGGTCTGGATTACAGACTACTGAATTTTAATATTCAATTTTTATCATGTACAGATGTATGTGTGCATGTTTGCATGAGGGTGTTTATATTTTAGGACAGCACAGATGGCCTAGTAGGTGGAGAATGCCAGAAGAAGCACAGAAGGGGACTCCTAGGCCCACTAAGAAGCTGCAAGGAGTCTGGCTAGGTTCCTTATAATGAGTCTGGGATGGGAATGGGCTGGCAGGTATGTGGCATGTGCAGAGTCTCTTTACATCCTTCTCCCACCGCCGATTCACTCATCTGTACAGAGAACTTTCTATCAGCCTCAGAAGCAGCCTCAACATATTTCTTAACACAGAGCTCCAATAAACTATCCATCAGTCTGTCATCCTTGGCACACAATGTTAGGCATATTTATGGGTTTAGATGATTTCAAAGCTACTTCCAGCACTGTTAAGTCCAATATGCTCATAGAGATTCTCAAGGATTTCACTTTAAGCAATGCAAAAATGTAATCTGTGTAAGGTTTATAATACACAAACCATTTCCAAGTTGCTTTACAAATTCTTACAACATCAGCTAGCTTCATAAAATAGAGGAGTTCTCACCAGACTGAGAGGAAGGGATAGCCAGGAAAAGGTTAAAGCCAGGGACTAAGTACCTGTGTACTGGAATGAGCTAAGGAAATTTTTAAAATCTCCAAACCTGGGGCCCACCCTGTTGATGATCTTTCCTTAAGCCTGTGATGGATTGAGGAGAACATGTTTGTTTAAAAATCTGTTTGGCATATTCTGATCCACACTTCTGTCCAAAGATCTTTTTTGGAGCCTAGTTTGTATGACTTTATTTCTTTAAATGCTCTATTATTTCAAGAACAGAAAGCAGTAGTAAACGTCATTGTCTGAATTTTGAACATATTTCAGAAGAGTAGAGTGCAAATAAAATGATTTCACCATTGATTAAGTTTACAGATTTATTTCTGAAAATAAAATATTTTGGTCAGAAAGTCACTTAATGAGAGCCACTCAACTCTTTCAGTTTATCAGTCCAAAAACCCTAGAGTCTTAGCTCTTGTCTCTCACACAACTTCCTATTGTTACCTCTTGCTTCAACTGTGACTGCTTCTCACCAACTCCATTAACATCTGCATCAATTGCTCCAACGACTCCCAGGCTGGCACCCCATTTCAATCTTCAGCCCTCACTGCCACTTCTCCACCCAGCTGAACTCAGATCATGCCATTCCTACATGGAGAAACCTTTAAGTACCCTCATTACTTTATCCCAGGCAAAGCCAAAATCATTACCATGGCCTGCAAGACCCTTCCCCTCCCACCTCTGTTACCTTCACCTTGGTTCACTCAACCCTGGCCTCCTTGTTCTTTAACATGTCGGGGACCCTCTACCAAGAGTTTTTGCAGATGCTGACCCCTCTGCCTGGAATGTAAATTCCCTAGATGCCCACATAGCTCTCTTCCTGTTGACAAAAATGTCGCCATATAGGTGAGCAATCCCTACTCATAACCCTCCTTAAATTGTTTAACACTGCTCCCCTTCTTGTTTTCCTCTGCTCTGTAGTATCTATCAGCATGTAAAATAGCATACGCTTTATTTATTTCATTAATTGTTTATCTTTCCCCAAATAATGTCAGCTCCACGAGGTCAGGGATTTGATCTGTTTTGCTCATTGCCCAGTCTCCAGAAGCTATTTTTATTTTTATTCTGATTTTTTTGCAGTTCTGGGAATGGGAACCAGGACCTTGGGCATGCTAGGCAAGTGCTATACCACTAAACTACATCCTCAGCCCTCCCCAGCATTTAGAATGGTGCCTAACACATAGTAGGTGTCAAAAGCTATGTGCTGAATAAATAAGTAAATGAATGAATTGGCTAGTAGACAGTATGACTCAGTGATGAGAGGAAACAGTGAGCAATGAGCAATAAGGAGAAGCTTTTCTGAGAATTTATTACCCAAACTTCCATAATTCAGTTTCCCCTCTCTAAAATGGACTGATCATTCTTCCTTTGTAGCAGGTCACAGAGTTCCAACTAGAACAAATGTGAATTTATTCTAATTCTTTGGAAAAAATGTTCTGTCTTATCTAAAGTATTTGTGAAATACTTGTGCAATGTGCTATTTATGTCATTTACCTCACTTCTTCGTTCCCTGTACTCCCTCACTTAGCATTAGTGAACTATTCCACTCACCAAACACCAATAGCGAAAGGAGAGATAAAAGTAGATTTCAAGTAAGTCTTTTTTGTTAGCTCTTCATTTCTTTGTCACTAAGGACAAAAATTCTAAATACTAATTTTCAAAGGATAATGAAATTCTCTATTTAATATGCCCTCTATTCCCCTTAGGTATGGACACCATATTTCATAAATAAAAATGGCTAGATTTCAATATTAATTTGTAAGGAGTTTCTGGATAGGAAAGACAATTTAGGAAAAGTTGTATATCACAAAATATTAGAATTAATTAATAATAATGGGTAAACTTTATGAACAATTTTTATATGCAAAACACTTTTTAGCAGCTTTGCATGTATAATCTTATTTTATATCCCCCAAGAATGAAGAACATATTTTTTAAATGAGCCTTCCAAATGTAAAGCGTCTTGCATGAGGTTACATACCCTAGCAGGTAGCAGAGCCATGTTAAAATCCGTTTTTCCAAACCTAAAGACATGACCTTTAATAGCTTTTAATACTACTAGTACTTTTCTAACCAGACATTTATGGAGATGGTAAAATAAAATATTTCACATCGAGATAGTTCCAGAAGAACCAAACTGCAAGTTTAGAGTGTTTCACATTGCCCTGAATTTCTAAGTATTGACTGTCAAAACAAATTTAATAATAACAAATCAGGAGAAAAACTGCTGATAGTACTTTAGGGTTCCTTTGACCTCAGGGACCCACAAAGCACTTTCACAATATATGCTCAACAAAAAGAATTAATGGCATGAAATAAAATGGGGATTTGGCATTGTCCAATTAATTGAATCAATGTGAGATACAAACTGGATGAGTCAGCTATCAGAGTGTTTTTTAAAAATTTGAATTATTCGATTTCTCTGTCTCCAGAGATCAATGAACTAAAGCTGAAACCACAAAGTCACCTCCTGATTTCCTGTCTAGATGATGACTTATTTCCAAGTGATGGCATTTTGTCAAATAACTACATCTTGAAGATATCTTTAGTATGTCTGTCACCTGAAATTAAATGCCTGTTTCAGAGAGGGTAGGAAGTGGCAGATCTTGCTGAAAGGAGCAGACAGTAGAGTCCTCTGTGGCGGCAGGGGCAGTGGGTAGTATGGGGTGTGTTTGTGCATGTGTGGAGGAGTCTTCCCCTCCGTGCACAGCGCATCAACACTATTGGTGTGCGGTGAGAATGTGCTCTTGGGGCATCCTCGTTCCTTGCACCCCATTATTATCCAACCATATCTCAAGTCTGCTTATGGTCTTAAAACTCTCGTATTCTCTTCTAAAACACCACTAATGCAATCTTTGTTGTTGCCTTTATCTGTAAAACCTTTGCTTTTTTGTTTTCTCTTTGTGCATTATTTATGTGACCATTTCTTGGATACTGTGAATCTATTTGTTGCTGTATGATCTGGGAAAAGACTTTCTATTTCATGTATTTTTTTCCATTTAGAAGCTTTTAATTATTTTCTCAAATCTCAGCAGCTCTCTCAAGTCATAAGATAGAAAACAGATAGTATAAATCCATTTAATCTGCTGAGTAGAAGATGAGGAATCTTTGTGAATCTCAAAAAAATGTTGCTGGAAAATCAAGTGTCAGAAAATAAATGAGAGATGACAACACATGGCTCATGTGCCCTGGAAAATGGCCCATGCACTATCTTTATATTATGAGCAGAATAACTTGACTTTTGCCACAAAGGGGGCCATCTACCCCAACTGTGATGTGTACCCAAAGGATTTTAACTTGAATTAAAACTTTCACCTCTTTTAATGTGTAAATGATTTTTCTAAGCATTAGCCAAGAAAAATCAAGTACACAGAAAGACCTCTTATTTAAAAAAAAAAAAACACTTGACACTAAAAAAACAAATAATCTTATAATTAACTAAGAACATATGATATTTTGATAATAAAGAAAATACAGTCTCCTTTTTGGGGAAAAGTAAATGTTCTAATGCTAATGAAAAAATTAGGAGGGTAAAAAAATATCATATCTATGGAAACTGTTTTTGGAACTGAGGTTAAAAGTATGCAGTTGATAAGTCTTCAGTTCTGAATGCCCTGAGAATCCTGCATTAGAGGACTGGAATGAGTCAGGTGGAAAGTTTCCAGGGAGGGTGAGGTCAGAATCAAAGCCAGAGATCTGCCTGAAATCATAACCAAGAATAACTAGGGATGCCTTAGGAATGGAGAGCACAGCCTCTAGTGCCAGGCTGCCCAGGTTCACATTCACTTCCACCTTTCACCAGCTGTCCCAGCTTCAGAGAAGTTATTAGTTATTTAACATTTAAACTCTGTCTAAGGGTGGGGATCGTAGCTCCTTGGAAAAGCACTTACCAAGCAAAAACAAGACCCTGGGTTTGATTCCTGGTACTACTAAGTAGATAAATAGATATAAATAAATAAATAAATAAATAAATAAATAAATAAATAAATAAACAGTATCTCAGTAGGAGTAGGGGAGTAGCTCAGTGGTAGAGAACTTGCCTTGCATACATGCAACTCTAGGTTTGACCTCAATGTGAAAAAAATAATAATGAGGGTTTGGGAGAAAGAAAGGAAGAGAAAAAAATGTGAACATATATGAAGCACTTGGGAGAGTATCTTGCAAAAGGTAAGCACTGCGAAATATTTATTAGATTTTTGCTTTATTGTTACAGACAAAGAGAACCAAATACAAGCTGTAGATATTACTATTGGGTATGAGTCACTCCTATGAGGTGGCATAAGCCAAGTTGAGAAAATAGAGAGTGTTGACACAAGGTTAACAAATAAATATATTAATAAGTCAGCCTCGGTTGAAGATGGGAAAAGCTATAGCAAATCTGTATATGTATATCAATGACAATGAAGGATAAAGTAAATCAAGGGAAAATCATGGATTATTGTGAGCTATGCGCCCCTGGAGTACACAGTAGCTTAGAACGGTGCTGGACTTCCTACCAATGACAATGAAATAAGCAAATACAATTTAATGACCCTGGTAGCTTACTGCTATGAAGTCTTGTGCATTTATTTAGAAGCATCCAGTTGCAGTGATAGGTTGCATTTAAAAAGTCTAAACAGCAGAGCAAAATAACATTGCAATTCACTGGATACTGTTGGTACAACAACAGAAAAGGAACTATGACTAATGTGCCCCATCTTATCTTTTTCCTGCAGTAATTAACCCAGCTATTTTGGGATAATTTAATACTTTTCCCTTTCCCAAATCCTCCCTTTTCTAAAACACTTAAAGAGGTTGTGTTTGTCAAAAAGAGCCTGGTCTAAGTGCCTCATTCACAACATGCTTTCTGCAGGTTTTGGCAACAGGAACATCCTCATGCATTCTAAAATAGTGTCCTAGAAGTCTTATGTAAAGCCTTTACATTATATTAGGTAATGTTTTCAAGTTCCCATCCAGTCATTTCCACAGACTCAGTAAAGCCAAGTCAAGAGGTTTTAGATGGCATAACCATACAGGTTATGTCCAGAATGTCTGTTTTTCTCTGTTGAGTCTTGATCCACCGATGAGCTATAAAGGCAAAAAGTTATACTCTTTATTCATTCAATATGAATTCTATTTAACTGAATAAAATGGTGAGGGGTTGGTTGGACAGTATGAGGTTGGCAATCCCAAGGATTTCAAGGACCCATTTGCAATATAGAAAGTGCAAATATTTTAACTGCAAACTGAAGTGTTATCTGGACAGTCTGTCGGGCGGTGTGGAGGACTGCAGTCAAATGAGACAGCAGACCCAGCTGAGAACAGCAGGACAGCTCCAGGCAAAAATTGTACTGGGGCCTCTAGAAATCTTTTCTCTTAGGACAACTGAAGTATCTCCACTCCATCTCTTCCTCTTGACCAGGCTTTTGGGTTTTGAGGGTCTCCCATACATTCTCAAGGGGTCTCTGCACTGTACCAACATTTTGACAGGTGTACTTTCTTAAAGATCATAAGGAGGCTTGCAATAAAAATTCAGTTTGGGAGAGAATAGGTCCTGTGTGTCGAAGATTCACCCACTATTGCTGCTACTTTAGCCAAGCAATTTCATAAGAAAGCAGTACAGTCAAGAACACAAAATTGATTTTTATCTTACAATATAAACAGGCTTTATAACAGTGATCAGGAAGAAGAATAATGATGCATAAAATTTTAAAGAGTTGGATGTCACTATTTCAAAAGTCAAATAGACACAGGTCAGAAAAGCTCAGAATGGAAAATTTGGAATTTAATTTGTCTTATGTCAGTGGTTCTTTTTCCTGACTCAACATTAGAATTGACTGGAGAGCTTTCAAGAAACTTGCACTGCAGATAAGGTCAATCAGAATGTTTAGGAGAGGATTCTCCAACAGTGGTATTGTTATGAGCTCCTCAAGTGATTGAATATGCAGTCACAATGGAAAACAGCTGCCATCAATGATCATGATTTGTTCCCTTGACTAGAAGTTACCAAACATGCCTGATAGTGCTATTGAAAACATAGAGTCCTAAGTACAGAGAGACTGAATCAAAGTCTTTGAAGGTGGGAGTAGGTGCAAGAGGGGGCTGATGCTGGTGGTGATGTGACAATAAGGAGCAGAAAAAAATGTTTTTAAGAACATCTTTGGGAAACCACTTCATTTGGCAATGCAGACTGCTAGGAACAGTTCTGGCACTTCATGTTTTAGTTTGCTAAAGTGAGGCATCTGTGAGGTCAAAGCCCTGGATTCCAGACTATTTTCATCCTTATTGAGAGTATTACCTTGATGTTACTTGATTCAAAACCATTCCAGTTTGTTTTCTGAATGGATTTGTCTTGTCAAATTTAAAGAGAATGATATAGATTTGCCTTTCATGGGATTTTAGAATTTCTTTTTGGATATGCTCTGTGAATGCTCATAACCTTTGTAAACCAGGAAGAGTACAGAGATACTTCTTTTGTAAACTGAGGGCCATTACAGGTAGAATTCTCAAGCACAACCATTATTTATCACTCCACCTTCTTGGGTCTCTCACTGACTTTTCTGGATGTTTCCCATTTTCGTGCATTAAAGATCACCCTCCTCTCCAAAAGTGGGGCCCCATTCACTCATTGGCACCACTTCTGGAGCAGCAGGTCAACTTCCTGATTTCAAAATGTATGCATTTCCATTGCCCAGCAGTATTTTATTCTTTGTGGTTTTGCAGGCCTCTCCATCCATCCTTCCTCTATCATGGAAAAAGTAGAAAGACACCCTCTCTGCATTTTTATCCAGTCCTGCTGAGACAAAGCTCACTTCCTTTCCAGTGGGGAAGATTCTCTGCTGCCAAAATGTCCATTTCCCATTCACCACAGACTTCGTCTGCTTGGAGCTGGTGGAGTTTGAACTCTAGGATTTAGATATTGATCTATGCTGCCTGTTTTGTTCTGAGACTTCCAGAAAATAGACTCAAATCTTGGAATCCATTTACTACTACTGAAAGCAGACAATTTACCAGGGTCTTAAAGTACTTTGGATGATCCAGAGATTTCCTGAGCTCAACACGATAAGATCTACCTACCATAGGGCTGTGTAGAGTAAGTATTCTAAAAACACATTTCAATAAATACCTTGAACTCAACCTTGGTCTTATCGAGTAGCAACAGCAAACCTTTGACTCAGCAGTTCTCAGGTAATAAATTAAAAAAAAAAAAGAAAAGACTTGTCTCTTAGTAGAACAGAAATTCCATCTATTCCAGATAAATAAACAACTGTTTTAGTTCTGTGGGAAATTGGGTCTAAATTAGTGATAAAGTTCACCTTCATCCACCCAAAGCTCCTAAAATAGCTCAACCTTCCACTTTAATCAACCACTGAATATGACCAGAGTCAATACAATACACTTATATAAAGAAGAAACATCAGTCACTGGAATGTTTTGCATAAAGTGAAGATCAGAGTGAATAAGGTCAAAGGAAAGGAGGAGGCATTGAATACTGAAAATCTTCTAGAAACTCAAATTATGCTCATAGAGAGACAGATATATAAAAATGAGG
Organism: Xerus rutilus; assembly: GCA_028644305.1. Taxonomy (NCBI): domain Eukaryota; kingdom Metazoa; phylum Chordata; class Mammalia; order Rodentia; family Sciuridae; genus Xerus; species Xerus rutilus. The sequence goes on along the minus strand of CM053405.1, from coordinate 28,511,128 downwards.
AAGTTATTAAAGGAAGCATGGCATTTCGAAAGCATTTGTTTTATGGAGCATTGTGATGGGCTAAACAAAGAAAAGAAACACAACTTTTAAAAATAGTCTTCTGTACAAGTATTGTCGATTTTTAAAATTTCACACATTTTTAAATAAAATAAATTTTCAAATAAAAATATTCTAGGAAAAAAACACCATGAAAGATGAAATAAGAAATGTAATGTATTTGATTAAAATCTAAAATATTTGAGCAGAGAATAAGTGTTAGAATGGTTCAGAGACTCTTTCTGGTAGGGCATTGTTATAGATTCAGTAGCATTCAGCTGGGCCTTCAAAGATAGGTAAGGTTTTCAAGTTAGGAACAAATTAGCCATAAAAAATACCTAAGTGATTTTAACTATCATCATAGTCTCATACTCACTTGAGAGAAAACTATAATATAGCCTGGCATTGTGGCACATGTCTGTAATCCAAGTTCCATGATAGATGGAAGTAGGAGGATTGCAAATTCAAGGCCGGCCTCTGTAACTTAGGAAGACTCTGTCTCAATTTTTTTTTCCAAAGGCTGAAGCTGTACTTTGACTGATAGAGAGCTTTCCTAGCATACGTGAGTCCTTGGTTCAATCCCCAGTACTGTAACCATAACAGTAATAATAACAACAATGATAATAATATAGAAGTCATTTATTCCTATGTAACTATTTTGAGTTATGGTCATGCAGCTAAGTCTGGAAGCTCTCTCAGGTCTCATGCAAATCTGAGGGTCTTGGATTCCATTGATGTCATGGCTGATCCAAAGGACCAAGTCTGACTTTAAACCAGACCTGCTGAGTCTGTGGATCAAGTCAATAAGGAAAACTAGTCAGTGACATACTATCGACCATTATCACTCAGTCACTCATTCACCAAAGTGAATTCCAAAGATGTAAAAAATTAAAATTGTACTTAGAGGAAAATGTTTTACTAGTGAGGTTGTTCAAAAGAGCATATTTCAGGTTACAAAAGTAGTAATAACAAAAGAATGAAAAAGAGAAAGACAAAAGAAAAGTTTCTAATTTAATGCTGCGGCAGCATCACTGATGTAAATTCACGCTCTGATAGGAGTGCCTAAAGGGAATACACCTTAGTGTAGATCAATAACCTCTAACGTAACTTTTAAAAATCCAGGACCTTTTCTTCCATCATGCCTTTTATAAATCATGTGATTCCAACAATTTATTGGGCCCTGAATTTTCTATTTGATTTGGGTTGAAGAGATGAGACTAAATTATTCCTTATTGCTTATCTTGATGACCCCACGTTGAAGAAACAGGGAGCAACACAGTGGAAAGAACCTAAGACTATGTTGAACCTGGATCTACCAACTAAGAGCTGTGTAACCTTCAATATGTCACTTAACCTGTCTGAGCCTCAGACATCTCATCTGATAATAAAGATAATACATAATGTACAAGTATGCTATAAAGGCCATATTATCTAGTAGATACACCATAGCCAGTTGTGGTTTGGATATCAACATTAATATTTACTTGTTTTATTATTTCTGATGCAACCCTGGAGGAAAAAAAAATCTATTAACTCTTTCTGCCCTAGCTGTGCATGAGTGGAATCTTATGACAGTCACTGTTTCCTCCCAGTTCTAAGAAGTTTATGAAGGAAATCACATCTGCTACCAAGATAAATAAACCACAAGCACAAGTTATAAATTTCTGCTGAGCAGTAGTTCTACTTCTGCATTAATGTAAATTTCACAACTTACTTCAAGAAGGCAGGAGAGTGGCGGCAGAGGATTTCCCACCTTATATCCAAAACACATTCTCCAAGATGTGGGAGAATATCTCCAGGAATATGGGGGAAAGAATTGAAGACTATGTTTTTAAAACAACAAAATGGTCTTGATGATTTCCATAGGACTTTACTCATGTTTGTTTATAAGATGTTTACATTATTTTTAGTGAATTTCTCACTCAGGGCTCTATGTAACTCAGGGGTGATGTGAGTAGAGAACACTTTGCCTGGATTCTCAGCTCTCCCACCTGCTCGGTGTGTGGTCCTGATCATCCATTGTCTTCTCAGTGGGAATCACTGTCTCTACCATTTCAGGGTGCTGTGTGGCAGCATTGCAGCAGCCCTGGAGCATAACAGGGACTTGATCCCAACTATCTTTTCCTCTTCCCCACTCCTCAGGGAGAGGGATTGCGCTGTCGTTTTCTTGGTCCAGAATTCTGCAGCACTAGATGGATGCAGATGCAGACCACTGAGGCTCTCCCACTGAGCCACAACTGCAGTCCCGTTTGTTTTTTTAATAAGAACCAAAATGGAAACCTATAGATATTTTACCACACATCTAGTGCCAGGCTGATTTAAGTAAACTTAACATTTCCCAAAGTATTTGGGCAATGGATCTTGGAGAAAAGAGTCCCACTAACTAATGTATTTGAAAAAGCCAGTTTTCTGATTGTGCAATGTCCCTCCACTCTTGGAGACCAACAGTGTGAAAGAATAGATTAAAGAGCTCTAAAAAAAAAAATGTGTTTTGTTGTGCTTAAGCCATTGTTTTCCAGTAGAATTTAACAAGAGAATCTTCAAACTTGAGATGAGAAATGCTAATTTTTTAAGATAAGAAAAGAAGGCAGCAAGTATGTATAATATATTTAGATTTTGAAAACTGTTATGAAATCTGTTGTAGAATTTTAGCCACTGAGGGATTGGGAACAATATTTAGATGTGAATTGAAAACTTCATATAAGGGTTAAAAATAGAAAACTCAGGGTGATTAATTCTGCAAGAAATAAAGTTCTGAGATACTTCAGGATTCTGTCTCCAGGTGGGTATTATTCAATAACTGGAAAAATTATAGAGGGGGATAAGCTAGCATTGATCAACAGACAATAAATACATGCTCTTGAATATGATAGTTGAAAATGTATGTAGCTACAAATCACGAAGACAAGAATAAGGGGAAAATAAATGTTTTTTAAGAGAGAGTCTACATGTGACAAATTTTAATATTGATATTTGGGTCTAAATATCTAAAATTCATTCAATTAACACATATTACTGAGTATCAGTTTCATACTAGTTGTAGTGCTGGGTTCTAAAATCAAAACAGTGGAGGGAACATTTATATTCATGAAACTTATAGTCTATGTGAGGCACACATTCAAATCTAATAACCATAAAAACTAGTGTCAAAGTGTGCCTATAAGGAGTCGTGTGAAAGGAGAGACTTGTGCTATGATTTCTGTTTCAACAAGATCAGGAACCTCTCATGCTTTGTTTCCTGTTTTATCCCCTGCACTGGCCACAGAATCTTGCAAAGAATTACTCAGTGGATATTTGTTGAATTATTTGGATGAATGAATAAATTAGTGAATAGGCAAGAATGTAGAGTAGAGGGTTCTGACACAGTCATGGTGGTGAAAGAAGAGGGAAAAGAAGCTGACTTCCATCTTTTAATTGGTGCATTATAATTACACATAAGGGTGGGATTGTTGCTGCCTATTAGTACATGCACACAATATAGCAATGTAATTTGGCCAGTATCTCTTCCCAGCACTTTCCCCTTGACTTCTGAAGGATGTGTGATCAATAAGGAGAAAAGGGAAGCTTATGCTGGGATGTATACATGAGGGGAATTATGACCCCTCATAAACAAAGATGGGAGGGCCCGTGTGGGTGGAGGTGACAGAGGGAGAGGATGGAGTCCTTAGTGCAAGGTGGGATGGGGATATTAGCAGGGACAAGATGAGTCCTCTGAGACAGGGATATCTGTGTTTATTTAAGGCCAAAGGAAAATCGCTGAGTACTTTAAGCCAGGGGAAAAGCTAACATAAGCAGATTTGTGTTTAAAATTAGAATAAGAGTAGAGAGGGAGGAACAAAGCAGACACTGGGGACGGACGACCTTGGAAGTTGTTGCAGTAGTGCAGGTAGGAGGTGAAGAGAGCTTGCTCAATCCTAGTCAGGGTGGAGAGGGCTGATCCAAGGGAGATTTAGAGGATGAACTCGAAAGCACAAGGACAGAGGTGAGATCACACACAGAGCCTGAATTTCTGGCTTGCATAGCAGAGCAGATAGTGTCCTACCATGGAAATAGGGATCAATGTGATGTGCAGGTGATGCAAGGTCTCCTGAACTCAGAGCTATAAAGTATGGTTGTGAAGGACCCATTAGAGCTCAGAAAAGAGAGTCAGAAACTGTTTGCCTTCATTCTTTTCATTTCAGATGTAATTGGTGAGCACTGCTTTTAGCCAAGGTTTTTGTGTGTTGATTGCTCATTAGGACACTGATCAGCATGGGATCCTGAATTAAGTTAAAAAAAATAGTCAGCACAGTGCTGGGTCAGTGCAACAGAGTTGCTAGACTTTCCCTGTCAAAGACAATTATCTCCATGTGGAACATGAAGTGTTTTTAACATCATTTCTTTGTAAGAAGTCAGTAAGAGGTGGAAAATGATCATCAGAGGACAGCTGAAACAATAAATATGCTCTTGAGTCTTAAAGAATAATTCCAAAAAGTTCACTCAAAAAACTGAAAGCTATATAATTATAACGCACCAATAAAAAATTAACTAAAAAACTCTGAGCTAAGGAATAAAAAGATAAAGTCCAGAAAACCTCCAAAGTTATGTTTATTCATTGGGCTGTGAAAAAATCCTGAGGTGAGAATAGTGGTGGGAGCAGTAGTGTGTACATGTAGTCCCAGCTACTTGGGAGGCTGTTGCAGGAGGATCACTTGATTTCAGGAGTTCCAGACCAACCTGGGAAACGTAGAGAGACTCCTTCCCCAAAAAAATGTTTTTTTAAATTTTGAAAAGAGGAGATACATACTGGGCAGAAAGAGTAAGACAGAGGCTTATAAGCTGAGGCTTATAAGCTGAGGCTTAGAGGAGTGCTTCTCAAATGTGCATGTATCCATCATACCGGTAAAATTGTTTGAAAGCAGACTGCAGTTCACTAGGTCTGTGTCAAGCATGAAATTCTGTATCGCTAACAAGCTCCTGTAATGCTGATGCTGTCTATAGCTATGGTTTAGGTTAGGCTGCCTTGAGGAGTCAGAAGAGCCCTGAGTTCTGATTCCACCACTTATTAATCTTATGTACTTGACCAAACAATTAAACCTCACTAAGCATCAATTTCTTCATCTCTAATAGAGTAGTAATAGGAGCTTCCTCACAGAGTTGCTGTGAGAACTCATTGAGATAATCATGGGCATGCAAAATCACTCATTCAACACTTACGGCTAGCTAGTATCATTAGCATTACGGAAGCCTTCATCTCAGAAAGTGGTTGGGACTGAAAGCACTAAGGTGAAGGTTTTGGATTACTTCAACTTGATAAATCCCCAGATATGGAGATGGATTAGAATGACTGAGGCTGAAGCACATCACCATGCTGCATGATCATGGGCTTAAGCTACTAGGTAAGTCTTATATCTTATGTACATCATTTTCATTTTTCTATTCAACAGCTAACTGCCCAGATACCAATGCCATTAAAGTTGAATTGTACAAATTGGACATAGGAGATCTAAACTGACATAAACATCAGCTCCAGGTGAAAAAATTCAGTTACAGGACCATCATCAAAATGTATTTAAATTCAAATAATCATGTGCCTCTACAATAATAAGACTTTTCCATTTCTCTTCCAAAGAAATGTTTTTTTGTCCAACTGTAGAGACACATAATTTACTAAGATAAAAAGTATATGGAGACAAGAGAATATACTTAATTGCTCTCACTGAACATGCAGTAGATTTAAAGGGAGCTCTTACTCTGGTATATAATATGTCCCACAGGTCCTTCTGGAACTCAAAGGGGTAAAAGGCTTCCAAAAATAATGTACTTATTGACGTCAGTAAATCTGAAGTGAAACAATTAAGTGCTTTCACTTCATTTTATTGCAAACAATTGTGCATTGAGAGTCAGCTATATGTCTGACATTATCCTAGAAGTTGTCCAGGGGCAAAAAGTTTAAGTGGCGGTTAAGCTCCAAAAAGAATACAATTAGTCAGACAAGATGCACACACACACAAAATACAGCAATAGGCAGGGCAGCATGTGATTGGTGAAGTGGCATGAGCAGAAATCACCAAAGGAGAACAGAGAGCAAATTACACTGGACAAAATTACACAGGATTTGGGCCTTGAAGAGTAATTCAAAAGAGTTGGATGAGTCTAGAAAAATGAGGTCATTCCCTGCAGAAGCAAGAACAAGAGTTGTGAAGATGAGAAAGAATGTGGCATGACTTTGAGTCTGCAGAAAGTAACAGAAAATAAGAAAATAATATCCATTTCAGTATGTATAAAGGGTCACATTATGGGAAGATTTTTGGCAGTCAGTTGAGGATACTAGAATAGAAAAAAGGCAATGTTTTTAGGGATAAGTATGCAAAGTCTGTATAGTTATAGATGTATTTATTTATTAACTGAGAAAATCATTGACACTTCCATTTTTAATATGACTTCAGGTGACAATGTTAACTATACAATGATATACGTATATATGCACATAAATACTGCAGCACATAGCACCCTATAGACACTGAAAAAGTTCTAGAATCACAGTATGTGTTCACCCTACTCTTCCATCAAAAAACTCATATTAGCAATAAATAGAAGGATTCTTTTGACTTGGAACTTTCAGAAAATAGTGAAAGGATTCACAACCTTACTCTCAAATAAAAATGTTATACTTTTTAAGCATGGAATGCAGCTCAGTTGTAGAGTGATTCTTAGTATGCACAAGACCCTGGGTATTTCCTCAGCACTGGAAAAAAATTACATGTCCTTTATTTTTCTATGTATAACCAATGACCCACAAAAAACCATGAGTGCATTCTACTATCCAAGAAACTGGCCATTGCTTTAACAATGATAATGCTTTATCTTTGTGGCTGTGGGATAGGGGAGCAGGTCTGAGCTTGTCTGATGCTCTTTTGTGTGGGCTCAGTAATTTGCACACTGTGATGCCTGGTTTGGGCTAGAATGTCCATTTCTTGCTTCAAGGCCCTTATTGCTAAGCCTAGGTCACTGCTTATGCCATCACTAGCTCAAAGCATCATCTTTGTGGATTGAGTTCCTAAAGTTCTGCTTCCCTCCCTCCAATAAGCCCTTCAAATGCTGACCATGGCTTTGCTTTGTCTGTATATGCCCTCTCCTAGGCAGCTGCATTTCCTCTGGGAAACACTTGTCTTCTTCTGCTGTGGCAAGCAACAGTCACTTCTTCTTGTAATGAGAACTGAAACCAGAGCCACCATGTGCCAATTCCTGTACACTTCCTATTAAATATTAAAGTTCCTTTCCTCTCACTATAAAAGCTATAGTTTAGTGGTTAGGAGCACAGGTTCTTAGATTCTAACATCAGCACTGTAGTTTACCAAGTGCATGCTCTTGAACATGCTGAGTTTCTGTGCATCAGCTTTCCTTTTTTTAGAACCGGATAATATAGAACCAACCTCATAGTGTCGTTGTGGAATGTAATTAAATCATCACATGTGAGGAAACTTTAGAAATTGTTTGATATACAATAAGAATTCAATAAAGCTTGACCAATTTATATTATTATTGTCTTTATGACATAACATTATGTAGCTTTCATGTGCACATCACTCACTGGCTAATTATTTCTCCATCTAAGACAGACTCCAATATTAGATCGTCATCATTATCATTTGACTAGGTATTTGAGTATAGTGGTACATACATATGTATTCAAATACCAATACAAAGGAGAAGATATAACACATTAGCATTTAGTCTTAAATATTTCTAATTGGAAAAAAAGTCTTCCTGATAATTGAGAAACTAGACAAGTTTTTATCACTTGCCCTGCAATATGTGAACATGAGATCTCAAAGTAGAATAACCCCCAGCACTGAAGAAAAAAAAATGGAATCAAATCTCATTATCTTAATGCTTACAAAACTTCTGAATTTATGAAATGCATTCACCAGCTCATTGAAGAATCTCTGAATCTATAGTCCAAAAAGAATTGAAATAATGTGAAGCAATGTAATTTTTACAGATTATCTTCTTATAGAGACATTTTATTGTACATGAAAAATTAAAGAACAACACAAAGTGAGGGTATTATGGAAGGTTGAGAGGGAGTGAGATCAAATAAGCTTCAACTGGTGTGAAGGTTGTGGCATAAGTGTCACAAAACATTTGTAAATAGTAAATGCTATTAAAATGGGCTTGTTACAATCTCCTTTCCCAAAAGCCCTCAACAGATAGGAATTTAGTTGTAATCTGCTTTAGCTCAATAATTCTGTGCATATCTTGGGAGCAAAGGGAATGGATTTGGTTATTTTGTTAAGGTGCCTTTGGTCCTTTAATGCTATAATTCTGAAAGAAACATTTTAATATTCCTAAATCTCATATTTCTCAACAAAAATAGAATGGTAAGACAAAATTGTATCTGCAGTATTCTGACATTTTCTTCTTAAAGATCTAATAAACAGCATAAACTCAATGTATTTATTAATGGAGGAAATTGGTGACTTGATTAGAAAAAGGAGGCACTCTAAAAATTAAATTAATATTTTTAAATTAAATTGATTTACATTATTTAAAATTCTTAATATGGGGCAGGGAATGTGGATCAGAGGTAGAGCACTTGCCTAGCATGCATGAGGCCCTGAGCTCAATTCTCAGCACACATATGCAAAATTATTTCTCTGAATGTTTAGGTATTTAAATCTTTCCAAGAATTTCTTGACTTTAGAAATAGTTACTGGAGATCAAAAGCATTATATAAATTCTAAAAACATGTTGTAATCAACCAATCAATTGATAAATAAACATGTTATACTGTTTTAGTAAAGAAGAATATTGGCTAAGGAAACAAAAACACAATTATCATACCAAATCAATATGTATTTATTTAAAAAGTATTACAATCATCTCTTCAGAAAAAATATATATAAATCTAGAGACTTTCCCCCACTTCAATCCTCCTCATATAGCCTAATTTCTAAGGTGGTGAATCCACAAGGGATATGTGTCCACTACTGATTAGTAGAGAACCCAGCGTTTATCTCTAGTTATAATGTGCACAGACTTGGATAATTATTAAAGGAATACTTAATATGTCTTCTCCTCTGTGACCTTATAGAGAAAACTCTTCACCTCCTTGTAAATATTTGCTAATCATTTACTGGGCATGTAAAATATGCCAGGTGCTGTTCTGGGTCTGACTTGGAGAGACATATGAGAATCATGTGATGGTGGCACCGGCTGCAATGGAAATAGAGGGGCTGGAGTGTGTCGGGCAAGGGGCGCTGCTCAAAGGCAGGGATACGTTGTCCAATTCAGTTCACTTTCCCTGCAGTGTCCTGTTGCTTGGTACTATGGGGGTGGGGGCTGACCTCTGCCCTGACATCTCATGGTTGTCCGGGTTAGCTATTATTACATGGCTGGTTGTGACCAATGGAACTACTAATGTGAGATTGGGGTGCTAGAGGAAGGAAGAAGCCAGGGTATTTCTCCCCTGTTGCTCTGCTTTGGGTGGTTGTCCAGCATGATTGGCATCTCCCCCTGGCTCTTACCAGACTTCCTGATGTGATCCTAGCTTTCATCATGGTCCTTGAGCTGCAGTAAACCCACCTCTTTTTGTTTCTCCTGTGTGAAGCTGGTACAGACTTTCTGTTGCTAATTTCTGGGTTATTTTACCATCCCCTGTTTGGCTTCTTAGTTTTTCAACCACAAGCACAGACAACACTATGTATTACTTTTCCTCTGTTTGAAATAAGTAAAAGTGACTCCATTTTCCAGGGTGGACCCTGACTGATACAGGAAATCAATTTATGCTTAACAGAGGAAGAGAGATTGAGGATAAGAGCTAGAGAACCAAAAGGATCCAGACAAATGATACTCTAGAAGCACAATACAAGCAGATAAAAGGGAATGAACAGAAGGCAAGAATAACTTAGGACTCTTGAAGGAGCCTAAAGGAAGCCAGTGTGGCTGGAGCATCCTACAAAAAGGAAAGGTAGACAAAAATTAAAGCCAGAGAAGTGAATGCGTTCAAGGTCACACAGATTTTTATTCCAGGTATGAAGGAGAACATTTCAGTGATGACTCTGACTACTCTGTGGATAATAGGTTACATGTTAGGAGGAAAGAGAGTCCAGGATTATAGCCAAGGAGATGGAGAAAAGGGAGAAGATACAAGATCGGTTTTGTAAAAAGAGTTGACCCAACTTACTACCATTGTCAAGGTTACAGATGAGAGAAAAAGAAGAACTAGGGATGGTTCCTAAATCTTTATCTGAGCAACCAAGAGGATCCTGGCATCATCAACTGGGCAGGTAGAATTAGTAGGCAGTAGGTTTAAGGCTGCATTTTGGAGCCATCAGTGATTGTTCTAAACACAAGGTTTCAAAAGGGGACGTCATTAGACATCATCATATTTTAAAAAATAAATGTTTTAAAGAACTAGTAGAGGGCTGGAATTGTAGCTCAGTGGTAAAGCGCTTGCCTTGCATGCGTGAGGCGCTCAGTTCGATCCTCAGCACCACATAATCATAAATAAATAAAGATATTGTGTCCATCTACAACTAAAAAAATTGAAAAAAAAATAAAGAACTAGTAGAAACATTTTGAATGTGTATATGTTTTTAAAAAGTCAGTGGACCCAAAGGCTAGCTCTGCACAATTTATTTGATTAATGCAGACATCTTTTCAAATAATTTAGTATGCATGACCGATTGCTTGAATGGTCATTGCCACATGCATGGTCTAAGGAAAACAGATGCTAATTAAAAACTTTCTTCCTTAGGAAACATGGTTTCCCAGGAAATCAGGCCCATTTTTTGCATTATGTGAAATAAGTGTGCAACTCTCAATTGACCCTTAGTCAAAAATTTATCTCCCATTTCCTCTAACCCCACCAGAAAAAAATAATGATGATTACTCTCAGAAGAATCTCATAGGTATTCTGAGGACAGACGTTCTGAAAAATCTGTAGTTGCAGACTGTCTTTGACATTTCGTGTTCAGTTGGTCGGCCAAACGTAAACTCTACTTGATGTAGTTTATGTGCTCTCTTTTTTTAGTTCTCCTGCTATGTTTCTAACATTATGATACACATTTTCTCTTATCTGGACCACTTTCTTCCTCTGGACACCACCTCTTCCCAACACTATGTCCTTCAAATGTGTCCTCACTGCCAATCCCAAAAAAGCATCTTGTCCTATTATATGGAAATCCTAAAATGGCTTTCTCATAATATCTTCAGTATTTCTCTGGTCCTCCAAAAGCCCCCCACCCACCCATCCACACACACACACACACACACACACACACACACACTTGCCCCATGTGGTCTCACTTGGAATCTCAACCTCTTGGATAGCTCCAAATGTCACTGATGTGTGTAGAATATCATATGATTCAATATAAAGTGTGTTTTCTGTGCTTTATTCAAAACATGTCTTCAAACATTCTGAGAATAAAAGATTCAGTCCCTTAATAAGGACTAAAGTTTATTTGAAAGATTTAGAATTCTAAAAGAGGCTTCATTGTGAACTGAGTTTTGATAAAGCGTGGAAAAAGAAAGTGTACACTGGGTGATTTAGTTGGTGTTTTTATTAGCTGCCTTCTTCAAACTGGAAATAAAGCATCTCAGGTTTAATGATGGCTTAGCAAACAGTGAGAGGGATTCTTCTCTGATTCTGGGAGGAAAGAGGAAAAAATGAAGGTTTAGTAAGAGAAAAGATCAAAATAAGTCTCCCTGCCACATGTGGTGGCTCATATCTACAATTCCAGTTACTCAGAAGGCTGAGGCAGGAAGATTGCAAGTTTGAGGCCAGCATCAGCAATTGAGTGAGATCTTGTCTCAAAATAAAAAGGGCTGGGGTTGTATCTCAGTAGTAAAGAACTCCTGGGCTCAATCCCTCGTACCAAAAGAAAAAAAAAAAAAAAGGAGGCTCCCCCTAAATTATAAGGCTACTCTATTTCTGAAAGAGAAATATCAATAAGCTATAAAAAGATCTCAAAATGAGTATCAGATAAAACCAAGGACATATTTATAAAATTCATAGTGTAGCTGGATACTTTTTGGGTTAGAATAAATAAGAGCTTCCTAGTTGTAATAAAGGAAAATTAAGTAAAGCATGATGAAAGAATACACACACACACACACACATTTTTAAATAGTTTAATTGATATCAGAGTTTCTCTTTAAGATACAAACCATTTCTGTTTAGGAAAACAACCAGAAAGTTTGCTTCAGGTGGAAAAAATGAGATCCCCCAAAAGTATATGGTGTGTCAAATAAAAGTTTTATTAAAGATAGGCAAGCTGTTCTTCATAAAGAGCTAACCATTTCTTAAGATTCACATAAGGGACAAGAGAAAGGGAAGAAAGTGGGAGAAGTAAAGACGGAGCCAAGATGCAGGGCAGGCAGCAGGAGCAGAGCTCCATGAGAAATCCCAGCAGAGGGTGGCCTGGGATCATTCCTGAACAGAGGTGTCCACACTCAATTAAAAGTTCTCTATAGTGCTATGATAGGAATCCCTTGCATAGCCAGAAATCTTCAGTAAAGTCAGCTATATGTGTTTGTGCTAAAGTTTTTAAAAATATCAAAGGAACTGGCTTAACTCAGAGTTTGTAGGCCTGGAGCAGAGAGAAAAAGAAGGAAGTTCAGCAGAGAAGACAGGAGGGACAAGAAAGGACCTCTATCCTCCCCTAGTTTGATTCTTAGATTAGCTGGTGAAACAATAAGAATGTGTGATGAAGGACAAAAGCACTTTTTATTTAAATCTTAAAGAGAGGATGACCCACCCATAAGCACTGATTGAGACTAGTTAACTTCAATGGAGGAAATTATTTAATTTTCAGTGCAGCGATTTTCATGCATGGTATTGTTATATATAAATGTATGTTTATAGCTTGTAAAAACAGTAGCTTATAGTTATCCTTGTTGAAAGCTTTTTTTTTTTTAATGGAAGAATTACTCTCCCTGTAGGAGAAAAAAAAATAAAGCATTGACTACACTGGGGACTAAATGTTCTGGCACTCAGCAATGGACATTTTAGGAGCTGCCTGTTGCTGCTACATTGGTTAGCAAGCAGAGAATTTTAATCCTAGTGCTTAGGAGGAAATAATTAGTAACTCTTGTTTTCAGCTTCATGGACCCTCGAGAGTCTTATTAAAATCATGGATCATCTATCCAATCACATATTCACTTAAATGAAAACTCTTATGTAAAATTTCAGGAGCTTTATTTACCTCCTGCACTAAGAATCTCCATTGTTTTATGTGTGTTTTGAAAACTCACTATATTTTGGGAAATGTTACACCCTACCATTTCTGCCCTTAAACCATGATACCAATCCATGTTGTTCTTATCAGTGAACACCTAAGATTCTACCTAATTTATAGCAATGTCACAAAATGATTTTTTTTAAGTAAAACAATGCTTTCATATTTCTTTTGCTGTATATTCTATATTTTTAAAATGACATCTCTATGCATTAATGAAAGGAAGTGTTTTTTGAATTCTAACCTGTGGTTCTGAAAAATTTCTCCTCATCCTCAGTCTGAGAATGGTATAAAAATGGATGCACTTTTCTTAGTTAATTATGTTCTGCCATTACCTATGCAACCTGGAACACATCATTTAGCCTCTTTGAGTACCACTTTATTTATACAATGAGGAAGTTCAATAATCAACTTCAAGAGTTCTTCGAGCTCTACCATTATATGCCCTATAATATAAAATGGTATTAGAACAGATAATATTCTTCCTTCCAGTTGCAAACTTTTAATGGTAGAGGCTATACCAAGTGCCTCACTGGTCCTTATTTTTGAAGTGTGTATATAGTAAAACAAACTCAAATGACTTACTCATAAAGAAAGGATATTCAAATCTACTCCTTTCCAAATACTTTAGATTCTTTGATCACAACATCACACTATGTAGGTCAGATGGATATACTTATTGAAGAACTATTAATTATAAGATGACTCTGATTTCATTCAAATATGTTTCTTCTCTGCTTAATGAAGTGAATTCAGATTGTTTCCCTCTAATTTAGGGATCATGAGGAATCAAGAGTGTATGGTGCTGAGCTAAAAAGTGTCAGGGCCCCAAATATGTCATCCTCAGTCCCAGGCAATGTGAATGAATCCTAGTATCATTTGTTAAATGATATAAGATTTAGTAAGTGATATAACCAGCTCTCTATTGGTCGGCCCTTAGATTGATTTGTTCCTAATTTTTTTTTAATGCAAGCAGTGTTGCACTAGGCATTCTTGGATAAATGTCTTCATGAGTACATTTGAAAACGTGTACGTTATGGGTATATTATCCTCGGTTGCTGGCCACATTATCAAGATGTATCCATCTTTTGAATCAAATCACATGTCATTAGTTAAAGGTAGTTGGGATACATTTGGATTATAGACAATGACAAGTCATTGGCCAGACTTGTCAGTAGAATGTCCTTTGAAGTTGTGACTAATAGAAAATTCTAGGAGAAAATACACACTTTCAATTGATATTGTTTTAATATCTATAAAAATTAAATTTAAAGTATATTTAAAGGATGCAGGATCCCATGAGGTTTTATAACCTTTGGAGTTATACAAGAAAAATAATTGCTGTTTTAAAATAAAAATTAAACCTCTCAGGTGATCAGATCAGATGAGAGACATGGAGCCCTTCCATCAGACCTTGGTCTTCAGCTACCTGTGGTAAGAGGACTAAACAGGGTCATTCTGGTTTAAAATGAATAATGAAGTAATTGACACACTTGTGATTTTTAACTCATGTACAATGTTCATGAAAACCTTGGAACATGAAAGAGTACTAAGCTTCACTGTATTTATGTACTCTTTCTTGGTGGGGGGGAGTGGGTACTGGGGATTGAAATCAGGATCACTTGACCACTGAGCCACATTCCAGCCTTATTTTGTATTTCATTTAGAGACAGGGTATCACTGAGGTGCTTAGTGCCTTGCTTTTGATGAGGCTGGCTTTGAACTTGAGATCCTTTTGCCTCAGCCTCCTGAGCCGCTGGGATTAGAGGTGTGCACCACCACATCCAGGTGTACGCATTTATTGAAGATTTAAAAAATTAAGGTTGAGGTTGTAGCTCAGTGGTAAACCACTTGCCTAGCATGTACCAGGATCTGGTTTTAATCCTCAGCAAACACACACACACACACACACACACACACAAAGGCTTTAAAAAAGTATTTGGGAAAGTTTTGCATTTAGACAACTGACATACTTAAACAGGAAGTATATTAAATTCACAAAGTTAATTTAAAAGCATATGGAAGGGGCTGGGATTGTGGCTCAGTGGTAGAGTGCTTGCCTCACACATGTGAGGCACTGGGTTTGATCCTTAGCATCACATAAAGATAAATACAATAAAGAGACTATGTTCATCTTTATTTTTAAATATTGTTTTTAGTTATAGATGAATACATATCTTTTTTTTACATTTATTTTTATGTGGTGCTGAGGATTGAACCCAGTGCCTCACATATGTGAGGCAAGTGCTCTACCACTGAGCCACAATCCCAGCCTCGACTATGTTCATCTTTAAAAAATTCTTTAAAAAATATATGGAGGAATTTAGTTGATGAATTGTATAAATGTAGTTATTTGCGCTTAAAATTCTCTGGAAAGTGGTTGCTAAGATTACTTAGGTTTACAAAACTGGAATAGGATAGGCTATGTTTGTCAGTTTTCTGTCACTGGGACAAATACCTGAGATAATTTATCTAAAAAGAGGAGAGGTTTATTTTAGCTCACAGTTTAAAAAGTTTTAATCCCTGTTGCATTGACCTTGCTGATTTGGGCCTGTGGAGACAGAGCACATCATGGTGGAAGTGCACAACAGAGGATGCCTGCTCATCTCATGGTAGCAAGCAAAACAAAACACAAGAAAAGCACAAGAAAAGCAAACAACAGAGGCAGGAAGGGGCTGGGGTCCCAATATCCCCTTTAAGGGAAGATCCCCAATGACCTAAGCTCCTTCCACTAACCCTCTTAAAGCCTCCACCATGTATCCAGGCATGGTGGCACTCCTGTAATCACAACTACTTGGAAGCCTGACACAGGAGCATTGCAAGTTCCAGGCCAGCCTGGACCACTGAGCAAGTCCCTGTCTCAAAATTTAAAAATGAATGAATAAATAAAAAGGGTTAGGAATGTAACTCAGTGGCAGAGTGACTTTGAGTTCAATTCTCAGTATTAAAAAAGAAGAAAAGAAAAAATAAAAAAGAAAATGTCCATCTCCTTCTAATAGCTCCACAGGCTCAAAACCCAGCCTTCAAACACATGAGCATTTAGGAGACATTTCAGATTCAGTTATACCAATGCACAAGATGAATTTTTAAATCTTATGTAAAAACCAGGTTTATGAATTTTTAACTTTAATAAATTTATTGCTAAATTTTTAAGTAAAATTAAATTTCTGAATACTCTTTTCTTATACAAAAATCAATTTTAGGACAAAAATATTCATATTTAGTAATCACCACCTCTAATTCTCTAATATAAACTCAATAGTACTTAGAAAAAAATTTTTTTTTTTTTGGTACTGGAGATTGAACTCAGGGTCACTCGACCACTGAGCTACATTCCCAGGCCTATTTTGTGTTTTATGTAGAGACAGGTCTCACTGAGTTGCTTAGTGCCTCGCCGTTGCTGAGGCTGGCTTTGAACTTGTGATTCTCCTGTCTCAGCCTCCCTAAGTGCTGGGATTATAGGTTTGCGCCACCGCGCTCACCTAAGAAATAATTTTTTAAAGAAGCTTCTACATATAATTGGAATGAGCCATTGGAAAAAAAATTGGCTACTTTATGAGAAAATTAAACACAAACAATCAAAAAACAAGAAGATATACTTAATCTCACTTATGTTTTTAAAAAAGGCAAATTTCAAAAATGTGATTCCAAGCTGTGTGAGTTAGTGAAGGCTGAGAGATAAGCTCTGGCATTTGTACATGAGAATGTAAGCTAGAACTGCATTTTGGGGAGACAATTTGCCAAAACTATCATATTTTAAAATTTATATATCCTTGGACTTGGTATTTCTATTTCTAGGAATTTATCATGTACACATATTTGAATGTGTTCACAAAGGCATTTCTCCAAAAACATCACAGCAGCACAGCTTTTATTACAAACATTGAAAACAATCTATATACTGTTGAAAACAATATATATATATTTTTATTGTTTTAAAAGTATATATACTGTCCTCAATAGAGGACAGGTTTAAAACAATAAAAAGAAAACAATTAATCCATGCAATGACTTATCACACAGCCATTAGAAAGAACAACACAGTGTGTTGAAACAAAAATCTTAAATTATTTTAGTTACCAAAAAAGAAAGTAGGGCTGGGTGTATAGCTTAGTGGAAGAGTGCTTGCCTCACATGTGCAAGACACTGGCTTCAATCCCCAGCAATATAATAAACAAATACATACATACATACATAATTAAATTATATTTTAAGTTACTCTCCCAATGCATACTAGAAAGAAATACATACATGTTTGTGTGTATGTGTATATATGTGTGCCAATGCTTGGAAAATTTGTGGAAGATATAAATACACAGATGATTTGATAACTCTAACGACCATGGATTCGTTTTCTTGGGCTGCTGTAGCAAAGTACCACAAACTCACGGGCATAAAGAGACAGAAATTTATTCTCTCATAGTGCTGGAGTTCAGAAGTGAGAAATCAAGGTGTTGGCCAGGTTGGTTTGCGCTGAGGACTTTGAGGAAGAATCTTCCATGTGTTTCTTCTAGATTCTAGTAGCAACTATCACTTGTTGGTGTTCTTAGGCTGGTGGATGCATCTCTACCATATCCACTTACATCTTTTTTATTTATTTATTTATTTTTTTATACTTTATTTTTTTTCCTCAAAAGTTGCATTTTAATACATGTTATCAAACATAACAGAAAAAAAACAAATTTTCAGAAGCTGTACACACTATT
>CM053405.1:28406446-28493060 GCA_028644305.1 Xerus rutilus | reverse complement strand
TAAACATCTTTATATGCACTTTCAATGAACAGTATATATATATATATATTTATATATATTTTTTATCAACCATCTTTACTATACCCCTTCCCCTTTCCTGCCCCCCACCTTCCCCATGTCACGTCCAGTGTTTCTCTGTTTCTCTTATGTTTCCCATTCCCAACTCCCTTATTCATCAGTATCCATTAATCAGAGAGACCATTCAGCATTTGGTTTTTTGGGATTGGCTTACTTCACTTAGCATAATGCTTTCCAGTTCCATCTTAAAAGGAATTCTGTGTCTCTGTGTGTTCAAATGGCCACTTTCTTATAAGTTTGACAGCCTTACAGAATTAGAGGCTACCCTACTCTAGTATGACCTCATCTTAACTAATTATACCTGCAACAACTCTCTTTCCAAATACAATCACATTCTGAGGTACTTGGGGTCACAACATATCTTTTGGGGGGCATAAAATTCAGCCCCTACAAAAAGGGTGTGACCATCCTAAGCCTGCAGAAAACTAAAAATTAGTCAATGAGGAAGAGTTCTAATTAAGTAATCCAAGCATGATTAAATGCTATTTAAAGTCTTGATCTCTTTGAATATAAACATTTGGAGAACAAATACCATGTTGTATAAACTGAATGTCCAAATCTCAACTTCGGGCATTCAATTAATTTTTATGATATTTCTCTCCTCCACTTAGAAGACTTCCTTTTCGTTCAAAATAGTATGAAGTTAAAGCACAATTTTCCTAAAACAACATTTTTATTTTCTGGAGTCACATACTTGAAAGGACCTTTTGAGACCTTTGAGTATATGTCCTCAATATTGTGACAGTATCTCCAGAAAAAGGTCCATCTCTAGGAATGAAAAATCCACCACTCCCTGAAGCAGCCTCTCCATTATAGGATGGTGTAGATGTTTGGAAAGCAGATACTGAGCCAGGTTATACATACCAAAATTTTAACTAATAAATCTTTTTTGGAGGGTGGGGTAGGGTGTACTGGGGATTGAACTCAGGGGTCTCACTGAGGTGATTAGTGCTTAGTTTTTTGCTGAGGCTAGCTTTGAACTCACCATCCAACTGCCTCAGCATCCCTAGCTGCTGGGATTACAAGCATGTGCCAACTTCACTAACAAATCTCTGATTAGTCATCTGGGCTTTGTAAAATTATATAGATGTGTTACGTGTTAATTTTATTCATGCACATATATAATACATATATTTTTATGTATTACATGAATTTTTTAACATTATAAGTACTCAAATATTTGGGGATAACTTAAGGTTTCTATTCTATGTCTTATCTGAGTGACAATTATAAGTCAGATTTTTCTTATAACTAAATATCAAAAATCAATATTGCTGGAGGAATAAGCAAATAAAGGAAAAGTAGTGAAGCCAGCAGAAATCAAAATGGAAGTATTGGTTGTGATAATCATTAAGCAATAGTGATCATCTATCTTTTAAAAAGTGTCTGAATTCTCATTGACATTGATCCTTGCAAATACATTTGTCATCAGTAATGCTCATCATGTAATTTGACTGACATTTTTAATAAGAAAATGTCAATATAAATACAACTTTTCTTTTTCTTTTGGGGTTTCAAGACTCATTTCCAGAATGTTCCAAAAGTAGTATCTCTACTGGGAAGAGTGCTACAAACAAGGCAGTGTGTTTCAAGTATATAAAGAAGAACTGAAGGCCTTGAAAATAAGAAGAGATATTTGGTGGGAATTTTGCCCAAAACATTGTTTAGAAAACTTCTGCTTTAGGCAGCTTGAACAAAGGCATGGCTTCTGTGTCTAAAAGGGTTCCATAAAATTGTGACAAATTGTTCCATTCACAGTTACTGTGCCAGATTTTGCCACACAGTAAGAGAGACACTAATAAATATATGTCAGCCTGTCATTCCTTCACAAAACACTCCCTTTATCCAAATAAATAGGCTTGTTTGAGCTACAATGGACATCTTTGGCTAGGAAACACTTAATTTGTAGATACGTGCTATTTTCTTGAAGCACAAGTTGATACAAAATTCTCTGTATCTGGTCAGAAAAAAAAAGATCCCTCTTTGGAATATGAAACATTCTAGAATGCTCAGAAGAACTGCTGGACAGTGCAGTTATGAATCATTTGGATTTCAAGTCATTGTCAGATAATCAAACTGAATGTGTTATAAAGATGAAATTATAACAGGACAAACTACTCAGAATCTAAGCAATTCGTCACCCAATTGTGCAGTAAAGTGGTACAGAAAAGCAAAGGTTCAAATTTACCTCATTTTCTCCTTTCAGGTTGTAAAGGAGAATATATCTTGATTATCTCTATAATTTAAAGAAAACTTCCCATGATAACTAAGGCCAGAAAGAGTTCATAGCAGGGATAAAAATATATCACTTAAAATTACACTTTTACACTAATATCCATGACTGACTTATGATTAAAAACTAATTATTGGACAATTGGTAGGTCCATCAGTGATTGATCTCTGTGAAAAAGCAATACTGGGTCAAGGACTTCTCCCTCTGTATTTAAACGGGATTTTCTTACCAGGAAACACTTGACTGGGTTCCTGGGAGTGAGTAGTTTAATGCCAAAGATTTGTTTACTCAGCATTAAGAAAGAGGTTTTATTATTCAGTCCTTTCTAGAAGTCATATTTAAAAAATGACTTGTTGGCTACTTCTCTGTTTTCATGATGATTTTTGTGAAGTTACTCATAGGTGTCCATTTAGAACTTAATAATCCCAGAGAAAATGCAAACTTAATAAAGTTAAGATCCAAAATCTTAATGTAAGAGGTGAAAGTATGTATATTAAGGACATCAATTAAATTCAATTTGGAGTTGGGCCTTTATTCATCAATGTGTCCCACTTAGTCTATTGCAAAAGGGTGCTGACAGAAGAAAAGATATTTTCTCATAAATTTACTCATTCTCAGATACTTACTCATAAATTGCAGAATCTAATATTTCCTAACACAATTAAGTGGGTAATATTACTGCAACCTGCCCTTCCCAATATTCACTAGTGATTGTATGGTAAAGTTTTGTTCCGTTGAACTGAACATTCTGCTATCCTTCTAAAAAATACTTTCTAAATATTGTCTCTCTCTTGATTGTACCAAGCCAGAACTGGTTTGGGACTGGGTTTTGCAAAATCAGGGGTTTTACCCAACAATGGCTAATTTGGGTTTTGGTTTGGGCGCCGTGGCCTATAAGAACATGGAGGCACTCCACTTTCCAAGTTTTCTTAACTGACTGGTGACGCATCCTGAAACAAGAATCCTTGTTTTTCTTTTCAATAATCCCCCCCCACCTTCTGGCAGAGTGGTCTGTGAAGCTTAGTTAAAACATGTTATTTCAATGCTACCCAACAATGAGTCAAACTAACCTTTCCTCTTTACAACATAAGATTGTTGTAAACCCTGGTTGGTGCACTGGGGGGAGGAGCAGCTTCTGAATCTGGACAAGAAACAGGACTTTCCTCTACTGTTCTCATTCTTCTCCCCTATCTCTGCTCCCTCCTTTCTCTCTCAACTGAGAAACACTGCCATTTCAGAGTTCTTAGGATTCTGGTCCCTTTTACACATCTTGTAAGTCCAACTTAGAACTCCTTTGCATCCTATTCCTTCACATAATTAGGATTCATGTCAAATTTATACTTATATGTACTGTAATTCATTAATTCTAACACTATCTTGATTACAAGAAGCATCATTTGCCTACCACTAAGAAGAAATGAAAGCTGCAGATTAAAATCTATGTGTGCTGTCAAATGTATGACATATTCCAATTTAAGATATTAAAATGTGAAGAATGACTGGGAGGATAACTCAGTGATAGAGTATTTGCCTTACATGCAAAGCCCTAAGTTTGATCCCCAGCTCCACACATAAATAGTAAAAAAAAAAAAAAAAAGATATAGAATTGATGAATGTTGTTAATTGGGAGCAAAAGTTTTTAGAAAAGATAATAAAGGAGAATTGATAAAATTGCTGGATTTTTTCCTATTTTGATGTACACATTATCTATCTCTTCCTTTACTTGATTCATTCATTTCTAAAATGTATTTGATGCCCATTATATGTAGGTCCCCTGGTACATGTTAGGAACACGCAATATACAGGAGATGTCTCTTTGCCAGAGGAGTTGTCACTTGGTGAGCAGTTCCAAAACTGAGTAAAGAATTACAATGGCTTAACTGTCACTCTAACAAGCAGAAGTTCAGAATTCCATGGGGACAGAGTGGAAGGTGGCCTAACCCAGTCCCACAGGGGTTCTGGAAAGCTGTCTAGGACACTATCTATAGGTCCAGATGTCAAAAGTGAAAGTTAGCTATTCATGGAGACAAGGTCAATGAGGAAAGGAGGGATGGATAGTCCAGGTAAAAGAAACAGCAGGCAGTAAGAGAAATTTTAGTACTATGTTCTGACAAATGCAAAGAGTTCCGTTGGATGGGAATGGGAAAGACAGTAAAATGAATCAGACATAACTTTTCTATGTTCATTTATGAATAGATGACCAGTGTAACTCTACATCACATACAACCACACGAATGGAAAGTTACACTCCTTGTAATGTATAATATGTCAAAATACATCCTACTGCCATGTATCACTAAAAAGAACAAATTTTAAAAATTTTTTCTTCCTGTAGGATTGAACTCCTGCAGAACCTTCCCTACCTCTCCCTGTCTATCCTATTATTAAAGCACTACTATTGACTATGTAAATGGTGCCCTTTAATGTGTCTAAATGTGCCAACAGATAAAACTTCTTGTTTTCTTCTCCCTAGCCATTTTGCACATCAGAGATACTTTGCCATGTTCCCCTTCCCTCTCCCCCTGAATGCCTCCCTCAGAGCCCCCTTCACCCTTGTTCCTAAGTATACATGACAGTTGACCCAACCCAGGGCTGCCATACTGAGAATTCTCTTTACCTTATCTAGATATCTGTCTTGGATCCTGATTACTCCTGTTTTTACTGGAGCACATCTTACAGAAACATCCTAAGGAATTGTGACAGACATAAGTTTTCTGAATTATTTCTATTTTACTCTCACCTTGATTAAGTCGCAGTATGGCTCAATTGGGCCTAACTAGTCTAGGTTTGGCTTGGTATAGAACTCTAGATTGGAATAATTATTTCATAATTTTGAGAATATTTTTCATTTTCTAACATTTGGTATTAATGCTGAGAAGTGTGATTCCATTTCTAAACTTCATTTTAATATTATTTCTTGGTTTCTCTCTCTGGAAGCATTTTGGATTTTTCAGTGTTTGTAGCTTCTAAAGTTGCACTATGATGAGTTTTGATGTAAATCTTTTTCATTCATTGTACTGGGTACTCAATTTTGTATTTTATTTCCAGCAGCTAATACCTGTTTTGCTAAATTTTTCTGAGTACTTTGAAATTTTCTCCCTCTAGCACCTCTTTTGGAAACTCCCACTAATCTGGTATTAGGCTCGTCAGACTGATCTTTTATGATTTGTATCCTATATAAATTTTCTATCTTTTCCAC
The DNA here is from genome assembly GCA_028644305.1 of Xerus rutilus. Lineage (NCBI taxonomy): Eukaryota > Metazoa > Chordata > Mammalia > Rodentia > Sciuridae > Xerus > Xerus rutilus. The sequence continues at coordinate 28,487,550 of CM053405.1, read as the reverse complement.
TTCTGGGTACATTCTTAGAATTTATCATCTAACTACTCATTTTTTATTAAAGGTGTAACACTATCATATTTTTAATTTCTCAGAAGTCTTTTTTTTTGCATGGTTATCTGTTATTGCTTATAGATTTAAGTTTTTCAAATCTCCCTGAGAACATGAAGTTTTAATATTTGTATAACCCCTGTTTTGTCTCCATTTTATTCTAGTTCCTTATTTTCACCTTGTTTATTTTTATCTCTCTTCCCCATATTGACAGTTTCTCTTAACTTTCTGGTGATCCTAGTTTGTCCAATCATATTTAAGGGTGGAGTTTTGAGCCACAAGTGGTGGTGTGTGCCTCTAATCCCAGCTACTCAGAGGCTCAGGCAGGGGGATCTCAAGTTCAAGGCCAGCCTGAACAACTTAGGGAGACCCTGTCTCAAATTATATATTAAAAAATATCTGGGAACATAGAATATAGCTTAATGGTAGAAAGCTTACCTAACATGTGCAAGGTTCTGGATTCAATCCCTAGTACTTGAGGGGGGGGGGGAACCTGGGTGAAAGCTCAGTGCATGTGGCTGGTTTACTTTCTGGTAAATGTAGTCTTATAGGTAGTTGGCCATTCTGTCAAGAGTTCCTCAACTATTAGTGTATGGAGCTTTTCTTTTTATTCTAGATGATTTTGTTTCTTTAGAGAAGAAATCTTATCTCTTGACCTGGGAGCATCTTCCTAGATGTGATATTCTGTGCATAAGAAGAGGAAAGTGAACTGGGGTTAGAGAGAGTAGCAACCTATTCTGGCAGTTTCTTTTCTTCCTTCCTTCTGTCCTTTCTCTCTGTCTCTCTCTCTCTCTTTTTCTCTCCTCTCTTTCTCTCTGTCTCTCTCTCTCTCTGTGTCTTTCTCTGTCTCTCTCCACTCTTTCTGTCTCTCTCTCTTTCTCTCTCTTCCTCCCTCCTTCTCTTTTTTTCTTTCTTTTTTTGTGTGTATGGGGGATGGAGGGATGATTAGTTCAAGGGTTGGAACCCAGGGACTGCCACATACTAGGCAAGTACTCAGACTTATGATCCTCTTATCTCAGCCTCCAGAGTAGCTGAGATTACTGGCATGTACCACCATATCCAGCTCCTCCAACAGTTTCCAATCAATGTAGAATGCTATTAGTTTTCTTGTGTTAAGATCAATCTCACCTCTCCTTCTACCATGCCTAGTATTTCTGAATCACTAGCCACTCATTCAATTTCTTCAGTTAATAAAGTTACTGTTTCCTGTGATATTGATGGGAAAGTGGGAGGCACTGTGGACATTTGTCTTCTATTTATGGTGGGTATTGAAGGGGTAGGAGGACTGGGTATCAATAGCCCATTCCTTAGGGGAAAAGTCTGCATATGTAACCTTGCCATCCACTCGCTGGTCCAGCCTCACCTCTTCGGTCCACTATCCCAGCTGCTTCTCTGCTCTGTGGAGTAGCATGCTTCTACTATGCTTACTGTGCGCACCATATGTACACGAAGCCTGGGGCCTCTGACCTAATGAAGCAATGTCTACACCTGCACCCATGTCCACGGTCAGTGATTCCTTTAAATGGTCTACTGGCTGAAGTTCCTCTCTGTTCTCTTTGTCTTGCTGAGTAACATAGACTTTTATTCACTTAGTAACAGTTTAGTAGGGACTTGGGAAGGCAGAGGGTAAACACGTAAATTCAGTCTTCCCTTTTCAACTGAATACTCTATTTGCAGTTTTGACTTATAATGTCTTAGCTCAAATAATTCCTTTTGCTCATACATGGAACAAACATATTTTCTGAACCTAAATTTAAAAGCGTGATGTGGACAGAATGAGAAGCACAAAGTCAAAATATTTGAAATAGGAGCTACCCTGAAAATCAGGAGTGTACGGCCATCGTTCCCAGCTAACACTTGCTGTCTGCTTGCTTCTATTTTTATGTCTGTGACTTTAATCAAATTTTCTAAAGTAATGGGACAAAATAGAAGCGATTTGTCAGAAAAACTTGACAACATGCAGCTCACATCCCATCTCAACTTACTCTTGGTTCTCCCAAAGTGTTTTCACCAATACGTCAAAGGATTTATTTTAGACAAATTTTTAATCTAGATGAGGGCCAATTTTCCTACTCTTATCTCAAAATAACATGTTGTTTTCACATCTTTGTATTTGTAATGGTACAATCAAGCCAATAACTAAGGTTTAAAAACTCTTCACTTTCTGTTGGGCTCAGAAAGTTAGATTCAGTGCTCACTAGTTTTTTTCCTCAACTATTTGAATTCCTTCTTTTTCCTTGTGACTATCTTAAGAAATAAACTCTAAATGGGCCAGTATTTGAAAAGCTTGTCAAGCAACATGTTTTTCAAATGTATTTATTTATTTTTGCAGTACTGAGAGTTGAGCCCAGAGCCTCATGCATGAGCACTCTACCTTTAGCAGCAACCCCAGTAGCCCTTTTAAAATTTGAGACAGAATCTTGGTAAGTTTCTGAAGCCGGCCTCAAACTGGAGATCCTTCTGCCTCAGCCTCTGAAGTAGCTGGGATTACAAGCATGCACCATCAGAGCTGGCTAAAAATTTTAAATAAATGCTTATGTATCCGCCTCGAGGCAGGTATTAATTAAAGCATCTTGATAAAACATTGATATGAAAAGGCCTGAGGTGTAAGTGATAAAGAGGTCAGCATGTCACCAGCAAGGATTTGGTTACTGTCAAACACAAGAAGCTTACTCCAGAGGCTGAGACAGGAGAATGGCAAGGTTGAGGCCAGTCTGCACAACTTAGCAAGACTCTGTCTCAAAATGAAAAATAAAAAGGACTGGAGATAGTACAAGAGCATCCCTGGGTTCAATCACCAGTACTACCTTTCCCGCAAAAAAGGTGGGAATATGGAGGAGCTTGGGAAGGAGCTCAGTGATAGAGTGCCTAGCATATGTAAGTTCCTGAATTTATTCCCTAGTACTAAAAGAAAAAAAGAAAAAGAAAACACATTTATAGCCATGCATTGCTTAACTTTATGTGAGGACACATGAGAAAGTGTCATTAAGTGATTCTGTTCTGTGGACACCCATAGTGTACCTACCTAGAGGATATGGTATGTCCAGGGTGTAGAGGCATTGCTCCTGGGGCCACGATGAGCAAAACAACACGAGATTAAATCAAGCACAAGAGAAAATGGTGCAGTCTGAGATGCGATAAATGCAAGATGTAGTAGGCTGCTACTGGCATAATATGGCACACTGTTTTACAGTAAGCATTTTGTTAATAAGTAGAAGGAGTATGCTCTAAAATAATAATGAAAAGTATAGTATAGTATAGTAAATACATAAATCAGTAACATAGATCTTACCATTGTCAATTATTATATATTGCATGTAATTGTATGTGCTGCATTTTCATAATGGCAAGGCAGTAGGTTTGTTTATACAGCATTGCCACAGATACCAAGACATCACTAGCTGACAGGAATTTTTTAGCTCCACCATAATCTTATGGGAAACTATTGTATTTGTGACCCATTGTTTACCAAAATGTTGTAATGTGACACATGGCTGTAATTAAAGGGATTTCTACTATTAGAATATATGTTAAAATGAATATATATGCATTTTAACATGCATTGAAATAATAATATAAATTTAAAAGACATGTTTATTAAATACATATACATATGTGTGTCATATTTGTAAAGTAAATACCATTCATTTTCGTACCACTAAAAGATTTTGTTTAGGTGGGTTTCATGTGAGGGTTAGAGTGAACCAATCAGGGAAGAATATTGAGTTTGACATGGTGCAAAACAGATGGCAGGCAAGAAGGAGAAAACTGAACCATAAACTCAAAAAAAAAGAAAAAATCATCGTCAGGAAAAAGAGCCCAAGCCAGTAGTGGCTGTAAATCATCTACCCTAGAGAATCCTCAGAGAGACAGGAAGGCACTCAAGTTTCCACTACAAGTTCAAAGTGTATCACCTGACATTTGCGTTAGTTCTATGCAGTGTCTCCGAGCCTTCAGGAATGCAAGCAAATCCTGTAGCTCACTAACAGAGGCTGAATTCTCTAATGTATGTGCTCTCCATGAGTTCCAAACAAAGAATTCAACGTAAGTAAGGACACAAGGAATTGAAGGCCTCAGGAATTCCCTTTGCTGGAAGCCTTATAGAATAGGTCAAATCACCTCTTGCTGCAGGAAAAAGTATTCTAGAAGAAGCACTGTGAACGTTGAAAGGAAGGCTGGACTAGAGGACCCTGCATTCTTAAGGATTCTGAAGGGTGATGGTTCTAGAAGATACACAGATGCTGCCCATTTCAATTTTCCCCAAATATAACTAAAGTTAAGCTGATTTAAAATATACTGCCTCCAAGCTCTCCTAGCAAAGCTCAGCAATACCACATGCTGGTCTTTATTCCTGTTCAAGCCAGTGATGGGGAAATGGATGTCTTGCAAAACCTATTCCAGTATTTCCTGTTGGATCAACTCTGCTGTTCTCTAAAAACACTGAAAGAAGAAGTGCACTGAATTAGAGGTGGACAAGCTTTCAAAACCAGGACAGGATAGACCAGGTTGCAAGAGTAGGTTCTGCCTCTTACACGAGGACAGGACCGAGTTTCTTCTCTGTGAAGAGAGTCTGCCTGCACAGTTGCAATTTGTATTTATAATGCTTCCGCATAAGCAGCCCCTGGGGATTTGCATTTTAATTCAGGAAGCAGCCTTTATTTTAGGGATAAATCAGTAAAACGGGTTCACACCAACCTGTCATTTTCCTCTTCTATTTTGAAGCTCTCCGTAAGGGAGTTAACTTCTCCCAAAAAAAGCATTTAGAAAATTCCTGGTTAGGCCACTTTGCTTGTTTTGTGAATGACATTTGTGGTCAGCTATAACATATATAGCATGCTTGCTTCTTACTGCTGTCTTTTTCATGCATGTTTTTGTTATTTTGGCATTTTTATGGAAGTGATTAAATATTATTTGGTTTCAAGCTGGTATAGAAACTATGGAGATGGAGAAAATACTCTATAGCCCAACTCCAAACACACATACACGTGCAATCATAAACATCCACACATGCGTGCAACATTTCTCAAATGTGTCTAGATCTTTTCTATTTGATCCAGCTTGCTTGTTTTCTTGCCACCTCACCTCTCTCTCAAGAGAAAGAGTGTACAGGGAGGGAAATGAAAGTAAATATGATTTCCATTTCATTGTAAGCTTGCTTTCTAATAGAGGCAGCATTGTTTGCATGTCCAAGCTTCCTGCTTTGACCCAGACTTAAATGTAGAAAATTTCTCCAGTCTTATTCAGAATGATAGAAAGCCTTTTGCAGGGTGACACCTTCCTAGCCATCATAAATGTTTACAGTTTGAAACAGCAAGTTAGATTGCTTTAGTGAACTGTGATAAGGATGTTCTTCCCACCCAAGCCAACCTCCCAAAAACGAAGCAGAAGAGAAAGTAAGCCCTGGTGTTTAGACCAAAACTTTCTAATGCACTGATAGTATTTAGTAAGTTCCAAAATCCATCCCAAAGAAATGCAATGCTTCTTATTTTATTAAATGAGTTTAATATATAGTGCAATATAAGAAAAATTAACAATTTTGGGCAGGGGGGCACTAGGGAAGAATAGAGTTACTTTAGATTAGGTAGAGGGTAGTGAAGGGAGGGGAGGAGATATGGGGATAAGAAGGATAGTAGAATGAAACAGACATTACTACATATATTACTGCATGACCGATGTGATTCTACAACATGTACAATCAGAAAATTGAGAAATTATACCCCATTTATGTATGATCTATCAAAGTGCATAAATGCATTCTACCATCATGTGTAACTAATTAAAACAAATTTAAAATTTTTTAAAAAGCTTCTTTTTGTAACTAGAAAATTCAGCTTCTGTTTACCATATGGGAGATGGAAATATGAAATATAAAATTCAGGATTTGTACCAGAATAAACTTTTATGAGGAATTCTAAAACTCTTAGAACAGTAAAAGTGTCCACTCAATATTCCATACCAACTTATAGATTTTTAGCAAGAAAAAATATCTATTTTATTTAAATATTTCCAGGCTGGGAGTATAGCTTGGTTCAATCCCCAGCCACACACACACACACACACACACACACACAAAGTCCCCATTTACTTTCTAGAAAGTTTAATTAGAATATCTGGCTTCATTGCTATGTAATCCAGTAGTTGGGTCTGAATAATACCTATAACTGAAAGGAGATTATACATGAATATATTTTAAAATATTTCATGTCTTCTTTATGTTATTATAATAATCATTCTTTATTAAAAGCATATTCCAAAATTTTTCTTTTCTCTCCATATTAGCTGTTTGCTAGGAGACATAACTAATTATCTAATATTATTATTAAACAAGTCAAAATTTACTTCCAATTTCAAAATGCAAGTTGATTTGGAGGCTGCATTTATTCTAACTTTAGACAAACTGCATAATCAGTGAAAATAACATCTTTCTCTACCTGGTCTTCATTTGCAATTTGAAGTCAGGTTAAGAAACTTGACCTATACTAAGCACCCTAAAATGTAAGATGATTTTTAACTCAAAGCATTGTCAAAGCATTTGCAATCTAGAATCATTTATTGGGGCTGAGGATGTAGCTAGCTCAGTGGTACAGCCACTGCCTAACGTGTGAGGCCCTGGATTCCATTTTCAACAACAAAAATAAAACAAAACAAAACAAAAAATCCCACCTTATTTGTGATTTCCAAAAATCAACTGAAAGCAAATACTCGATGTGTTTAATTCTCATTTTCAAAACAAAAATATGTGACATCAGCTCTTTCAAAACAGAATATTTTATATAATATTTCCGTCAGGGTTAGTTTTATCTCTTTTATCATGATATACAAGACAGGTATTTTTTCCATAGGGTTTCAGGACAGATATTTTTAGAAAAATGCTAGGCATTCTTCTAATGTGTCATGAAATTAGGCATTTGAGATTAAAGATTAATCATCTGCTACAGGCTGGGTGAGGTCATTGTGCAGTACCAGACACGAGGCCAGCTATACTCCATTCTAATGTACTCTTCCATAGACGAAAAAACAGACTTCTCTGTTGAGGACTATCAAATATTAACCTCCCTTGTTATGAATCAATTAGCCTGTGATTTTATTTCCTTGCTAGTATTTGTGTTCTTTTTCATTGTTGCTGTTGCAGTGCTGGGAATGGAACCCAGGACCTGGCACATGCCAGGCAATAGCTCTATCACTGAGCTACATCATCAGACCTTTTTATTCTCTCTCTCTCTCTTCTTTTTTTTTTGAGAAAAGACTTGCTAAGTTGCCAAGGCTGGCCTCGAACTTCTCATCCTCACTCAGCCTCCCAAGTAGCTGCGATTACGAATGAGCACCTCCAAGCCAGCCCTGGTGTTTGGTGTTTGTGTTCTTTGGAGTGAGCAACTTCTGTTATATTTTAAGATCAATTAAGTAAAATAACAAGTGTCTTTACTCAGTTTTTTGGTGAACATTATATTTTTACTCTTAAGAATCCTTGAATTTTTGTGGGGTTCAGACTTACCTGGCAACTTCGTCTAGAGATTATGCAATAAAAGGAGTAAGATGAATTCTCCAAAATGATTATTTCAGCCCCAAATGTTTTCCAATTCAAAGGGTAAGCTTTCTACTTGATTTATATCAGATTTTACTTTTTCTGTAAACAGCACCTTCTTGCCTGCCCTACTTCTATTCCCTCACATTTTTTTTTTCCTTGCTTGCATTGAAGGTTTGATCTCCTTCTATGCGTTTTGTTCAGTGCTCTTGTAACCAGTGGGCATTCCTCAGCTAAGGAGAAGCAGATGGCCATGAAGAAACACTCATGTTCTCTTCACATCTCTTCTGGTAAATCCTTTCTCACAGGGCACAAATGTGCTGGCTTAACACTGCTCTGAGACAGACAATAGTCCAAATAACGTGACAGGTGTAAGAATCCTGTCTTTGTGTCACAAGAAGTCAATTTGTTTAGGAAGAGAAAGTCCTAAAGATTAAGATGAAGTCTAAGTCATACCATGTATTACAAATGGCACCAAAATAATTTTCTGAAACAATGAAACTATTTAGGAAAAATATATTATAGAAATATAACACATTATAGAATTATAATGTAAAATGATTTTGCATTATAATAGATACTTAAAGATGTACATTTACATATATGTGCATTCACCTATAAATATATATGTATGTGTATATTTATATGCAATTAGAGAAAAAAAAGCAAAATCCAAAGCATCTCTGCTAATGGAGAAAGTGTGTATAATTTAAATGTGTAATAGCTGTATCCTTCTTCCCTCTTTGTCAAATATTTAAGAGGTCATGATTTACAGAGTAATTGAAAGATCACTGGGTAGGGTAATAAGAGGTAGAAGATTTTATTTGATTCTTGGCAACTTCACCAGCAATCCACATGTATTTGAAGGAGTTCTTTGACTTCTTTAAGATCCAATCTTATCATCTGTAACACAAAGACAGTTATAATGATCTATTAAGTTGCAAGATGGATATAAGGATCAAATTAGAATATGTTTTAAAGTTTATTCAACTATGAAATTGCTTGCAAATAGTTCAAAATCAATATCATCTTCATCAAGATTCAAGTTGTTTCTAAGTTCTGTCCCATTCCTGTTTCTCTTCTCAGTGGGAGGCCCTACTAATGCTTAAGCAAAAGGGTAAAGAGAACTCACTCCCCTCAAATATCAGCAGAGCCAATGCAGTATAGAATTGCCTTTGGAGACATGTCCTTACTACCAAGGATGCCCCTGAAAGAAGATCTCCTTAGGGGCTGGGGTTATGGCGCAGTGGTAGAGCGCTTGCCTAGCACGCGGGAGGCACTGGGTTCGATTCTCAGCACCACATAAAAACAAAATAAAGATATTCTGTCCACCTACAACTGAAAAAAAATAAATATTTTTTTAAAAAAAGATCTCCTTAGAGCTTTATAGATTGTTTCCTGACTTTCTGAAGCCAGGAAAAAGAAAACAGACTCTGGAACCTCTCATCAGACAAGCACATGACAGCAATATAAGCCTCTTTCTAAGGCTCAGAAGCCAAACAGACTTTGTACCTATTTGTTCTTCTCATCCTACCCTCCACCCCCATGAGAAGCAGACAGAAAGAGATGAAGTTATTTTACAAACCATCTGACTTCAAGCTGAAATTAATAACCCAGAGAAATAAGCACTTGGAGAGCATGGGAGAGCTAAGGGAGTCCTGGCCTGTGCATTCTGATAAGACTTAGCTTGGGGAGAGTGGTTAGTACGACTCATTTGATCTTTTATCCCAGGATGCTCTCCCCTGGGCACACACAGATGTCTGGGTGAAAGGGAACTGGGCCAGGGCAGGGGTGCAAACTCTCTCAGCCATGGAGCATCAATGTGTAAAGTTCTCTGTACAAATCATAGAAATCCCAGAGAATAGGTTTGCAAATTGTTATCTCCAGCACCCTCCTGGTGACCCAGCAGCAACTGGCACATGGAAAATGATGAAAGAAGGCAATCAGTCCATGGAAAACCTAATGAAAGTATGATCTTCATCTTTTATATTATGGAGATATTCAAATATAAATAAAAATAAGAGAATTATATATTGAATTCACATATACCAATTACTCTGCTTCATCAATTTTGTTTTGTTTATGTCCCTTTAATTTGGGGTATGAGTGGGTTATTTTAAGGAAAATTCAATATAACATATCATTTCACCCATAAATATTTCACTGTACATCTCCAACCCATAAAAATGGTGTACTCAAAAAAATGTATTCACATACTTTCAAAATTAACGATTCTTTCTTAATAACTTCCAAAATCAATTTCTCTCTCAAAAATATCTTTCATTGCTCAGTTAGAATCAGAATCTATGACTCACAAATTCACAAATTTTTTGTCCCTTAAGTCTCCATAAATCTCTTGCAATCTCTCCCAGTCCCCCCTATTGCATTTTATTAATGGCGTCTGTAGACTTGTCCACATTGTAAACTTGGCCAAAAAGCTAATGGCATCTTCTACCTGTACATTTCTTCTAAACTGGTAGATAAATCAAGAGATTTGATAAGACCCAATGCACTTCAAGTTAATGGCATTGTTGACTAAGTACTTCCTACAGTATCTCATAGAAAAGATCTTTTAAAAAGCACCAAATAGCAGAAATAAATTCAGCCTGTCTACATGCTAAATATAGTATAGAGCAGGTATGGAGCTAGGGTGCTTGTCTAGCATATGTGAAGCCCCCAGCAATGGAAAAAAAAAAAAGAATACTGAAGGTCTATATTCTACTAGAAATTAGATCTTAAATGATATGAAGAGATGAAGAGTATATACCTTCTCACTCTCTCTGAAAATTCACCAACTATTCTCCTAACAACAGACTATGGGAAGTATAAGAGCAAACACATTTAGAAGTTATTTAAGTAATCCACATGAGACAGTGATGGCTTGTGATGGCCTGGCCCAGGTGTAGCAGTGAAAGTTTTAAGAAGCATCAGACAGGGCTGGGGTTATGGCGCAGTGGTAGCGTGCTCGCCTAGCACGCGGGAGGCACTGGGTTCGATCCTCAGCACCACATAAAAATAAAATAAAGATATTGTGTCCACCTACAACTAAAAAATAAATATTAAAAAAAAGAAGAAGCATCAGACAAAGAGTATTACATAAAAGTGTTCTGAGGTGTTTTTTTGTTTGTTTATTTGTTTTTGTTTTTGTTTTTTTTGGTTTGTTTTTTCATCAGTACTTACTTGTTCAATAGTCAGTTGTTTGTACCTGTTAGTACTCATTAATAGATAATGGATGCAAGTACCAAGAGTTTAAGAATTCTTTTTGCAAGCCAGACACAATGGCACACTCCTATAATCCCAGTGACTGAGGCAAAAGGATGGCAAGTTCAAGGTCAGCCTGGACAACTTAGTGAGTCCCTCTCAAAATGAAAAATAAAAAGGGCTGGGGATATGGCTCAGTAGTGATGTATTATGAAAACAAAAATTAGGAGAAAATGAAAAGAATTTGAATGTTTCCCTTTATTTCTGCAGTTAATAACAAAGGTTACCATACAGTCTAGTATTTGCCAGAAATTTGTTACTTTATATCCATTAGCAATCCATTAGTACATCACTTAATCCTCAAACTGAAACAGTAATATAAGCATCATTTTCCATTTTTCAAACAAGAAATTTAGGTTACGGAGACATTAGTAATTTATATAAAATTAAAATTATACAAATAATTAACAACAAAGCCAGGATTCTCATTCACATATTCTAATGTCAGTCCCAGGCTATCTCCATTAAGCTCCAATGTGAAGTATGAAAAGCTATCATTCCACTTGGATCTCTAGTCTTTTTGTTCCAAGTCTTTAAACAAACTATATTCCCACTAACTTCATTGTAGATTCTTTGTTTTAAAGCATTTGATTAATTATTGATTTGACCAATTTTTATTGGCCAGGAATGGTGTGAAAAGAGGCTCTCCACTGGTGAACATATTACGAAGGACAGAGACTAGAACTGATGTCATAATCAGCATGGGGAAGAGTCAGCACTGCTGCCCACAAGAGCCAATTTGTGCTTATCTCTTCCAGACTCCACATTCAGCACTATCTCACGGTAGCTCAAAAATAATCCATGGTGGGAGTTTTAACACAGAGAAATCAACATACACAGTAAAATGGCAATTTTTAATTCAAAGATCTAATTGCTAGCCTACTATTGCCTACAACAGAGAGCATGGTGGGGGAGAGAGATTGGAGACTGCACTATCAACGTGCTAGGTATGGTTAATGTCTAACAGTAAGTTTTAAAAACTGCCTAATGTTCACTATAAACCATACTAACAGAAAGTGTCTGCTTATCAGAAAAATGTATCTTAAAGTTGATGATTACACATACCTTGGTTGACCTCAGCAAAATGCCTCTAGGACTTACACATTTTCAGAGGCAATTTGAAGAGTGCTAGACTCTGGTTTTCCATCCTCCCAAACTGACACTGAACATTCTTTTTTTCTTTCCTTCCTTCCTTCCTTCGTTCGTTCCTTCCTTCGTTTGTTCCTTCCTTCTTTCCTTCCTTTCTTTTCTTTTTTCTTTTCAGTGTTGGGGATGGAACCCAAAGCCTCATGCATGCCAGGCAAGCACTCTACACTGAATCCCATCCCCATTCCACACCTCCCATTCTCAGGTGATGTTTCTCCAATAAATGCAACAGTACTGTGTTCAATTCTTCCACAGAAGACCAAGGCAACTGTAATCCAGCAGCAGCCTGGTGCATGGGTTTCAGAAGCTTCGGCTCCTCTACCAATGGTGGCAAATCTCGTGGTTTCCAGCCATGGGCCAGCCCGAGAGAAAGTCTTTTCACTACGGGAAGCTGAGAGGAGAATTGGTCTGAATCTTAACCAGAATGGCTGATTGCTTTGCCACTGGAGAAAAAAAAAAAAATCCAAACAGCTTCACTTAGATGGACTGAATACCTGAAAGCCAGGTAGAAATTGTTTGAGGGAACCTGAGTCCCAGGGCATATGCCTGTAACTCCAGCTTCTCAGGAAGCTGAGGTTGGAAGATTCCAAGATAGAGGCCAATGTCAGTAATTTAGTGATCCCTCATAAACTTAAGTGAGACTCTGAAAAAAATTAAATAAAGTTGGTTGAGGGTCATTGGTTATTATGGATTTTTTTTCATATCTCCCACCAGTATCCTACTAAAACCAGCAACTTGTAGCTAGAAAATACACACGCCTTTGCTCTCTGCTCTGACCCACCTGAACTGCCACCTAAATTCTCTTAAATCCTTTCTCAGGGAAACTTCTCTCTCAGCCAGATTTCACTGCTGTGCTGAGCTGCAAAGTACAGCTTCCCATTTTCTCTTCCCGGTCACCAATCATTGCTCATGCAGGCCAGACCCAGGCTTAGAGTCGAGACAGGAATTTTCCCCTTATGGTCAAAGTCCAGACACTAGAGATAGCCTGGAAAGGGTGCTGAGGTTGCATTCAAAGCAAGAAAAATGAATCTAAATAAAGTCATTGATACAGGGAGAAGATAACAGGAACCAAATTGAGACAAAAAAAGGACAGTATCCTAGAAAGCTGAAACTCACACTGGAGCAGCAACAGGAACAAATAAGTGGAATGTGGTAAACACACATCCCACGCTACATTAAGTCGATGCCCTTTGCTGCCTATTTACCTTTTGGTATAGTTCTGAGAGTCAGTGTAGCCTGGAATCAGGCTACGTGGGTCTGGAGCATGGCCTTGCCATTTACTGGTTCTGTGACCCTCATCCATTTCCTCTGTTTCCTCATCTGTAAAACTGAGATAATAGGATTTAGCTCACAAGATTTTTATGAGGTACAATAAATTAATATCTTTAAAGTTCTCAGAAAGTCATCTATGAAGAGACATAAAAGTAAAATAAGCCACACCCGTGTATACTTGCCAAACATGCACAAGCCCCAAGGTTCTGTCTCAGCACTGACACAAAAAGAAAAGATAAAAAAAAAAAAAGAAAGAGAGAGAGAAAGAAAAATAACCATCCAACATAATTGGACTCACCTTTCACTTACCCCCTCCTTTCTTTCTGAAGTAATCACCATTTTGAATTTGTGATTTATCACCACCATTTTTCTTTTTTTATTTAGTCAGTTTTGCAGCACTGGTGATCAAACCCAAGGCCTCTGGTATACCCAGCATTCTACCATTAAACTACATTCTCAGTCATTTTATTTTTACTTATGTATTTTGAGACAGGGTCATTAGGTTCCCCAGATTGGCCTCGAACTTGTGATCCCTTCACGTCGGCCTTCCTACTAGCTGGGATTCCAGGCATGCGCCACAGCTCCTGGATGCATCCTGTTTTATGTCTTCTGCAATTTGTTTTGCTTACTAAATCCATCCAAGTCGATACAAGCAACTCCCAGCCTCCCATCCATATCGTTCCTATTATTGGTAGAATATCCCCATGAATGCATTCATCATAATTTATTTGTCCGTTCTTCTGTTAACAGGTTGCTTCTATCTTTTTCTCTCCTAAGCACTCAGACATATTTCTTGGCAAATGAGTAGGGGCTCTTATAAGGTGGTTTTAGAAGTGAAATTTGTGAGTTTTAGTGTAAGTTTATTTGCAAATTTATTTGTTACTTGAAAAATATTTTTAAGATGTTTGGACAAATTCACATTATCCTCAGCACTGTGCCATGTGGTAACTACTATATAAACCCTATTAAGACACATTAATTTTGTACTTCTGATAACAACACTTCAGCAATATTCCTTGGGTCATAAAGCTAGTGAAGTGTGGAGCTGGGATGCATATCTAGACACACAGTATCTAGAGTTATATAAAATGCAAAATACAATATAATAAAAATCGGAGACATTCTGACCCAAAAGTATTACAGTACACATAAAAAATATTTCACTGACACTGAGACTGTCATTCAGCCCACTCCATGATCTCTTTCTCCTCCAAAGAGAGGAATAGAATCCACTTTTTTTTTCATGACAAACCTTCAATTATTAGATAAGAGCTTTACTGTTCACACTTATCCCTTCTCCACCCTTCCTTCCAGACCTAAGGCTACTCTTCTCCTGGCTATACATGTCCTTTGTAGTAAGGCTACATCAGCAGAGCTCTTAGCTGGTCTCTGCCTGCAGTGTCCTATCACTGTCTCAGTGGCTCTGCTCTGGACACTTCTCCACTTGCCAGTATCTTTTTCCTGAAAGACTATCCATAACAAAATTATTTTCCACTCATAGGCAGAACAACACTGTGTTCGGTGAACCCGAAGAGTTGTCACTAACCACTAGAATTATGGCTAAGGCATGACTGCATGAACCACACAGTTCTAGATCATTCAGGAAACTTGTAATCGTTCTAGCTCCACTTCTAACTCCGCAAAACAAAACAACCCTGGTTTTCGCACTTATATTTCTCAATCTTTAGAAACGGGATATCTGTCTACTCTGTTTGAGGCTCATATTGTAAGGAAAAATACAGATTGATCCAAAAAACTTGGATAAAATCCTCAGATAAAAATGTACAGGAAGAATGTGAAATGACTATCAGTTTACAATACAATAGGATTTAGCTTTGCTTGACACTATAGAGTTCTTTTATGATCCCACAGAATCCACAGTGCATCTTTCCAGAAAATACACTTGTGCACTGGTGCACACACATGCATATGCTTCCAAATAATTGGGGACTTAAATCACCCTGAAGTTCAGAAAATGGCTTCCCTCCATTCTCCAAATAACAAATGACTTTTAGCAGGGATCAGTGGCATATACCCTGAAAGGCTGAAGAAGAAAAATCAGTTGAGCCTAGGAGTGTGAAGTCAGCCTGGCCAACATGGCAATAACTCATCTTAAAAAACAGAGCCACGTTCCAAACCTGAATATTAAATGAGGAGAGCAGATGATATTCTGATGCACAGTAGCTGTTCCACCATAGAACTCAGGCTGCTGAGCTCAGTGATTGAGTGCTTGCTGAGCAAGTGCAAGGCCCTGGATTCCATCCCCAGCTCTGCAACACAGAACTGAGGCTACCAAGCAACCCATGAACCTCATCACACCGTGTGCACACAGATGGAGTTGAATGGAAGCTTTTTAGATTAAACTGAATGTCTGTGGATGATCGGGCCTCTTTCTCGTAGCAACATACTTCAGAAATGTTAGGCTTTAGTGCTAATTTTCTCATTTTCTATCTCTTCCCTCCTTTTAATATTCTCATTTCAGCAGAAATCCACTCATCTCTCTTTAATAGGATGAAGTAGATCCATTAAAATAATCTTCACTAATATCTTAGAAAATTGAGGTTTGGGACTATACCGTTGAAGAGGTCAGGAAATTTCACTACAGCTGGAGTAGCAGAGTTATTAAACACATGACTTGGTGATAATGGAATTTCTGATACTGGTCATAGAAATAACTTGGGACCAAAATCTCTTTTTAGCAATAATGTAGGTATGCTTTCTACATAATTTACTTCATTTTAATGGTTTTATACCTTCCAGAGTCCTTTCATGAATATTTTCATTTGTTTCCCATCAAAAGCCAAAATAGGAGGCAGCGGTAAAGGAATTGAGTCCTTGAGAAATAGGTGAAAGAGGAGACTACTACAGCTGTTGGTAAGATGTGTAGACAGAGCCAGGTGTGGTGATGCACACATGTGATCCCAGTGACTCTGCAATGTGAGGCAGGAGGATCACAAGTTGGAGGTCAGTCTAGGCAACTTAGTGACACCTTGTCTCAAAATAAAAATAGAAAGGACTGGGGTGTAGCTCAGTGGTAAAGTATCCCTGAGCCCAGGATTGCATACCAGATCCAATGCTAAGTCCCACCCTCATTTGGTATATCATAAAGACAATCATATTCCTAAAATGCAATATCAGTGTTTAAATGGTCACCCTGAGGCCAAGATATAGTATGACCTCAAGGATAGTAGAGGGTTGCCCAAAAAATTGAACGTATGTTTCTTTTTTTCTGGGTAACTTAAGTTTGGTGTAGAGTAGAGTTGACAGTTGCCTCCATCTTCTAAAGCATAGGAGGAAAAATCTCTGTTCTTACAAAGATGGTTGAGAACCCTTTTGCAATAGGCAATGTCTTTTATTCCACGATAAGGGACCAGATTGAAAATGTGAATATCTAGATATATGTCAATGCAAATGGCTGATACCAGATCATTCTTTGGAAACAATCTTTGATAGGTGAGGAGGCAAGGAGGGCTGTCACTACCAAAGTCAGAACCCCATCTGAGGCTTCCGAGAGCCAAAAAGAGAGACAATACCTGGTGCCTAATGCCAGGTGGCACCCACCTCTTAACCTTGTGGCTTTGATTGTGGTGAATCCCACCTGCACATGTTGTCCTCATCCCACACAGAATAACAAGGTAGATTTCCTCTGGACCTCAAGAGAAATGCAGCATTTCTGAACGTGTGGTCCTCACAACCACAGCACCAGAATCACCTGGAAGTGTCACTGACCATACAGGTTTCTAGGTACTCCACACACACACCTTTCCACAGGAGTCTTTGTGGCAGGGCCCAGAAATTTTCTTTTGTAACCAACTCCCAAGGTGGCTGTATGAATGTTACAGTTTGAGAACTATTGCTCTAGAGGCTGAATCAGACAAGAGGATACTCATGAATACTTTTTTTTTTTGATACTGGAGATTGAACACAGGGTTAACTAAGCCACATCCCCAGCCCTATTTGTGTATTTTATTTAGAGACGGGGTCTCACTGAGGTGCTTAGCACCTCGCTTTTGCTTGAGGCTAACTTTGAACTTAAGATCCTCGTGCCTCAGCCTCCCAACCTGCTGGAATTATAGGCATGCTCCACTGCGCCCAGTATGGAAACTTTATTGAAAGAACTGGAGGTGCAACTTCATGAAGACTATTGTGTGGAATCTATTTTGTATTTCTTCATTTTCCTTACCTTAAAATCATATGACATTTTTTTAAAATTACACAAATCTGTGCATGTCCTTTCACTTTGATGCATAAATATGTCTATATTTTCATACTGGCTATTTTCCCCTTTTTACTTGACTCTTGTCCTTTCTGCTCTGCCATCTACCCTTATCTCCACCAAGACCTAGTAATCTGTTTTATAGTCTCTAGTTTCCTTTGTAATCATCTATCCACATGCACAACATATATCCAAGCTTAAATGAGTAGGGGTTGCTCTATGTCCTAATAAAACAGAAACATATTTCAAATTCTTTTCTATATTTTGCTATTCCCACTCAACAAAATCTATAGAGATGCTTCTGTATTACAAGATTGAACTCCAATTCTTTTGAATGACTCCTTATGATTTCACAGCATGCTGATAGGAATAATTCATTTCCAAGTCCTTACTGCTAGGAATAAAACAACAGTTGACATCCTTGTACATTATATGTTTTCTGAATCATAGATTCTTACTCCTAGGATAGTGAACTGTACAAGCATTTTCTCAATGACAATTAACATTAGTTTTCTTATTGGATTATATATATTTTTATTATTCCACTTGCAGGGCCAGGTGTATTTTTATTTTTGAGAACTCTTGCTAGCTCACTTTCCAAATAAAACAATATTTTAGTGATAATCTGCATAAAAACACTTTTGTCACCTTACAACTTCTCATTCAAAAAATTTTTATTGGTTGCAAAGTGTAATCAGTTATATAAATTTATATTATTGAATTTTAAAAATGTTCCCATTTTCCCAAACACCATAGTGTTTTCCTCTTGGAGTTTCACTAACATTGTGCAACACAAACAAGTAAGATACTGTAGGAATGTAAGCAAGAAAACAAGTCAATGCAGCCAATAAGACAAAAAACAGGCAGTCTTCAATGAGACTATCCTCTGGATATTTTAGATTTGACAGGTTAGTAGGTAAATAGGAAAAAACAAAACAAAACATCTCTCATTATTTGTCCTACTCTGTCAGCAGCCAAATCTGATATGGTCAGTTTTTTTCCTGCAATGTTAAATATGCAGGAGTGGTCAAGGTCAAAGAACATTTTCTGAGGGCAATAGCCATTTTCTTTTTCTCCTTCTTTTTTTAATGATATAGATGAAAGGGGAAAAAAAAGATGTGACCTTTGCATTTCAATCAATCCTTTTTTTTGATCCAGGGTCTTACTCTGTTGCCCAGGCTGGCCTCAAACTCCTGGATTCAAGTAAGTTTTCTGTCACAGCCTCCTGTATAGTTAGAACTTCAGACAGGCACTATGGGCTCGGTTTGATTAGCTTGATTTGTTAGTTTTTATGGTACTAGGGATTGAACCTAGGGACTTAAACATGCCAATCAAGTGATCTGCTACCAAGGTACATCCCCAGCTGTTGCTTTGTTTGATTTGAACATCTCTAAGTGTCCAGGAAGGCATCAAGATGCACAGACAGTTTACCATGTGGCCAATTCCAAAGTGCCATCTATAGTTCTTAGGAAATGACAAGTTTCAAAATCAGAAGATAACAGAAAACAAGAAGAGTAGAGGATAGAAGAGAAAAAGAAGAGAAAGTATTTGGTCTGTGAGCTAAGAAAGAAATCAACTTAATTATGGAAGAAAAGACACATACATAGGATAGCTCACACAGGCAGAGTTGCTGTGGAAGCACATTCCAGGAAAATCTTAAGAGATTACTTTAATAATAAACCATGCATTCTTCAGCAAGCCATCACGGGATTAACTACCCCTTTCCTAGGCTGGGAGCACAGTCCTTTTTTTTTTCATCTTCTTCTTCTCCCTCACAGTCAGAGTTGGTGCAAGGGACAATTGTCATGTAGGAACATAGTTTTTCTTTCTTTTTTTTCTGTATTTTTTATTGGTGCTTTATAGTTATGCATAATGGTGGGGAGAACATAGTTTTCTGAACACCACATTGAATTTTCTTCTCCTTAATTTTCTAAGCATGAATTTCAATGGTAGCAATAAAAGATCATGGTTTAGGCAGATGACTGTCTAGGTGGGCTTTGGTGTTATTCTCCAGATGCAGGGATGTTCATTTTAAAGCTTGTGTAAAGTGACAACTTAGATGTGACAGGAAACAGAATTTCCTGGAATAAAACAAGTTAAATTTACTTTCATCCCCACCTCCTTTTTTCTTTTTTTTCTTAATGTGAGCAGGACATTGGATTACTTCCAGAAGCAATATCAGCACCCTAGAGATATAAAAATACTCTACAAACCAGAATTCCTCATTGTCAACTCAGGATTTCTGTGTAAAACAAGAGATGTCCAATTTAAGCTATAAGTGTGAGCCCACTGCTCACACATCAACTGTTTTCACTGAAGTCTTCTCTTCAAACTGTAGTTCACAGCAGATGAAATCATTTTCTTTCTCTGGCTTCTTAGACAAATCTCTGCCATTTAGTGGAGTATAGTAAACATAGGTTAATATTTCTTTTCTTTCTCTTTTTTCTTTCTTCTTTACTATAATGCTGAGGATATGTTAACATTTCTTGGTAAGAGTCTTAGAGTTTAAAAAAAATTAAATTTGAGTGTGCACAGTTTTTCCTTTTCTTTTCAGTACTGGGGATGGAACTCAGAACCTTGGGCATGCTAGGCAATTGTTCTACCACTGAGATATAACTCCAGCTGAGTTGAGAAAATATTACATATTGAAGGTCGAAGAGACTCATTTCTTCTGCATTGTCAAAACTCCTATTTGCCTGAAATCAGATAGATGCCCCTTTTTTCTAGCTGCTTAGCTTTTAGAAGTGAAACCATTCCTCTGAACTTTTAGATTTTAGAACTAATGAATCATGTTCTCAGAGGCACCAGAATTCAAGTTCTTTGTCTAAATGTTATAATTACATTTATAGGGCTAAAATTTATACACCTCTTGTCATTCACACAAAGACATTTAAAAAGTGATAGAAAATTATGTCTGAGAAATATTGCCAATTTAGCACCAGGCCCCCTGTCCTCGCATGCCAAGGTATGGGGAGATAAGACCCATAACATAACAGAAAAAGCTAGGAAGGGTAGTATTCTTGGCCAGCTGTGCTTCATGGTGCCCCTCGATCTCTTCTGCACACTGTATGTTCCAAGCCTGACCTACTTGCAAGCAAGGACTGCCACTCACACCGAGTTACCCCAAATTACACAGTGGCTTTACAGTCCAGGATAGGCATGGACCACAAAATACATCCTTGGTGTCCCATAAGCCCGATTTGAACCCTCAGGTTCCAGCGGTAAAGTGCAAATCCATTGTGTTGCTTACTCAATAAAATCAATAACCTCTCCCTTCCAAGTCACAATTTAGCATTTTCATATTTAGTACACTCTACCTCCGACTTTGGGTGAAAAAGGGAAGACATGCCTTTTATAAGAATAATTTCATGATTCTTAAAAAGCACCAAACTATCTGTGGAGATGTTACAATTGTTCCTGACTTTAAAATACAGAGAAAATGAATTCCTAGCTTGTAAACCTACACTGAGATATGCTGTGCGGTGCTTTCTACTGCTGAGCATTGAATTCTGGAACATTATTTCTTACATCTCATGCTTTTCATGGAGGGAAAGCAAATACTGAAAGTTAGTGCTGATAAAGTCATGTTACGTGTCTATGCACGGTAAGGGAAGCCAGTGTACAACTGTTTGTATTAGAAATACAGCTCATTTAAATAGGTTATGTTTTGTATCTGTATATGCAGGATTATATTTCAGATATAACTGCAGTGTGTTTTACATATATATAGATTTCCCTCCAATTTTAAGCGCACCCACGTCTGCAATTAAGAGACCTCGATTTCTTTTAAGGGGGAGACTGCACGTTCAACTTCAGAAATAGCAGTTCCTTGCTGGGACCTACAGACCCTTGTCAGGAAAGTCAGGAGTAAATACAGCTCTTTGTTCAAAGGGCTCCAATGGGTTAGGATGACTTCGCGTGCCACATCACTCGAAGGAACGGATTTGTGAAATGTATCTCAGTGGATCCCACCCCTTTCCTGTAAAGTTTCCCTTTCCTGTCCTTATTTGCACCCTCCCCCCACCCCGCCCGCGTTGGTCTAGGGATCCTGACTTCTTCCATACACTTTTCTCCTCGGTGTCGCTTGGGTTCCTACGATCGCCCCCAGCTGGCGGGGCTTGCAGCCGGGTCCTCTGCGTGGCTACGGCACTAGTTAATAAACAGTTAAGTTTGGAAGACTCGGCAGACACGTTGAGGGGGAGTTACCAAGCCCAGGCAGCAAAAACATCCCGGCACATTCCAGGGGAGTCCTCAGCTGCCAGCATCTGATTAGAACCATATCTCTCGCCGGGAGTGGCCGCGCGGCTCCAGGCTCCCGGCCGGCGGCTATTTAAGCGGGGCCCACCGTGTCGGCTGCGCTGCAGCCTGGAGGCTCCGGCGCGGCGCAGAGAAGTCATGCTCACTTCGCAGAGGCGCTAGCTAGCCGGTGAGTAGCTTTGCGATCGATCCTTCTTTCCTTTGGCTCCATCTTTTTTTTTCCTCCGGACCTCGTTCTCTCCTTTGCTCCCCCGCCTCGGGTGGGTGCAGACTTTGGGCGGTGGGGAACCTTAGAAATTAGACAGTGTACTTGAGGGAACGAGCGTCTTTGTGGCCTGACATCTGTGGAATGTTTCCACGGAATGCATTTACCTTTGGGGTCGGACCCCAGATGCCCATCGTCATGACATTTAACAAGCGCCTCCTTTTGTGTGTGTGTGTGTGTGTGTGTGTGTGTGTGTGTGTGTGTGTAAAAGCTCTGCGGGCAGCCCTGGTAGGACGCTGGTGTGGCTGCTGACCGCCTAATTAACTCCTCCAAGGGTGTTTATTTTTGCCTTATGACAAAGGCTCAGACCTGGTTTGTGCCTATAAGGAGTTTTTTTCCTGGTGACTGACAACATATGGCATTAAAATGTGAACTTTATCTTGCACCAGCATTCCTAAGAAAGTATGTGCCCAGGGGACTTAACCAACTTGTTTTAAATCCCCGAAGCTTTTAAATGGTGCTTGCTTGACTGCTATAAACTGGTTGGAAAGATTAAGTAAACGGGGAGAAAAAATGAATGGGTTAAAACCTTGGAGCCCCAGTCAACATAGCGGTTTTCATAGCATAGAGCTGACTCTGTTATTTGTTTCTGCCGTGTTTCCTTCTTGACTTAATTCTTAGGCTGGAATTCAGGTCCACAATCAGTTCAGCAGGGAGCTGTTTGAGTCCAAAGGGAAATTTAACTGGATTAAAAACACTTAAAGAATCTGGATGTTATCTCCACCCCACAGCGGCGCCCCCCCTACCTTTTCCTCTTTCTCTTTAGCTTGTATTTGGAAGGAAGAGAGCCACACTGTAAAACGAGAAGAGCAGAAACAAGCTTCCAGACACATGGAAAGACTTAAAAATTATGGAGGGGAGGCCTCATGAATAGTAAATGTTGCTATTGCTCTATAAAGTGACTTAATGAAAAAATTTCTGGCCCTAATCAGGCAAAGTAGGAGAATGGAGGAGAAAGAGGTAAGACGTAATTCAAACAGAAGTAATGGCATGAAAGAAGGCAGCTACAAAAACGTCTTTGAGATGTCTGATAAGGCTCCTGGAATGGCTTTGATGGAATATATAATGGATCTCCCTTAAGATCTTGAGGTTGGCTCCCCACACAAAAGCAACTACTGGCTTCTAGGGAAGGAGGAACTAGCTGGGGATGGTGGAGCCTCACAGCTACCAAATGGCTTGTCACCTGGCTCTCTTCTTGCAGGTGATGAGGCTGCCCTTCTCTGGGCTAGGTGCCCCACCTACCCCAGCTTCAGTAGGCCTCAATGACACTGTAAGTTTATTGCCCTGAGAACTCAGGAGTATTTGAGATTTGAGCTATCCTTCATCTCTTTGAGGAAAAACGTTTTTGGTGAACTGCTGGCTATCTGGAAAAATCAGTTTGCGCAACATGGCCAGTATCCTAGAGGAAGAATGGAAGAAGCCTGGTGGTTTCTTGCAGTTTGTATTCAGGGACAGACCACTTCCTCCACATGCTTCATCAGATTCCTACTAATGCCAACCAGATTCTTTTTCCCACTGTTGGTGACTGACTTCCCCCTAATCTTTCTACCCCCAATTCCATCCCTTTGTATCAATGACTGCCCCCGGAGCTGAAAGCTCCAAGCATTTTAACAAATGATGAGGGCAAGGAAATGATGGAGGAATGTCTCCCTCCCAACTTTGAGCTCTAACATTTATCTGTCTGCCATCCTGGTGATCTTTGGCACAACACAATTGATCTTCATCTGAAGATATAATCATGGCTCTCCTTGAAAAGCCTTGCCTGATTTGTGAAGGACAAAATTCAGTTTGCATTTCTACTAAAGACTTTTTATAGTTTTGGATTAAATCAAAAGTCCGTATTCCTCGATTTAGACCTATTTGTTGTCTAACTCCACAGTTTGGGTGGATTTCAGTCATCTTGTTAGGGTTTAAAGATATTTATTACTTTCGAGGCACTTGTTGGCATGACGATGGTGCAGGGGCCTCTGGAAGCTTCTGACCAGCCCGTCTGTGTGGTATTTGTTGGCCTGCTGAGCCATGCCACAATTATCTGAAGATTGAGAAAACAGGAAAACATATGCTTTGCTGAATGGCTTGTGGCCAGCAGGAGGTTTTGTGGAGACATGGATTTATGGAGGGATATTCAATACCTGTTGCTTCATTTCTTATCTATCCTCCTATGTCTATAAACCTAAGATTGCTACAACCAGTACTTCAATCTAGATAGTTCTGAAGGCATTGTGTGTTTCCTTTCCTCATTCTCTCAACTTGGAAATTCTATTAGTACTTTTCATAAAGACAGAAGTAAGATGCTGAAATACCTGGATGGCTACTGCAGATGGAGCTCTTCTGGGTTTAAGTTGCCTTAGTGCTCATCAGAACTCATGCCTCCATTGAAAGGTGACTGGCCAAGGAGAGTTAGGTAACTGACTGAGCATGTAAAGTTTCTACCATTCAGACAGACCTAGAATGGGAGCCAGATTGGCAATATGAAACACCTGAGGAACAGGATGTGGTATTTTAAAATTCCTTCTGGAGCTGCTGTGTAATTCTAAAGTTGAAGCAGTGCCACTGAACTGCACGGAGGTTGGACAAGTCACACTTGGGTGAAATAGCTTTGATATCAGATACGTGTGTTTAAGGGAAACCTAAATCATGGTAAGGTGCCCTGACTGGATTGATCACATGAATCATAGGGAAAGCAGGCTACCAAGTCTCCTCTTGGAGACAAAAATGCACGTAAATTCCTGATAAGAGACTTGATACTGGCTGAGGACCCAGTGACCGAGCATTCACATGCTAGGTACTGCCTCCCGCCTAGCACAATTGGGTGGTGGTCGAAAACATGAGATCTGGAGTCTCATTCCATAGGTTCAAATACCATCTGTATTTGTATCATTTGTAGTAAATGACCTTGGGCACATTGCATGACCTCTCTGTACTTAACACTTTCTTATCTGGGGAAGAATAACATACTTACCTGGGGTTGTTGGAAGACAAGTTCATCTAATGTACATTAGAATACATTATTCAATCTGATTTAGAAATGCTTGTTTCTGTCCCCTGAGCAATGGAAAGTTGTGTCTTTGTGAAAACTGAAGGCAAATGGAGAATTTTTTTTATCAAAATTGGATACCACCCACTTACCTGAAAATGTTAATCATTCAAGCACTTAATATTAACAAAGCCGGTGTGTTTGCTTGTGTTCACGCTAGAACAGACAGGGAGTTACTCTCTGTTCTCAGCCTGGAAGCCTGCTGTTTGATTTGGTCAGAATGACCTCTGGTCTCATTGAAGTCTTCCCCACACTATCTCTGACTCCCTGCAGAGAAGGAGCAAGGCTTCCCCCTGAAGTCAGCATTCTAGAAGGAAGTGGGCAGGGAGGGACCACCAGGACTACATGGAGTGACTTGGCCAGGAATAAAAATTCTTCCCAGTGTTTGCGGGGCCCCATACTCTCCTTGCCCACATAGCTGGGCAGGTTGCCATAGTTACTCCCCTTCCCGCATCCTTCTTCTACCCTGGAAGGAAGCCTGCCTCTCCAGGGCAAGCAGAATCTGAACAAATTACTTCCTGATCCAAAAATGGAAGTTACCAAATGAAGTAGAATCTCCTCTCTACTTATATCACTTTTTCCTCACCCCTCAAACTTATTTTAATTTCAGTACTTAACTTCCTAAACTTTACTAGTTCAAATGTCAACTAGAAAGCAAAACATAAAGGCTTATAAATTTTCAACAACAGTTATTGCCTCGGTGTAGAAGTAGCCTGGCAATTGTTCTCTACTGTCCTAACTTACAAGCTAGCTCAGGGCAAGTGACCTTTCACTGACTGGTAAGAATTCTGAGTAAATGGGGTAGGCTGACTGAGTGTTAAATTGTAGGGAAGTTACCAGGAAACAGAACGCATGATGACTGTCACTTAGCTTTTCAGGTAACCACAGATTAAAGAGAAAGAGTAAAATAGGAAGTAACACTTCTAGAAAGTTGGATTTGAAATATTGTTCAGGGGCTAAGGATGTAACTCAGAAATAGAACATTTGCCTAATATACATAATACCCTGCATTTGATCCTCATTGCTGCAGAAAAATAAATGAATAAAAAGTACTGTTCAAGCCAGGCGCGGTGGCGCAAGCCTGTAATCCCAGCACTTAGGGAGGCTGAGACAGGAGAATCGCGAGTTCAAAGCCAGCCTCAGCAAATGGCGAGGCGCTAAGCAACTCAGTGAGACCCTGTCTCTACATAAAACACAAAATAGGGCTGGGGATGTGGCTCAGTAGTCGAGTGCCCCTGAGTTCAATCTCCAGTACCAAAAAAAAAAAAAAGTACTGTTCAATCTGGAAGAAATTTGGGTGCTAGATATATGGTTTAACATTTTCTCTTGGTTAACGAAAAAAGGTAAGAAAAGAAAAAGCTTCTCTATTTTTCCTTAGAAACGTGATGCAAAGGGTCCAGATGAACTGCCATACTTAAATTCACGTGTAACAAAGTAATTCAAGATTGGGCACTCAGGAAGCTTGTGTGTGTTTTACAACTAGAGAGAATACATTTGAGACAGTGGTTCTCAGAGTGTGGGCCCTATCCAAGCTCTCTTGAACCAAACACTGCCTGAAGGGCCCAGCCAGCTGTATTTCAAATAAGTCCTAAGAGATAAAGCTCTATAGAAATGTGATCTAAGAATAACTTTTATCATTCATTTGTTTTATGATTCAGTTGTTCAGTGAAAAGTGTAACAAAGCATTTGATTTCCTGCAGTCATGAAAATAAATCAGTAAAATTATTTAAACACAGTTCAATTGCACTAAATCTTAGAATGCAGAAAGAGGAAAAAGCACAGACCTTGGACATCTTCCCCAGGATCCCAATGACTACTGTCTTGATCCTAGGAAAATCAATATACTCTTTATCTTTATCTTATCACCTCACCTCTCAATTCTTTCTCCTCCACTGAGTATTTTTAAAGAGTATAATTAATCTCCATTTATTAGGAGACTATCCCAATTACTTCTTTTTAAAAAGACTCCAGTAAACTAAATCAGTTCCCTTGAACCAGATGGTTTTCTCTAACTCATAAAACCCTTTATTTTGTTTTTCATGCCATGTCCAGAAGTAAGATAAAGACCTCCCCCCCATAAATGAATCAATTTCACTTAATTTTTATAGAGCTTTATGTCTTATGACGCACTGGCTTTGATTTTAAATAGCTTGTGAGAGAAAAGATGCCTCCTTTTCTTCACTCTAGTATGATCAGTAGCTATCAGCTTGCCCAAGGTTGTACATCAGCAAGTGGTAGAGCCAGGATTCAGGCATGAATCTTTTCAATCTGAACCTTGATGTTCATCAGACTATTTAGTAAGTTCCCATATGTGAAGTATAGTACTAGATTGGCAATGGAAAAAAATCCTAGTGAGTAGAAATTGAGAAGGAAGTCTGTGTAAGACAATGCACATGGAATCTAGAGGTAAGGCGACCTGCATTGAGATTGCAGCCCTGCCATTTCTCAGGCATGCTACTAAATATTTCTGACTCCTGGTTGCCACACCTACCTTGCAAAACCGTCCTAAGGAGGACTAGTGTTACACGGAGACTGATGCTTAGCAGAGATCACACCTCAGACTGAAAAACACAGGCTGTGATCCAGTAGTAGCAAATTGGAGCTCTGGCTTTGAGGAGAGGCATAGGTTAGTGGTTAAGAGTTTGGGCTCTGAACTACAAATGACTGTCCACAAGCCAGCTTGGCCATATAAGACAAGACATGGAACATATGAGTTTCATTTTCCCCATCCTAAAATGAATTGCCTCAAAATTAAAATTAAAGGGAAAACAAAACAAAACTTCCTCAGTGTGTCTGCCATTTCAGACAAATACCTGTTTTAAGCTACAGCGCTCAGTGCAATAACTAAGCTGATATTTGGAAAATCATTTTGTTCTTATTTTTTGTGAGTTTTAAACATGATATGTTCTAGAGATGAACATATTTATGCTTTCCTTTATCCCTTGGAGTTATTAAATGTGAGAGTCAAGCAAGAAAATGTAGCTGTGCTTGGTAAACCAATAGGGGATGCATAAATGTTAACTTTGTGTGGGGAGGGGGGCCAGGCAGCTTGAACCCAGGGCCCCACAGATGCTAAGCTAGTGCTCCACTTCTGAGCTGCACCTCTAGTCCACAAATGCTAACTTTTAAGATACCACTTTAATCTGAGCAGGACTGGATCATTTGAGTCTTAAGGTTAATCCACACCTGAAAAACTGGAAAGTGAAAAATAGTCCCTTTCTTGAGTCCATGTTGGACATAACTGCCCACTGCTCTAAGTAGTTCATCAAAATGTCCTCACTTATTTTTCATATTTTATGTATCTTATGAGTGGGACAAGATCTTTTCTAATCTTCTACAGTATGTAATTCAGATTCTAAAGTGTTTTTTTCTTATTCTCTAATGCAGTAGAAATAAGCCAAATATGTGTGAGCATGTGCGAGAGGGCTGGCATAGTCATCTGAAGATCTGGGCTAGTTTGGCTTTGGGGTGCAGTGTTAATCCATCAGGAAAGCAAATGATTATTCTCTAGGTCAGAGAATCTGAAAGGGCAATGGTTTTACATAGTAGGTTTCCAAATATCTGTCCTTTAAAGAAAGTCTCAGATGTGCTTCAGTTACATCAACACTGGGTTTTCTTGCTATTGTTATTTGTTTTTACTTTTGATTGTGTCTCCTTTTCCCCACTAAAATTAAATATCTTAAATGCAATTCCATTTTTGAAGTAGAAAACAAATATATAGCTAATAACACAGGCTTTTAAATCAATAGTTGGTTGATAAGGAGGTTCAATATTGATTTCTGCCTGGGCCAAGGTTCAGCTCTTGGTAAGGCTCTTGAGGAAGCATTCATATAACTTGAATTAAAATTATGAGTAATTTTATTTAACGCCTGGTTGCCTTCTGAAGAAAATCTTGATGCAGAACTGCTTGCTTAACTTCCTGATACTTTATTTGGGGAGGGATTTCTGATTTATCTAGCCATCTAAAGTTCCCAATGATTAAAAAGTAGTTGTCATTGAAAATTGGGTATAAAAATTTACTTTACCTCTGCTAGCAAACACATGTCAATTACTGCCTACTAGAAATTTAGAGAAATTGACAACTACTCAGGTACCATGTGATTTTATCATAATTAAGTGGTACAGAGTGTTACATGGATCCAGAGGAAGAAAAAGTCACTGCTGTAATAATGGAGTTGGTCTAAAAGGAGCAGTGGAAGTCAGCTAACCAAAGGCAGAGTGAGAAAATGCATCAGAGGAGGAAGTACATATCAAATCCCACAGCTGGGTGGTATAGCTTGCCCAAACACTGACTGGCCAATTTGGCCAAGGGAGAGTATAGGGTAGAGAGTTGAGAAGTGGTTTATCCTTTGGAAAGGACAGATGAATTACACCAAGCCATGGAAATCAGTATAAGAACTTAGATCATTATTTGCTAAGCAGATAGCCTCATTTAAGGGGGAAAACAACATGCTAACTCAGATAAGTTAACCCAGCTAGGCTGGCAGGACAAGTTTGAATGGAGATTGCTTAGCAGTGGAAGAAAAACCTGTTTTTCACTGAAAAATCAGGAAAGAAAATATTTGCTTAACCTCATTTATCTATTTTTCATACTGGGGATTGAACCCAGGGCCATTCTATCACTAAACTACAGGCCACAGTCCTTTTTATTTTTTTTAATTTTGAGGTGGGGTCTCACTAAGTTGCCCAGAATGGCCTTGAACTTGAGATTCTCCTGCCTCAAACTCCCAAGTCACTGGAATTATCAGTGTGTGCCACTGCGCCAGGCTGCGTAATTTAATTTAAGGAGCAGAAGGGAAATGTGTATTATCCTTAATGTCTTCAATTGCAGTACTCTTTACCAGGCAGTTAGCATTTAGAGAAGTAGCACAAATATGTCTCTGACTTCAAAAGCTTTTTTGAGTTGAAGGAAGAGTTCTACATGAATAAGAGGGCAATACTAGGTCATGGCTAATGTGGAAAAATGATACAGCTGGTGAGAGGCCAGTGGAGGCCACTTATCTTGAGTGGACTTCAAATGACAGATTTAAGTAGGTGAAGGCAGTCAGTATTACAGGCTGAGGAGGCAACATCAGAAGGCAGGGTGCATCTAGGTCTGTTCAGGGGAAACAGAAGAGACAAACCTGGCTTTTGGGCAGGTGTTGGTGTAAATGGACATTCTGCAGTAGGAAGGACTTGAATCTCAGCCTGAGTACGAGTAGAGGAATCAAACCCTCATACCTAATTAATAGAAAATCAGGAAAGCTGAGGCCAATCTAAAAACACTTAGCCATAAAGGTAGATCAGGTACAACTAGAATCTCTTACAGTTTAGATTCCCAATTGGAACCCTTTTGGGAAGATGGAAGAAAGAATTCATCTCACAAAGAGTCTTTGACTTCAAGTATTTTAAATATATTAAGGAGCAACTATACTGTATGTGTGGAAATGATCGAAATACACTGTGATATGAGTCTGGTAGTCACAAAGGGTAGTGTATATGATACAAGGTCATACAGCTCTTTGGATGGGGGAACTTTGAGTATCAGGCAATAAAGCAAGGTTGGGGAGAAATGTTGGGACTCAGTGAAAAATAATATATGATGAGGAGGAAGAGAAGTATGAAAATAAAGGATAATTATGAAAATAGAGTTAGAGGTTTTCGAGATTGAGTAGACACATGAAAAATCTAAGATAAAATCTCAGTATCATGCTGAGCTACAGGCAATATTACTGTGTGCAAAATTATTTCTGCAAGTCTGTTCCCAGTTAGTGTACAGCAAAGCAAATATTCAGCTTTCTATACAAGAACTTTTTCATAAAAATAATGAATGCAAGCCGGGCGCGGTGGCTCAAGCCTGTAATCCCAGCACTTAGGGAGGCTGAGACAGGAGAATCGCGAGTTCAAAGCCAGCCTCAGCAATGGCGAGCTGCTAAGCAACTCAGTGAGACCCTGTCTCTACATAAAACACAAAATAGGGCTGGGGATGTGGCTCGGTGGTTGAGTGCCCTTGAGTTCAATCCCCAGTACCAAAAAAAAAAAAAAAAAAAAATAATGAATGCAACCATTGTCTTCAAAGCCTTCTGCAGCAAAAATTTGTGGAAGTTACTATTTGGGTAGCTAACATACACCATTTTCTTGATGAATTCTAACATAGCAAAGTGCTACCTAGTATTCCCTTGATAGTGCTCTGATAACTAGGTTAGTGCTCTTTAACTAAATCCAGCTGTGGGGGCTCCTGGTTACATTTCTATAATATTGTTTCACTTAAATCTGAAATTCAGTAGCTTGGCTTGATCTGACATGCTTATATTCTTGGAAAATCTGGTGATTAAGAGTGCCAAAGCGTATGTGTGGCTCTCGCATGTGGACCTTTGCCTCACCTCTGAATCTCTTACATTTCCACAGTGTCAAAACTGAACATCAGGTGAGCATGTTGTTTCTTTCTGGTGATTAAGAAGATAGTTTTGATTCAGAACTATGTATTTCAAGACTACTTTGCAGGAAACATTATTGAAACTCTTTTTTTCTATTTCTTTATTTGGGGGGTACATGGCATTGAACCAGGGATGCTGTACCTCCAAGCTATAGCCTTGGCCCTTTTTATTTATTCATTTATTTTATTTTGAGACTGCTTCTCACTAAATTGCTGAGGCTGGCCTCAAACTTGTGATCCTCCTGCCTCAGCCTCCTGTGTCACTGGGATCATAGGTGTGTGCCTCCGTGCCTGGCTTCACTCGTACTCTTTAATAACCTCCTATGTTTTACAACTCTTTCCTCCCACTGGCACTGTCAAGACAATGCTCCTCTGCGTTGTAAGATGATCGCAGGACACTTACAAACATTAAACACACATAGACCCCATCTAATTAATGTTTTAAGGATATATCATAATTTTAAAACTGTTGAAGAAGATAATTAACTCTTTAGACAAATGTGAGTTGATTACAATGAGAGCGATTTATAGAGAATCCAGTGAAGTAGTGCTAATTTTGCTTTATCTCTGTCTACATGATTCATGGCAAGGAAGCTCTCCACTCTAATCAGAAACGTTTCCTCCTGAACACTTCACATCAGTTGTAACTATCACTTGGTTTTTCTTTCTGTGCTGCCTACACTATAAGCCCCCTGAGAGGAGAAACCTTGACTACTTTGTTACAGAGCACAAGACAGTGTCTGGCACATAGTAAGTGTTCAATAAGCAATAACCAGATGACCAGGGGGATGTGGATCTCAAGCCAATCTCATTCAGAATATTAATTCAAGTTTATTATTAAATGGGCAAAATGGAAAACTTCAGCTTGGCTTGCCGTCTGTTGGTATAAGTAAAACATTTCTGAGTCCTCTTCCCCTCCATTTTTAACTTTAAGGCCATTTACAATGAGCAATATCCATATGTTCTTCTATTTTATATCGGCTCAGGGCCTGAGAAAGGCAGATAAGCTGTTACTGAAGTTCTCCAAGTGCTGTGGTCTTTCCATGTCATTGGTTTAACTTCTACCAATAGAGTCTTCATTATTACTCAGATGTCCTTCTGACTTGGTAGATATAATCAATCACCTGCCCAATAATTGCAGTGAAGTGTTTAACCTGATATTTCATTCAAGGACAGCTTTTTATTCTTTGTCTATTTCTGTTTTTAAAAGTGTTTATCAATCTGTTTGTAAAATGACTAATGAAAATTCAGAAATAAATTAGGCATTTGGCTCAGGACTGGATAATTAATTGCTTTGACAATTTCAGCCCAAATCAAAGAAACTTGATTTTTTAAATTTGCCTGTGAAGCTGTAGGTTAAGATGTGATATACATTGGGCTATTTAAAATGCTGACATTAAATTGGCAACTCTTTACTGTCTTCATAGTCCCTAGTGTGTCCAAGAACCCTGGGTGAAAACCAGTGTTAGACCATATCCTGACCAACTTCAAAATCCTAACATCAAAGAGTTTTTGCAAAATCTAATTATCACCTGATTTGAAACTTACTGTTGTTGAATTTTAACTTATCAGAATCTTTTGCCAACAGTTTTGGATAGGTAGGTATCAGTTAACTATGTCTGAGATGATGTTCTGGGGGCCTCCTACAGGAGTGTTCTACATCCTTCAGTGTGCTTGTGTTCTCTTGGTAGTTTCTCTTAGTTTTTGAGTTTTGTGGAATGTGACTGAAGCTTAGAATATAGACTATAGTGTAGCTCTTTTAAAATATATATATAATATTGTGGATTAAACCCAGGACCTCAAACATGCCAGGCTCTAGCACTGAGCCACATTCCTGCCCTACCTACTTTTTAAATACTACTCTTTGACAAATTAACATGTCTATAAGGAATTTAATTTGAAACTTAAAGAAAGACACATTTCACCCTCATGTCATCTACTCCAACTATAAGAAGTATAGATTTGTCATCCTTCCTAATCAGTATTTCTTTGGCCATGATCTGTCTAAGCTCATGTGTATATGTATGTGTGTGTGTGTGTGTGTGTGTGTGTGTGTGTGTGTGTGTGTGTGAGAGAGAGAGAGAGAGAGAGAGAGAGAGAGAGAGAGAGAGAGACACACACACAAGATTGAACCCAGGGGCACTATAGCCATGGAGATTTACCCCCAGCCCTTTTTATTTTTTATTTTGAGACAAGATCATACTAAGTTGCTGGGACTGGCCTAGAACTTGTGGTCTTTCCTGTCTCAGCCACCCAAGAGTTAGGAGTGCAGGCGTGTGCCACTGTGCCCAGCTTTTTTCCAGACTTTCAACAGTTATATGAGGCACATATATAAAATGTGGAAGTGCTGTATATTCTGCTTCAAACAAGAAGCTATAATAATGTGGCTATTTTAGTCAATAGCTGCCTTTAACAAAAGATGCTTTTTGTGTTTGTTTTTAAGGTAGGAATGTGTGAAAATAACATTTTACTCATAAAAATTTTCATAAAACAGAAATTCAGAACCAAGGAAGACATAATGGCCTTTGGCTTTTTTAAAAGCCACCTTGTAGGATACTCACTTATTTGAAGTTTGAGGGTCACTGAGCATCAGGAAGGGATAACCTTGAATCTGACATTTGAGATTGTTAGACCTTAACCTTTCAATTAAAAGCCTTTGTTTCCACAAGCTTAGCCAAGTATTTAAATAAAAGAAACTGGCAGTGTTGATCACTCCAAGTGGCAAGTCGATGCAACGATCCTACTACAAAGCCATCTGACTCTTTGATGCCTCCCTGATCTCAGATTTGTCACCACCTTAACCTCTACACCATCACTCAAAACCTCAAAGTCTTCCCAGAACCTCTAGACAAAGTAGAGTGCCCTAAACCCACCCTAATCCACCCTGACCCACCTTTCAACCTTTCCTGGCATAACCCCAGGCCCTGTGTCTTAACCCACTGCCATGAATATCCTTTACCCCTTCCTCTTTCCCACATGTATTTTCTGGCTAATGAAATTCAACCTATCTTTGAAGAACAGCTTAATTCTCTCTTTTGCTTATATTGTTCTACAAAAGTTAAGGCATGGGAATTAGACATGTGGAACTTTCAAAAGGTTGCTTAACTCCCATATTTCAGCTCCTCAGGTCAAACGGGAATGATAATACCTTCCCCAGAGTATTAAATTAGTGTTAGCATCATGCCTGATATATAATAAATATTCAATACATTTAAATTTTAAAAATACAATATTCCTTGTGTTTTAAGGAATTTGTTAGAGGCATCCCCAACCCTACACTCCCAAATAACCTTACTCCTGTTCCCCATTTCCCCTGCCCATAAAATTGACGGTCCTCAGAAAGCCTATAATCCATTCATGTTTTTCTCTCTGCTAGGGTGTAAACCCTGTAAGGGAATAGATCTTTATTTTGCTCACAAATGTAGCCCAAGCTACATTTGTACATGGAATGCCAGGCACATAGTGGGAATGAAGACTGATAACGTGAATGGTGATAAGGATCACTGGCATTTAGGGACAAACTGTATTTACCAGTTCTACATAGTAGCGACTTTAAACAGGGATCAACCCTCAGATCCCATGTACTCCAAGCAAAAAACAAAGGCCATACATGAAGGCCTTTTTACTTTTTTGATAGTCATGGCCTCAAAGCAAAATCTAAGGTAGGTAATGATTCGCCATCTGTATAGCCAGACTAAGTAGGCACAATGTGAGATCAGGGACATGCTCTAGAGGTAACAGGATTGGCAATTATTTTTTTCTCCATGGAAGGAGTTTCTTAGATGGGAATGTAAAATGGAATTTAGGTAAGGGAACTTCAACACTGGAGAGACTGGCTCAGAGAGACTGTCCTCATATCCATGTCTGATACTTAGCCCTAGAAGTAGATCTTTGCTTGTTTTAGAGGGACAAAGAAAACTTGATGTTGTTTCTCTTGCTGGTTTTCTTGGTGGAACTAATTGTTTACATGCTTCTACATGTAAAGAAATGACATGTAGTCATTAACATGTAATTAACATGTAGTTAAGGAAGACATTGATAGTTAACACAGCATTGCAACTGTAAGTATTTTCCTGACTTCAGATTTTGCTGCACTATAAGATTTCTGTGGAGTGTGGAAGAGTTTGATCACTACTGTTTAAGGATTTGTCTTAACCTCTTTGTCTACAATATTGAGTATTTTTAATAAAGATTGGATTAGGAACTTAATAAGGGCTTTCAAAGACTTGTCTTTGCATAGGGCTATAGAGTTCAGCTAAGGAAACAAATGATCTAATTGCATTCTTTGATGCTAAAATGTCTACATAATAGGAGTAGCAAATAACAGATGCCACCATGGAGTGAATCTGCCCAAAGCTTCCAGAACCAATTGGATTTACTCATATTTAGTGATCATTAATAGTGATCATAAAGCTACAAATAGAGTCCCTAAGTAATCCTTTATGTCCATCCTATGTTTTCCTTAAGTATTGAAGTGTCATTTGCTTAGCAGGTAAAAAAATCTTTCAAGAAGTCATGTAGTGATTCAGAGAAGAGAAGAGACTGCTCTGAAAGAACATAAAAGCTAATGAAGCATCTTGCTTAAATATTACATTTTTTATGAACCAAGGAAGCTTCCTTTATAGTGACTCACTGATGTTGACATTCCTGTGTAGTCTAAGCAGAAGGCTTTTTGTGGTTCAGTACAAATAGGAATACCTCATAAAGGGCCAACAGGTCTGGCTGAAGCCTGGAAAAGTGCATCCATTAAGGAACCATTTCTATTCATTCATCTTGCACTAGAACTATATACCAGAGTGGTGCCCACATGATTAGTCATCTAAAATAGGAAATGAAATCTGATAAGAACGGTGTGTATTCAGCAGACCTGGGGAAGAAAAAGCCTTCATCCCATCTGCTTGCTCTGGGAATGTATTTCAGTGGTAAGTCAAATTTTTGAACAATCTCTTCCTCTAATGTGGAGCCTTAAATGATTCATATGACTCTGAGTGCAAGGCAGGTTTATAAACAACAACTTAGTAAAAAGGACAAATATTCAACCAATAATAGAAAATGCAATGTAACTTGTAGTTGTTTTAAGTTAACCCCCACTGTTAGACAACACAGTAATCTCACCATTAATATAAATCAAACTCATTTATTATGGCAGGAGCAGAAGGTGACCCAGTGTTAGATTTACTTTAAAAGTACCTGCAGCTGGGATGATTTTGAAAAACACATTTTAAAATACACATACATAGGTCCATAAATGAGTCTTTATAGTCTAAAAAACCAGAAAAACTAGACTTAATATATAAAATTATCCTTTTAAATAAGTTAAGCCTTTTGGAAGTAGAAACTCATGTGACATCACATGATCTGATGATTTGTTTAGTTTATGTATGACCTTTTAAAGTACTCAAATTTGAATTTTCAGGTTAGCAATAAAATGTTTATAAGGAATTATGCATTGCATGAATACAACTTCATATTAAAAGACAGTAATTATTTCAATCTTATAGAATGATTTCCAAATCAAAAATGTGAAGTCTATTATGTTGGACAAAGAAGGGAAGAAAATCAGTGTTTTTCTAGGATCCCCAAATTTATTGGTAAATATCTTGTCAGGAGCTTATCTTAAAAATAGAAAAAGCATTATATGAAATACATATTTAAGACTCAAGCCTTTGAAAATGTTGTCTAATGATATGGCCAGGATTGTTTCCTTAAATGTTTTGTTTTTACATAGATGATAGAAATTTTGTTTTCCTTCTTCAACCCTCAATAATTATAATACTAGCAGAGATGGCTTACAAACCAATGGAATAGACATATTACAAAATCTTCAGTCACTCTTTAAAACAAACTTTCTGAAACCCATAGAGATCAAGGTGATACTTGAGGTCTTTCCTGTGTTATTAAAACCAAGAATGAAGACCTGTGAGCTGTATATTCATTTTTGAAGAAGTATCAGTTCTCCAAAAAATGCATCATGCATTTTACTTTTACTTGTAGAGGTCACTTAGGCAATTTGTCAAAGATGGTGTAGAAAATGAACTCTCCTTTTTTTTTGGTTTTTGTATTAGCTGCATTATTCAGGATCACCGGGGTGGCTCTGTCCTGCAATTTCAGAGTTTCTTGAATTCCCTTCCAAACTTGGATATTGTGTATTTCTGCCAACTTGGCTCATCTTGTACTCCATAATAGTTTCTAAGGGATTTTTTTCCCAATAACTTTAAGCACAATTTCAGGAAAGATAGGTGAGCCATTTCAGGAAAATATTTTTGACCTTGTATTTCAAGACTAAGGTAATAATAATATTTCACCTCAGGAAGCAAGATAAGTTGTATAACACAATATGACATTATCTAGGGATTTCCAGTTTGTCAACCTGTCTCATTTGGCCAGGAACCAAGTAAGCAAATGACACTAATATTCTTATTTCTTCATGAATAGTTCTCCTGGTCTTTTAGATAGTATTCTGAAAACTCTTCTTGAGCTTCAATGGGATAGAACACAGGTTTTGAGGGAAGAATGAGTTGGTTATCGGGTTGCTGTTTTTTTGTTAACCTGAAATTCATTAAGTAAATGGGCAGTCCTTTGTTGTTTTTTATTTTTATTTTATTTTATCTTATTTTATTTTGTTGGGCTAACATAATCCTCCTGTCTCCACTTCCCAGGTACCTAGTATTATAGGCACACACCACTATTCCCCATCACCTTTGATATTTTTATGTTTCATTTTGATGATTTATTTTTCCTTCATCTTATTTGAAAGTAACAATGCCTGCTCCAAAAGACATCAGTGGAATCATCCTTACAGTAATAATCGATATACTGAGTACACATGATAGCAGTAAATGGTTTAAAAATTCTCATTAAACTTTGGAATTAGCAAAGCTACCAATATTCTTGGAGATGAAACCTAAATGCCTTGTTGGCTGCAAAATCTTGTCTAACTAGAATAGATTGTATCAGACATGGAAATGTGAGCCAATGGTAAGTTTCTCATGGAAGGTTAATGCCAACCCTAAGGGTAGATTGAACACTAAAACAATGGCCATATTCTACCAAAAATGCCACCTAAGATCTAGAGATGGCATATAAGAATCAGAAAACCTAAGCTGATCTTATGTTTAGTCTATTTAAATCTAAGATTTTTTTCCCCAGAGTTTTGGTCTGCATGCAGAAATGCAATAAAACCTAAGTCCCACCTGTCTGTACACATTTACTACAGACACCCCAGTTTGACTGTTCTGTGCTGATGTTACAGGGCAGCTGGATTCTTCCTCCTTTAAACTCTTCAAAAGTCAGCATGTCTCTGAAACATGAGTTGCATAAAGGTACGGCAACACTCAAGCAATGCCTTTGAGGATTATATAAATGTGGGGCTCTGCCTGGAAAGGGAAACCACTTTGGAATTTTATATAATTCAGCCACACCATTAAAGAAGAAACCAAATATCAGGCAGTATTTCTTGCATTGGCTTTTGCAAGAGGAAAAGTTTAAGATTACCTGCCTGCTTTTAACATGCCCTGGTGTGGTATATATCATAAAATAATGCTACTAGTGTATGTGGCTCCTCATTTATAGCTTAATGTTTAAGATGCAGATGATTCTAAATAACATTCTTTCTTCTAATATCTCATAGGCTTTCAAAATGACTGCTGTAATGATACTTGAGTATGAAGTGGAACATGTTTAACTGTCAGGATTGATGTGCATACCCATCATAGGTGAAGTCGAGAGGGACTCAGATGAATAAATGACTGTATCCTGAGATCCACATGCTAGATTCACTGCACATCATGTGGACGTAACTTAGGATTTCATATGGCAAGTGAAACTTGGATATTCTAGGAATCAAACTGCTATCATTTTTTATATGATTTCATTTAAAAACTAGCTTGAAAGTAGGGAAAAGAGTTAGTTTTGGTAAATGTATCTAACCTAACTTAGGAAGGATAGCCTTAAAAACAAATACTTGCTTGTCATTTTGCATAATTATAGGAAAAGAAGGTATGAGGGATTGTTGGAAAAGATATAATGTTGGTCTATTGGCTTCGGAATCAAATGGATCCAAGACTAAGTACTTTTTCCCCTGCAAAGACTAAGCATAATATCCTTTGCACATTTAGATGATAAATATAAAGTAAAGCTCATGAGTTCGCTGTTTTTCGTATCTATCCCACAGTGGCTATCTTGCCCCAAAGACACTGTAATGGAAAAATTCCAGAGACTTCTCTGTCAGTAGTTTAATTTGTTTTAAATATTAAAAACTCAAAAATTGTTCATGCTAATTGTTCATTTTCAGGACATTTTCCTCCCTTGGATTTAGGGTGGAAGGGAAAGAGCATGAAGTGTAACATTATACTTTAACATCTAATAATACAAAATACAATTCCTCTTAATTTTTAAAATTGGTTTGTCCCTTTCACCTACTCCAGTTATCTATGAGTACTTTTACTTTTTAAATTTTCCTTCCCTTTTCTTTTTTGTATATTCCTGGTTACTATCATTTTAAAATTAGACATATAAACTCTGAAGGGCACCCTTCCGCCAGCATCACTGTGACCTGGTGTCTCCAGCATTATCATAGCCACTTAGTGCAGCTGACTGAGCTTCTACTAAACACCTAGTGGGTTTCATCCACTGAAGAAGGAGTTAAGGTGGCCAAGGCAGGTATTGCCCATGCTTGGCCCTGTGGGGTAATGTCTAAGGATGTGATGGGGGGTGGGAGGAGGGGCTCAGCAGAGATCCATCATGTCCCCATCGGCCCTCTAGTCAAACAGCACTTTCAGTGCCACCACTAGTCAGTGTACCAGGCTCAAAGTGCCAAAGTATCTTCTTGTCTGGGTCAAATGAGAGCCCTGACATTGGAGTTCAGTCTTCAGTAGTTTATAAACTGCTCATCTTGTTCCCATAAGGACCCTCCCCACCCACCTTACCTCCTCTTAGACCACTTCAGTCCATTGCCCATTTCCCAGAAATGCTTTGCCTCACTATACACACTTGCTTACCATGTTCTCAGCCACATATGAGGTCTAATGCCCAAAGTATAGCAGGCAGGGAAGCTTTTACCAAGTCCTTCTAACTCCTCAAAAATCATTTCTCTTGAATAATGGGTTTCTAATAGCCTTTCCAGAGAATTAATGGGAATCACTCATTTTCTTGTTCCATAAATGAATTGATATCTGTCTAAATAGAGAGAGAAGGAGCTAATGAGGTGTTCGGTTAGAGATAGTACACGACATGACCTTGGGTGCAATGATGAATTCATTACCTTGACAATCTCCCTTCCCACATGGCTCCTGAGGGATAGGTACAAAAGGGACAATAGCATATAAAGAAACAAATACCACATCATGAAGAAAGTCATTACCTTATAACCCTCAAGTGCAGATCTCTAGTAAAACCGTGTTGGAGCATATACTACACTAGAGCAGACATCTCCTGTTACCCTTTCCATCCTCAATGGTTCTATCCAGCTCACCTGAGATACACAGAGAGCACGCAGCATAGCCTAGTTGAGCCATGTCCACATGGTGTGTAATGTAAGGGTGACCCTGACAGAGCACAGCCCCAATGATCAATACCAGCAATGTAAAGCAATGAAAGAAGTGTAATTGTTTGAATCTCTGCAGTTCCCATAAACCAAAACTTCAACATTACCTCCTTCTCTTCATAGAAGTGAGTTAAAGGAGAAACTTGGATTCCATTCTTCCTATTTTGTTACAGGACCTCATGCTCAAGAACTTGAGTGGAATTTTAAGTTTCTTCTCCCACAATGAGTGATTGGAATATTGAAGACAAGCTGGGAGTATTTTCTACTGTCAATTCAACCTCAACCCTCATATGTTCATGCTTGCGTGATCAGAAGACTCCAGGGATATTTCAATACTTACCCTCCTGCCTTTCTTAGAACCTCAATGAATGTAAAAAGGGATTCTACAATCAACCCCAGCTTTTGTTCAAGCAATTGAATTAACTTTTGCCTAGCTTTGCCAGGAGGCTAGAGCATACTCTGATTAAAAAGAGTATACTACATTTTTTCCATGCTAGTGGAATTATGCATGCAAACTAAGAGTCCTTTACTGAAAAAATTGAGTAAAATAACAATTGAAGAACTAGTCATAAACTTAATTCTTCAGTTCAAGTTGTGAACACTGGCCAGACACTTCGAGTATGTGGCTGTACTGCCTTATCTAGAGATAGGTCTTGATGTATGTGCATCAGCTCCTTCTGAACACTCATTATGATAATGACTATTCTTTAAGTTTTAGCAGGAGATATTCTTAATAAAAAGTTATTAAAGAAAACAGCTTGGGCTAGGTACAAAATTAGGAAAGGTCATAATGAGTCAGGATATTGAAAGTTGCCAATTCCAGAACTCAGACTTACTATCATGCTAGGGGGAAAAAAAGACTAAGCACTGAATAATAGAGAACATACTGAAATAAATTTACATTCTTTGAACTGTGACTCATATCTCAGACATAGAGCTAAAGAAGCCAAATCAATGGGCCAGTTTGACCAACTGTGCTACCCAGATCAAAAAAAAAAAAAAAAGAAAATCTAGTGACATATAGTTAGACCATGTAAAATCTCTTTTCTGTTTGTTTCAGGAAATTCTTGTGAAATACCATGCTCAAAATACCTTGCTATCTTCTTTTGTGTTTCATCTACTAAATGTAGGGCATTTTTCTTTCTCCTCTTTCTTCTTCTGTGTGTGTGTGTGTGTGTTGGGGGGGACGGGTGGTACTGGGGATTAAACCCAAGGCTTCATGCATGGTAGGCAAAACCCTATGACTGAGCTACATTACCAGACCTAGAGGTGTTCAGTCTCCATATAATGGGTTTTGTACACTCTTCTTAAAAAGAGTTTTAAAAACTAACATATATAATCTCTAGGAATAGGACAGGAGGGTCTCATTCTAAGATGTAGACCTTTCCTGGTATCAACTCTATCCCAATGTACTATTTAATAATTAGACAAGTCATGCACTTTTTCTAGCCCTCAGTTTCTTAACCTTTACTTTCTTAAAATTAATTAATTAATTTGCTATGCTGGGGATTGAACCCATGATCTTGTGCTTGCTAGGCAAGAGCTCTGCTACCCTCAGCCCTCCTAATCTTTTGACTAAATTACCCTGGATTTCTTTCAGCTCAATAATAGTCTAACCCACTTAGTATTTCTTTAAAGGAGCAAAGAGTTGTTGTAGACCATTAGAGTTCAAACTTGTCAGTATAAAGGAATCATATGGGAATCTTTAAAATATATGATGTTTCTGTCCCCAGAAATCCTGATTTAATTAGTCTGGATGTGCGTGGACTTCAGTGTTTTAAGAATTCCCCAGTAAAAGTTTCCTGGGTGATCTAAACTGTCTTTGGCAATGATATAGACATGGATTTAACTTAAAGTCCATTAGAAATCTCCTCTGGGAAGTAACTTAGAGAATATTGTGTTCCCAAAGTCCTGTTCCCATCAGAACTTACTTTCTGTAGACACTGAACACAGAGTTGGGCAGGAGGTAATTCTCACTTTGGCAAACCCTCTCACTTTTTCAACTGGGCAAACCAACTAAGTCCTACTACTCCCTGTGTTTCTATTTAATAGCCATTTACTCATGGTTTCTTGTTGTTCTAACAGTGTCTAAACACCTGAAGTGGGAAAGCCGTGTTGGATGCAGTGCAGTACTACCCAACACCCAGCTTCCATGAAACCCCACTGTGGTTCAGTGAGAGTTGCCATTTATCAAGCATTCCCTATCAAGCATGGGGGTCCCTATTTAAGT
This sequence comes from Xerus rutilus, assembly GCA_028644305.1. NCBI lineage: Eukaryota > Metazoa > Chordata > Mammalia > Rodentia > Sciuridae > Xerus > Xerus rutilus. The sequence continues at coordinate 28,444,346 of CM053405.1, read as the reverse complement.
TCCTGTTGGTTTTTCCTAACAGCTCAGCAACTATATTCCCATTTAGAAGAAGAAAAAATAAACATTGAGTGAGTTATGTCAAGCTACAAAGCTAGAAAATATTGAGTCCTGGGTGGAAGGGACTCCCAAGCCTAAATTCTTAGCTGCTATGCTGTCTCACCCTTACCCCAATTAACCATCTGAGAAACTCAACTCTGGTCTGACTTGGATCCAAAACTAGGCAAAAATTTCTTGGTTCAGTGTTTTAAATGATAAATCTTGTGGGATTTAGTCCCAAGAGTTAAAAGCAATGATACATACTCATTGTAAATGCATAACCCACATATAACTGATTGACACAGGCCTGCCCTGTTACTGAGGCCCCTAGAGCAGTGTCAGCATTTACAATAATATATTCTAAGGACTCCTTTTCAGTATAAGTTAACATAGCCTCATGTCCTAGTTTAATAGACTGCAAATATCTTACTTCTGTTCAATTGTGCTTTGCAGGATAGAATAACTTCCTGAACACATAGGAATCGGAATGGTTAAGGGAGGAAGGCTTTGCAGCAAGGGTCAGAAAACAGCCTAACTTTGCTACCCCATCTCAAGCAGTGTGTCTTGTTCTCAAAAGATTACTGTGAAGATAGTGGTGAAGGCTGTTCGCTGCCCTCTTGGACTTGAGGTCTGTCTTAGAGGTTAATATTTCACACGTCCTATTCATCACTTCAGCTAAGGCAGACATGATGTTCCAAAGGACAAGAAAACGTACCCTCTGACCTGTACAAAGTACTGGGTGCCCTGAGGAAAGATATTTATGTGGCTTTGTTCTTGTGTCTCCTTAATTTCCTCCCCTGTGTCTCTTTTAAGTGGCTCTTTCTGAAAATTTAACGGGCATGTTAAAGTCAATGAGATTTCAAAAATACAGGTTTGAAAATACAGGTTAAAACTAGTGGGATTTAAGAAAAGAAAAGGGCAAGAGAAACATGTAATAGAAAAAGGAGCACAGATTATACTCAGTTTTGAAATTATCAGCTTATTAGGGATGGATATTTTGTTGCTGCATCCATTTCATTATTCCTAAAATAGGGACACTGTTTGGTAGGGTTTTCAGGATAAATGTAAATGCTTGGTATACAGTCGTCCTTTTGTATCTATGGGGATTAGTTTTAGGACGCTCCCTGGATACTAAAATCCATGGATGCTTAAGTCACTTCTATAAAAATGGGATAGTATTTGCATATAGCCTATGCAATCTTCCTTTATACATTAAATTATCTCTAGAGCATTTATTATACCTAATACAATGTAAATGCTACATAAATATTTGTTATAGTGTATTATTTAGGGAAATAATAATTTTTAAAAATGTCTGTACATGTTCAGTACAGATGCCATGTTTTCCTGAATATTTTTAATCTGCACTTTTTGAACCCAATGATTGGAACCAGAAGATACAGAGGCTGACAGTATTAGATGTTTATTCCATTCTCCTAAACTTTGAAAACAGACTCAACCTTCTGTGGAATGGGGCTTCCATTAAGTCCTTAACTCAAGTTATTCCTTTCATCAGCATTTTGAGACCAACCATGCCAGTTCCTGTCTGCTCTATGTAATTGGATAAGAAGAAATGCTTGAGGGTGGGGAACTGACAAACTTATGTTATGATGTCGTTTCAGGACCCTTATTGAAGTAGTACCACTGCTGACAGCAGTGCAGTCCCATTGGTGGCAAGGGTAAGCAGGTAAAAGAAGTTGTCAGCCAAATTTGTCCCTACAATGGTTGACCATTGTCCACCATTCTAGCTTTTCTAGGGTGCAAATACTAAATCTTTTCTGTGAATCACTTTAAGAGCTAAACAAACCTTAGCTGGCTTTTTATTAGTGTAAAAATGTCATTCCAAGATGACTCACATGATCTTCTGGTATACATTTCCCAGAGCCTTCTCAGAAACCAAGGAAGATGTCGCAAGCTCCAAAATCTCTTCTGGTCATCTGATTCTAGCATCATAGAAGGGGGAAATCCCCAAATTCTTTCAGGGAGGTTTGAATTAAGTCCAAAATCCAAGTTAGATAACTTCACTCAAATGGAAGCTAAGTTTATTAATTCAGTAACGTTTCATTTAGAGCTTTCTATTTTATATGAGGACTTCAGGAAAAGTCAAGGATATAGAATGACTTCAGAGTCCCATTTGTTTCCAGATGTGTCATCTCACTTCTCTTTTTCATTTTATAATGAAGGAAAACAGCCAGTCCTGGAGAGCTACAATAACAAACCAGCTCTGTTTAGATGGCAGACTGTTCATGTGACTCTGTATATGTTTTTGAGCTTTGCTTTGTGATCCTTGTCTTATGATGACCCCCTCTGTGTGGTTCCTGACTAATTTTGTGCTCCTTGATCAGAAGGGCCTGGGCTTCAACCCAACAAATGAAAGACTGTATACTTCCTCCTTGTCCTACACACACGTTCCCCTGGATGAGAAATTTCTTATCATACTCCAGCTTTAAAACAAAGTGTTAGTTTAACCTAACCTAGACACTTTCTGCAATACCTTCCTAGTTTGAGAAAGTAATCAAAGAAAATTATTAGAACGTATTTTGGCCCTCAGAGCCCTTTTCCAAGTCTGACCCCTTTCCGAAATTCAGTTCATTATGAATTTTCTAAAGGTTTTACAGGCACAAGTGATAACTCTGTAGTACTGTTGGAAGTATTTTGCATTCGAATGTTGAATTTAGGTCAATTGCTCTTCTCAGGGGGATCTAAGGCTCTAAGCTAGACTTCTTCCACCTATAGCATGTCCGATGGTGTTAGAGTTTGTATCTGAAAAATCCCCCAAAGGCTCATGTGTTGTAGAATTGGTCCCCAGCTGGTGGCACTATTGAGAGGTGGTGGAAACTTTGGGAGGTGGAGCAAAGTTGGAGGAAGTAGGTCAAGTGAGGATGTGTCCTTGAAGCACATGTATTGTCCCCAACCCTTCCTCCCCTTGTCTCTGCTTTCTTCCTGCCGGTGAGGTGAGCAGCTCTTCCTCCACCCTGTGCTCCCTGCCATGATCTGCCTCACCACAGGGATCATAGTGATGGGGCCAAATGACCCAGGACCGAAACCACTGAAAGTGGGAGCCAAAATAAACCTTTCTTCCTTTAAGTTGTTTTTCAAAGGTAGTTTGTCACAGTGATGGAAAACTAACTAGCAGATGGAAACTTAGGCCTCTTGGGGAAAAGGTGAACATTTATCGCTCCAATATATTCATAATTAGATGCACACTTTTGTTAAAATCATTCAATGCTTTTAACTTTCTTTTTTTGAGAAAGTTCATCTTTGAGTCTTGAAACATGGGCAGGCTACCTTTTGATGATTATAAGGAGAAATATACTTTCTGTTTTAAAATTTTTTCATTTTTTAAATTTTTTTTAGTCATCGATAGACCTTTATTCTTATTATTCACTTATATGTGGTGCTAAGAATTGAACCCAGCGCCTCAGATGTGCCAGGCAAGCACTCAACCACTGAGCCACAGCCTCAGTCGCAAGAGATATACTTTCAACTGTGTAGCTTATAATGGAGTCCTACACTTGGTAATTGCAACTCCATTTTCTTCAGGGAATTTATGCCAAAGAAGGTTTTTCTCATTGTTTTTCCCCCTTGTGCCTGGAATTGTTCATTCCCAAATAGTAAAAGATACAGTCAAGGGAAACCAAATACCTTTAAAACAATTCCAAAGCCATGAAAGTTGTACTGAAGTGTCTGAAGAAAGAAGTTATTGCTATATAAACCTATAGTAGGGTGGCACCTCTTACTTTAAACCCTTCCATTTGAGCCAGTCTGCCAACACTAGATTTTATATCTGTCTTGAGTTACGTGGCTATTATGTCTTATATCACTTGTACGAATAAACCCATGTGATGCCATCCCCTCCCCATGTCTGTCATGTGTTTGTGGCACTTCTCAAATTCCTTTAATTCCATATGCTTTCCACCATGGTGTCTTTTCTTGTCAGAATTAATTTCCTACAAGGAAGTATGATATCGGGCTTCCAAGCTGAGTAACAGACTCTTAGAACTAGGTTGCTTTTTCAGCCAATGATTCCACTCAGTTCTTAGCCATCTTGCCTCTGGGGCCCACACGTGCTTGGTTGAACTCACCGTAATGCTGACCTGAGCAAGACAGACTTGAAGAGATCGCCACACAAATGCTCCTAGTTCATCCCAAAGAGAGAGAATAGGATGTATTCTATTTTGGGATACATTCTTATAGTCTGTGCTCTTGTCCTAGGAAATTAATATCAAGTACATAAATATAGACCTGACAACCCCCAAACAATGTAGTTTTTAAAAAGCCTATAAAAAAGGGCTGCAGATGTAGCTCAATTCAATCTCCAGCACTGAAAAAAAATTTATGTATATATATGAAGATGGATTCTTAAAATACACTCTTAGATCCATCATATTTAGGATATCCTGAAAAATAGTTCTTCTGCAACTCTAAAATCAAAACAAATTAGTTTTAGTGTTACAGCAGTTAGAGTCCAGTCCACACCAGCTATTTTAAAATATCTTAATATTAAGTCTTAATCATTTGTGAAGTTGTCAACTGAATGACTGAGAAGATAAAGGGAGAGCACAAAACTGTCACTTGGTAAGCAGAATACGGAAAACGACCACCACCCTGAGGGTTGGAGATCAAAAGGAAGACACTGGAATCATCAAAGCTTATAAACTGGAAGACAGTGTCTCCTTGAGCTGCCACTTTGAGAAGTTGTGCTGCTCTGCTAGGGCTGGAGTCCCTGTGCTCTTTGAAGGACTGGAACGGTGGTGCTGGAAAGAGAGCAACAGAGGACTGATGTTCATGTGTCCAAGGGGACGACTATGAGGCTAGTTCTGCAAGTCTAGGAAATGCTGAAAACTGTATTCAGCCACTGCTATAGGAAGAAACTCCTGCTGCTAGGGTGAAGGACCTCTCCGAGAATCAAGAATCACACTCACAGGAGCTATGGGCCATGAGGAGAAGTCCACCTGATACAAACAGAAATGTGTGAGTAGCTTGTCCAGCTCAGCAGTCTCCTTCTAGCATCCCTTGTTGGCAGAGTTCAGCCAGGTGGCAAAGCAAAAATGTTTGCAGAGTCCCAGGTCCAGCACCACAAAGCAAGGTACAGGAGGGTGATTTTGCAGCTGAAGTAACTTAATAACTGGCACAGACCACCCCTTTGGCTACTCAGCATCCACATACACCTTCTACACATTTGAACTATACCACAGCAAGTGTTTCCATCTAACAATCACAATCTATCCTTCATTCAAAGGAAGATGTTCTCACCCTGTCCCCAAATCAGGAAGCTACAAAGTCCCAACAGGCATTACATTAAAAAAAAAATTGTATCTTTGGCTTACATTAAACATTTCTGGAATTCAGACATAGTCCTATCTGAATAACCTGCTACCTAAAGACAAAACATTTAGCTCCCTTGCCCTCCCCAAAGAAAACCTTACATTAAGAGAGGTGGAAAGATAAGAAATAGGTAATGCATACATGTGTATACACATAACAAGTGAGGAAGAAAATATGCATAGCTACAACCATCCTTATTACCATCCACGTAAATGAGTCTCCTACCTTCAAGGAGGTGATAGTTCAGGGGTGGAAAGACAAGTAGACAGACTTGCGTGAAAATCAGGTGATGGTCATGTGTGTGTAGAGAGAGAAGAGGGGTATTGTCTTCACGGACAAATAAGTAATTGGGGAGGAGGGACAGATGTTGGGTAAGGGGCATCTCAGCACATTCAAGCCAAAACCATAAACCATTCTAAAGAAATGAGAAACTTGAGGTAGGAGAGAAAGGAAATGAAAGTGAAGACAAGGTAAAGCAAACTATTTAAAAACCTTAAATACAAAATGAAAAAGTCAAATCTTTGTCCTGAATTCAAAGGAGAGCTACCACGGGGTTAAGCAGAAAGCTTTCAAGTTTATTCTAAAATTTAGAGAAACTTCATCCTTTTTAAAAAAAATCCTTGTCACCTTAATTGACCAGACATTAGCCATGGACTGAAATTTCAAGTTTGTTACAGGAGCAAAGAGTGGCGGTGGGAGAGAATAGTCACAAAAAATATATATATAGGTTTCGGATATATGCTAAAGGATACCATCAAACATATTGAAAGCAAATTAGTTGGATTTGGTCAGAAGACACATCGGAGGTTATCACTCACCCTTAGAGGAAAGTTAAGATGAAGAGTCATTGAGGGGAAGGGAATAGGAAAGGGCAGAAAATACGAGGTCATCAGTTTTAGATTTTTAATCCAAATAAGATCATGAGATGATAATCAGAGGGACTACTAGGTCTCACTGAAGTGTATTCCTTGTTTCTAAGATGAGATCCGAGAAATGGAGTACAAGTGAGGACTTACTGGGGCAACGGAAGAATGAAGGCTGTCGTTGTGTCTCATTAGATCAGAACTTAATCTCACCTTCTGACATGGCCTGAAGTTCAAAGAGTATAGATATGTTCAGGGGATTTATTTATCATGTCTCCAAGAAATGAATTTGGGAACCATTTAAACCAATCAAGGCATACAAAATAGAAGTGTTCTGTTTCCCAGAGCTGCTGTAACAAATTATCACAAACTGGGTGGCTAAGAGCAAGAGACATTTATTCCTTCACAGTCCTGGAGGTAAGAAGTCCATAAGCAGAACATCATGGCCTTGGTTTCTTCAGGAAGCTCTGAGGGAGAACCCATGCTGTGGCCCTCTCCTGGTTTCTGGTGGGTGCTGACAATATGTGGCTTTCCTTATATGTAGATACGTGACCCTGGTCTGTGCCTTTTTCCTCATATCACCTCCTCTGTGTGAGTCTGTACCTCAAATCTCCCTCTGCCATTTTTATGTTTATTGTTTTAAGATGGGGTTCTCACTGTGTTTCCCTGGCTCATCTCAAACTCTTAAGCTCAAGGAGCTGAAACAACAGATGTGTACCACCACAGCCAGCTCCTCCTCTGCCCTTTTAAAATGAGGCATCTCTCATTGGATTTAGGGGACTCCTTAAATCCAGTATGATCTCATCTCCAGAACCTTAAGTCTTATTGCAAAGACCCTTTTCCTAAATAAGGTCACATTCAAAATGTTCAGAGTTAGAAGTTGTACGTATCTATTACAATGTATAATAGAGCATCTCTGTAGTTATTATGTGGCTTTTTTTTATGTTGCTGGATATTGAACTCAGGGACTCCTGCATGTTGGACACTCTTCCACTGGGCACTGGGCTACACTTTCAGTTCATTTTAAATTTTATTTTGAGACAAGATCTCATTAAGTTGACCAGGCTAGCCCTAAACTTGTGATCATCATGCCTCAGCCTATTGAGTAGGTGGGATTACAGGTGTGCACCACCTCACTCAGTTTACAATGTGGCTTCTAAGATAAGATTCATCAATGGGTGTTAAGGAACTCTGGTTCTGAGTCATTTCATGGGCCAGAAACCTGGTTCTGCATTTAGCAGGTGCTAACATTTCTGTGCCTTGGCTTTTCCTCTGGAAAATGAAATAATGCTTGGTCATCATACTCACAGAGCTGCTATGAATTTTTAGGAGTTAATACAAGTTAAAAAAGCTAATAGTGTCTAATCCCCAACAAAGTCTTGAGTCAAGTAAGACTTTGAGTCTTCTACCATGGAAGATTTGCATCTATAAATAGACTGTCTTCCTGGCTGCCTACCAGTAAGGTGAATTTGAGAAAAATTAACTACTAAATCTCCAAATGAAACAATTCAGATAACATTGATCAAACGTGGATGATATGTATATATATAAATGCTGGTAAGACTATAAAGGCTATTTAAAAACTCGAAGGCAGAGGAATTAAGTGCTGGCCTCCAAGAAAACACATTGACATTTATGAAACAAGCTCAGTGCACTTTAAGCCATCTGAATAAAACCTTGAGATGTGCTTTTTGTCTTTAGATGTCTAACAAACAGCATACATTCCCATGCAGTGGGTTTGATCTTTCAATTAAATGCTCAAATAAATGGGCATAGAGGCACAGAATGAAGAGAGATTTTATTTTGGTGGTGGGAGAGGGTTCTAGCTCAGAGGTGGTCTTAACAGGATTATAAAACAATGAATGACTTTTCTTTGCCTTTGGTCTGCAGTCCTACTTTATACTCTAGCTGTCTCTAGAGTTGAGTAGATACTTTGGCTAGTGAAAAGTCAAAGAAACTTACTTCCATGGGCTCGCAATGACTATTTTGGTGTTTCTTTTTCTTTTTCTTTTACCTACTATGATGCATGAGGAAGCTGTATGAGAGCACATAATACAACTATTTGAAGATAGTAATGCTAAATAATAGCATAAAAGTATTTATAGTCAGTGAATTGCATGATAGGCAGTCCTGCATTCATTCCTTCTCTGGTACATGTGTCACTGTCAACAATGAACACCATTTAAGGTGTGGTATTTTGGAGAACACTGGGATCAAATGTAAAATACTAGTATTTTTAAAATTACTTAACATGATTAAGATAAATTCATAGTTCTGTGTGCATGCACGTGTGTGCAAGAGTGTGTGGTGCTGGAGATTGGACCTAGAGACTTGCACATGCCAGCCGAGCACTCAGCCACTGAGCAACATCCCCAGCCCATAACCCCACCCTTGACACTACCTATGTAGATAAACAATTTATGAATTAAGTTCACAATTCCCAATTTCAGATGCCAGTTACAATTTTTGCAGACTGCATTCAGTGTATTTCTATTTCGCTATGAAACTCAGCAAGTTTTTTGATCTCTATCTTAAATGGTAGATTTCTGTGCTAAAGTTCTAATACAAGCTATTCAGCTAGATAATCATTAAATTTTACCAGATACCAAGTGCTTAAGGGAAAATCTGTTAAGCACACTTATCTACTTCCCACTCTCTTGAGCTCTCAGAGTTCATGCTAACAGAGAAGAAGGAATAACATGAGTCCACAGAGCTATGAAGGAGAATCACTGGCTAGAGACTATGATGTAAAGTCTGGGTTTGCTCTATTCTGAACTCATCATGCCTCATATGTATTATATGCCCACAGGTGTGTGTTGTAGGTTATGTTCATTTGAGATCTCTCCATTGGGAATCACCTGGTGTCACTAAGTGTCTGCTGGTGCTGGTTTTGCTGCTTTTCTTCTTGCCATGTCTAACGAAGTAGAAACAAGCACAACCAATGGTCAGCCTGACCAACAGGCTGCACCAAAAGCACCGTCGAAGAAGGAGAAGAAGAAAGGTATGGAAAAGTCCTCAGGGAACCACTGAAGGGAGATGGAGGGAGTTCTCTGCCTTTGGAGAAAAGTAAGATTCAGGGTACCATAAGTACCGCTTCTTGGCTAACTGCCACATTAGCTTAGTTTCAGGTTTCCCTAAACAGCAAAGATGTACTTTGGCAGAAGAGATTGGTTCACCTCATGTGTAGACTGGTCTTTGAATATGTGATTGCACCAACTTAGGTCCTGCTGGAAACTTTAATGGCATCTTGTTCAGTTAGTAATACAACCATTAGTTATTATGTGGTTATCTTTCAATTATCTATTAACCACTTTGTTTTATTGAAATCACCATTCCTAAAAATCAAAATGTGTATTTTGTCAGATCCTCTTCTTTTAACCAAAAGTACCACTAGAAAGTGCCAGAGTTCTTAATCATTCAGAGCCTGATATACCATGGCTTGCTCAGTTTTTACTACTAACTTTAGTTCTGGGAATGAGACTGCACATGTCTTTTAAGAGGAGCAAAAGAAGTTACATAGATGGGATAATTACCTTAATTATCATCAAGGGAAATTACCTATATTTCTCTTATTTTTACTGATAGTTCAAAATGTTAGTAAGTTGTATGTTAGTAAATTATTTTTCTCTCACTAAAAAAAATAAAATCCTCATTATATTTTTTCAAAACCTTAAAAAGACTTGGATGAAGAAGTCTTGACTCTCACTTCACATATTCCTATGGTTTCTCATCATCAATTTTCTATTTATGAGAATTTATTCTCTTTTCATTCAATTCCGTATTCAATACTACAGAGCATGATTTTGCTCAAAAGAAGGAAGGATAAGACAGAATAAGTTATTCCACTTATGATAAATTATAGTATAATCAAGATTTATACTACTTAAAATTTGGAAATTCCAGGGCACATTTGATCTTACCTAGGATTAGTACTTAAATAAAATTTTCATTCTGTATTTCCTTCATTTTACAGGCTCTGAAAAGACAGATGAGTATCTCTTGGCCAGGTTCAAAGGTGATGGTGTAAAATACAAGGCCAAACTAATTGGAATTGATGATGTGCCAGATGCACGAGGGGATAAGATGAGCCAAGATTCTATGATGAAACTCAAGGTAAAAGAGAGAAGAATGCTTTACTTCATCTCAAATGTCCAGCAGAGGGAATTATTTTCAAAGCTCATGTTTACCTATATCTCAGTGATTTGAAAATTTTTTAATCCCACAATTGACCCAGTTGTATTTCATTTCCTGAGAAGCTCCAAGTGAGTTGGTGCATTTCAAGTACTGTTCTAGAGACTTGTTTAATCAAGGATATCAAGGATCTGGATGTCTTTTCACTTTGGCTGAATCAGTGCTTGAAAGAACCAAGCCTGTGCCAGTAGTCTTACCTCATTCATTGATTATAGTACCTGCATGCAAGTGTGTGCATTGTCTGACATTGTGCAGAGGGCATGGGGTACCCTGTTTTTCACCTGGAAAGCGTTCAGGAAAGGTTCAGGATCCTACCTAGAAATTGATGTTCTTTAGTGTTATCCCTGAAGTTTTGAATCTTTAAATCTAGTGCTATGTCATTGTGTGAACCTGATCAAACAGGTAATACTCACTGGACAATATAAGACTTAGAGGGAGCATCTTTGAAGATCTTCCAGTCTAGTCTCCTTCTCTTCACAGTGACTAGTTTGAGTTTGCACAGCTAACTAAGAGATGTCTTGCTTGATGGTCTTTGACTCCATCCTGTTATCCCAGATGAAAGGCACCTCATCCTTTTACAGATGGCAAACCAAGCTGGAAACAAAGCTATCTTTTAATTTTTTTAGTATTAAAAGCACTGCAGGATATTTTAATTTTGGTTTTTCTTGTTTCCTCAATCTCATCAGGGTATGGCAGCAGCTGGTCGGTCTCAGGGACAACACAAACAAAGGATCTGGGTCAACATTTCCCTTTCTGGGATAAAAATAATTGACGAGAAAACTGGGGTAAGAATTCACATTCTCTGACACCTACCTGAGCACTAGAGTGTGACAAATCATGTGCTGCTTGGATTTCAGCTTCCTTTTTTCCTTCTCAAAATTCTATTTAAAAAATGTATTACTTCTCTAGAAGTAATAGGCAGAAAACAGAATAGAAGGTGGAGTCAAGATACCCTGTATTAGAATTCATTTCCTATAAGAGATGTGAATCTATGTCTATGAACACAGGTATACTATAAATACTACATTATTTTGGACCTCAGTTCTGTAACTAGATGAACCCTAATTCCCAGCTTGTGATTTTTTCATGGGTCTATGCAGAGATCTCATTTGATTTTTAATACATTGAACACATGTGAATTTATCAACTAACCTACAGCTGAAATATTATTTAAAACACATCTGGCTTTTTCCCCCATCTGTCTTTTACCCCACAGAAGTGACCTTGCTTATTTTGTGTGTGTGCGTGCGCACGTGTGTTTGCTGTTGTTTCATCACACATGAACAATATGCTTGTTTTGCTTTAGTTTTGTTCCTGAACCAAAAGCTGTCATATTTCAAGTCTTTTTGGGGGGCATTTTTTTCCTACTTAACATAAGATTCATCCTCTTAAAATGCTGTTTATAGCCCATTTTCATTGGCGTACAGTACTCTATTTGTATCGAGACACTCTGGAAATATGTCTAGTTACTGTCATCCCTTCCTAGAGATGCCTATTGTGTAGTCTGCAAAATCCACCAGTTACACTCAGAGCTGGGCTCCCTGGTGCATGCTCACCTAGCCTGCTGTGCTCAGGTCTTCTGACATTACCATCTCCATCATTATTTTTCAACCCTTCCCCTCCACTCCAACTCCGTGGTATTGGAGATTGAACCCAGAGCCTAGCACTTGCAAGGCAAGTGCTCTACCACTGAATTAAATGCCCAGTCTTACCTTCAACTCTTAACTCTTATTTCCTCAAGCCTATCAGAAGATGGGGGCAGGTTTCACTCATGAGCATTTTCTCTCTCTCCTCAAATTATGATATTTTCAATGGTCTTAGGCATTTGGAAACAAAAGACACATACTGCCATCTATAAATATATGTGATGAGCCAAATGCTGTTGTATGCTGCAAAGGATCAAGAGAAATGAACTCTCTGCCTCATGTAGCTTCTGGGTAATGGCGTAGACCATCTAGGACAAGTCCATGAACAATACTTGATGACAACATTTGATAGCTCCCAGAAAACACTGGGAATCCTCATTCTAATAATATACAGAACAATTTGTTGGCCATCCTGAGGTGTTGTCCCAAAAATCCCTGTGGACACTTCTTTAGCTCAGTTGTGCCGTTCACTTAGGTTTGATTTTGAATTGGGAAAGTAGACCTACTTGGGTTGGCTTAATTAAGGGTTACACATTCTTTCTCCTCTTTCCTTGGATATTCTTGGTATCCTTATCCTTAATCATTCCTTGCAATTTGGCATCATACCTTTAGGGTAGGAAGATTCAGGTTTATTTCCACTTTTGTTCTCTATTCCTACTTCCTTGTGGACCTTTCCTAGCAAGGATCCATGTAGCTCTAGCTTTCAACTAAAAAGTCTTTATTCAGAGGATTCAACCTCTTCATACACACTATGTCTGATGCCTAGCAGGGCCAGCTTAGAAATAGATTCTTTTATCAGTGGATCACACCCCCAGCCCTAGTTCAGTCAATAAATCATTCTTTATGTTTGTTTTCAGGTAATAGAGCACGAACATCCGGTAAATAAGATTTCTTTCATTGCCCGTGACGTGACAGACAACCGGGCATTTGGTTACGTGTGTGGAGGAGAAGGCCAGCATCAGTTTTTTGCCATAAAAACTGGGCAACAGGTAAGCTGTGAGCCTTGAGGCATCCTTGGGGACTGGTCCTCTTTGGAGCAGAGGAGTGTCTGTCATGGAACTAGAAAACTTTCTGAGAATAATGACCCAGAGCATTAGTATCATTAAAGAAAGAGTCTTCAGACTAATAAATAGTCATGGATACCCATGTGGCACAAGGATTGTGAAAATAGACTTTTTTTTAAGGTCAATGCTGATTTTAGAACAGTAGTGAATTGTTCCCAGAAACCTTGAAAAGACTGTGAAAATAGTCATGGTACCTCTTCTTTTTTCTAATTGCTCACCAACCCTACTTCCTTTATGTATCTGAGGGTAGTGATGGTGGGGTGTGTGTCAGGCAGGGGATGGGGGTGACTCCCTATATGTCAGGAGAAGGGAATAAGGAGTTTTAAAATAAGTCAAAGAAACCAATACTAAACAGAATTGATGGAGACAATATAGAAAATATTAACAATAAATGCTGATAACAATGTTGTTGTTGTTGTTTTTCTTTGCTTTAGGCTGAGCCATTAGTCATTGACCTGAAAGACCTTTTCCAAGTAATCTATAATGTAAAGAAAAAGGAAGAAGAGAAGAAAAAGGCAAGTCTTACTTGATTCAGGCTGCAAGGAATTTGTAATTACATTCAGGACTATATTTAATATTCTATACACATATGACCTATCTGTAGATGACGCTTCTATAGGACTCTTCAAAGCATAGAATTTATGTTCTTCCCCATAGGGCATTGGGTGAATTTTATTTATGGTCAGATATTTCTGATTTACAATCCCTTCAAGATTCATATTGGTCATAGGAATCACACAGGACAACCTAGGTCAGATCTGTTACTTCCGTTCAAATCCAGTAATTTCTATGAAAAGAGAGGGGATATAGGTGAAATGTTTTTAAATTTGCACTGTAATGAAAAAGACTTGCCTTATGCTCATGAACCTGAAAGTGTATTTGTTCTTTTACTTAATTCTCTTTAGCCACAAATATTAATGTCACTGAATTTCTATCTTTCCTTCAGGCTGAAGAAGCCAACAGAGCTGTAGAGGTAAAAGAGCATCACCATCTCTTATGAATTGTGTATAAGCCCTTCTTTGCTCCCTGCCCAAATCCTCTCCCTTCCTACCTTATTACTGTGCATTTGTGACCTCTTAGTCCTGGAAAAGATATAGTTAAATGATCAGTGCTAAAGTCATAACTACTTAATAAGCCAACATAGAGGAAAACTCATCAATTACACCCTTAACTATTTGCCATTTTTTCAGAATGGAAGTGAGACCTTAATGAATCTTGATGATCAAGCAAACAAACTGAAATTGGTATGTATGTGATGTTTTATGATTCTTCCTCACCTGAACATGGGTTCTACTTCCTGTAGATGTTGTTAATACCAGTTCTGAAATGAATCTATATGAAAATGCAAACACAACTATTTTTCCTAAACATTAGTGTAACATTTATGTCATTATATAATATATCATTTTAGTGGACCAGATGGATTTGTTTGGGGACATGTCTACACTTCCTGACCTAAATAATATAATATCAAATATGTGCAAGTTAAATGAAATACAAATTGTGACAACTATTTTCCTAAACCTTAGTTTAGGAAACAGACTATTACAACACTATACATAGTAATCTTTTTTAGTAGACACATGTGAATCTAATCCAAATACTTTTTTAAGGGTGTGGACCAGATGGATTTGTTTGGGGACATGTCTACACCTCCTGACCTAAATAGTCCAACAGTAAGTGTTTGTTTTTAAATTTGCAATGTAATGGAAATGACATCTCTAATTCAAATTGGTGATTTACCAGAAATCTTGAGCATTGAAACTAAGAAGGCAATGACTGATTTTTCCACATAAAGTGCAAGTGACTACTAAAATTTGAATCTTAAGTCACCATGGAAACCTGTCTGCACTAATTCATATGTTAACATTGCTTAAAGGTTCAATCTGAGCAGGAGGTCAGGCAATATAATCCTTCTTGGTATGACTTAGGATCAGAAGGAGGAGCTGAATATAATCTTTGGCTTAAACCTACTTGAAGGATGTTTGCCTGTTAGATGCTTAATCATGAAGCTTTCTGGTCTTTCTTCCACTCTTTCAGTTGCAATGTAGCAGTACAAGCTTGTTATGAAGTAAGAGTTCAAACAAAGAGGCTCAGTGATGTTCAACCAAAAACTATCCTTGTTAGAGAATTGCTCACTTTTTTATAGAAGATTATTGTATGTCAAGTCTTCTCAATGTTGATCAATATTCATCAACCATTAGATACGTACGAAATTTTATAGATAAGAAAATGATGATTCAACAAAAACATCATGTACCTAATAAAGAGATGCAGACCCATGACTTAAGCCCTGGTCTTCAGAACTTCTAAAACAGATCTCAAATGAAATGATTAATGCAACTTCAAATGACTGCTAGCAATTTGCATTGTTTAGGTAACATGTTCTTGAGTACTTTCTCTTTGCAAGACACGACAGTAAGTAAAATGCACAGCACCACAAAATACACTGTCTAGCAGGGAGACCAACATTAAAATGAAGCACAAAGCATATTAAATGATGTTAATTACAGGTTACTTATCTAATTCAGAGGTTCAAGTAATGCTTCCGAGGAAGGGAGACTCTGGACTTGAACATGAAGGAAGATAAGGCAATAACTGGACAAGCAGAATTAGTCTAGAATGATGAGAAAAATATCTAGCTAGGAGTTTCTTATATGAGGAAATTATAAAACAGGTCTGCAAAATGAAGGTCATAGAAATTCAAGCAATACGTGGGAGATTGGGTAAGATTCTTACTTCACAAGTACTGCAGATAATGCCAGGCCTGTGAACCTTACTCCATAAGCACCCAGGTGAGAGGAGCATGAGCACAGGAGCTGTGTACACTCCTCTCTGCCCTCGCCATGTAAGAATTTCACTGCACCATAGCATCTTAAGGGCTCTCTGAAGCCTGCAATGGAGAAATCTACTTGTTTTTTTAAGCACATTATCTTGACTCGCTTGTCTATAGAACCCTTCATTCTTTATAATGTTTACTCCCGTTCTACAGATAAATTTTTTGAAATACTAGGCTAGCTGACCCTGAAAGGTCTGTCGTAGATCCTTTGGATTCCTAAACAACTTTGCCCTTTCCACTATTAGTAGCCTCCTCCCCAAAGGGAATTGATACTTGTGCAACCTGCTTTCCAAGTATAACTCTCAAACAAGAATATTGAAAGAGAATAGAGCACTCAAGATATGACGTGGAATTGCAGAGGAGGAGGCAAGGAAGCACTTACTATTGAGTCTACTTTGGTAGACTTCTGGAACATTCTGCAAACCAAAATGAAAACCAACAAGGATGATCCTGAGTCTTATTCTTACTAGCTTCTTACATTCTAAGAACTTTTCATTTGTAGAAATTCAAGTTTTAGTTAAATTTGCAACAAATTGAAATAATAAATATCATCAAAATAGACGGTACCTAATAAGTAAGAGAAAGTTAACCCTTGTTAGTTTTCTAATAGGGCTAACGTTCTGGTTAAACTTTGACATGCTCTTACATATTGACTCTGTATTCATAGGTCATAGAGTAGATTTATCTCTACTTGGTAAAACCAGCTTATTCAAAAACTATTTAACTATTAACAACAATTGCTCTGGAAGATGTGAAGTAAAAGAAATCTAAATCACCTAGAGTTTATTAGTGGTTTTAAATGGCTGTAGTTCTCTGTAATTTGTTCATGTTACAAACTAAGCATCATCCCTTAGGGAATTTTTTTTTTTTTTAAGGAAAAGCACTTAAGCATTATCCTTCCATATTGTTTAAGAAAGAGAGAGCAGAGGGACGCAGGGGAGAGGAAGGAGAAGAACTAACTACACTTCCTGACGTAAATAATATAATATACTAAGATTAAATGTGGTACAAGGGATAGCATCAGGGTACAACATTCAAGTATCACTTATATGCTTGTGTACTCCCCTAAGATGCTACGGAGAAGACACAGGTAAAATGGAAATAGAAAGATAGATGGGAAAAGGCTTTGAAAAGAATCTGAGCATGAGATGAGTCTTTGAAGCATGTAGGGAAAATGTGTTGGGCCAGAATCCAATTGGGTCTTACTGTGGATCATCTCGAAAGTTGGTCTAAGGAAATATGTTTTCATACATATGAGGGCAGGATACCACCAAAGGCTTGGAGTAGGGAAGCCCTTGATTTGGCAAGCTGGCATGGTAGGTTAGATAAGCTACCTGGAGGAGAGCTGTGGAACTCAGTTTCTAAAAGCTGGTCTTGATGCAGACACCTGACTGCCTGCCCACCTGCTTGTAGCCCCTTAAGAATAGGGACTGTGATTCACTTCAGGGCTCCAGGTCTGTCTCAGGTGTTCTGATGGTGGCCGGGTGGATGGGGTGCTGACAGTCCAACACAGCATGAATGAAGCTCTGAGAAGGGGTGGATGGAGAGTCCACCCATTGGTTGTAGTCTGTGAACTGGACTAGACTCTCAATCTCGGATTAACAGTAAACCCGACCTGAGGCGAGCCTTATACATTTTACTTGTAGGGTGACTATTCAGAAGTCTAACATTGTGGCTCCCGATTGGTGTCCTAAGAACTTCTTCTGAAGTAATTGAAAAGGAGAACTCTACCAGCTGTGAACACCCAACTGTCCTCACCTAGAGGTGGCTCATAATAAATGAATATTGAAATCACAAGCTTCTATAATACATTTTATCCTCCCTTTTGATTGTTTAGAGATCCTTTCATTAAGAGGTCTTCCAATCCATTTCTTCGATTAAATTTTTTTAAAATTACCAGCTCTTTCTTGTGACAAATTCTTTTAGTTACAAAGAGAAAAGTATGGCTTTTAAAATTTGTGTTTTTATACCTCACAGTAAAGGGAGCCAAAAGATAAATACCATTTAGCTCTGATTTTGCTATCTTTTCTATGGCCACATAGAACTGAAGTAACATCCGAACTGGTAAAAATGTGTCCTTTTCTCTAAAAGCCAAGGAGACTTTCTTGAGCTCTTTTTGTTCTTACTATTTGAGAAATTAGTATTTCCTTAAAGTTGTTGTCCCAATGATCAAAATATTTAGAACATACCCCAGGGTAATACTAAATGTCTACTTGAACTTCCACTTCAGCTGGGTAGGTTTGTTTATGATCTTTTATGGCTAGCATAGTTAAGAATTTAAGCCTGGTTCAGTGGCACACACCTGTAATCCCAGCACTTTGGGAGGCTGAGACAGGAGAATCGTGTGTTCAAAGCCAGCATCAGCAACGGCGAGGTGATAAGCAACTCAGTGAGACCCTGTCTCTAAATAAAACACAAAATAGGGCTGGAGATGTGGCTCAGTGGTGGAGCACCTCTGAGTTCAATCTCTGATATAAAAAAAAATGAATTTTAAAAGCCTGAAGTCAGTCAGAAAGAAGAGGTATTAGAGTGAGACCCACCCACCCCCCCACAGAAATTAGATCATAATTTCTGTGTCATTAACTGGAATAAAGACATGTCAGAGTCATCATATTTGCTGCTTTTGTGTTGAGAAAAAATTTGTATAACAATGGAGAAACAAAATAATTGATATGACAGAAAAAGGATTGAGAGAAAATAGAATTAGCAGAATTAAGCATTTGATTGTCTTCTAGATTAAGTCTTAAATCTACATCTCTAACTCATGCAAAAGCAAACTGTTAGTTGTTAATTGACTTTGCACTAAATAGGTGAGATTACTGCCATCACACAGACAACTGCAAGCCACATTATGAAAAAAATGTATAAATACTAGAGGTTAATATATGATAGATGAGATGAAACCATCATTTTGAGTGTCACTTTCACAGGACATACACAAAAAAAGGTGTGTACAGGGAAGAGACTAGGATGGTGCCAAAGAGGAATCCACCTTGACTGGCATCTTCAACAAGGGCCTTCAGTATTTAAAGAAGCATAACTATTGATATTAAAGGAACCCCCACCCCAGGTAGAAATGTACTAATTATATTGACATGCATTAGACTTGAAACTGTGTCATAACCAGGACTATAAAATATGAATGTATTAACCAATGAATTCACTTATTTGGAGATGTGATGTTAATGACTCTGGAGGTACAATAGATGAGACCATGTATACATCAGGTAAGAAGCTGGGCCAGGCATATGAAGTCACTTCTTACACATAGGCTCACCATAGTTAGCTAATCATTTAGAGTGACACAATTAGTACCCTTTAAGACACGATTAGACGTGAATTGAAACAATGCTGGAGGTGAACTCAGCCCAGCTGTGTGTATGAGCTAAGGGGAGCAGACATAGGAACTAAGCAATTGTGAGCTTTCACTTCATAAAGGGCCAGCAAAGCTGAGGCATAGATAAAAGGGTCTGGAGTGAGGGAGGGGCAAGGAACCCCCAGTGCACAGCCAATAAATGCTTTCTGAGAGTTAATGGGAGGAGATCATAGTCAACCAGTTTATGGAGACCAAATTCAAATGGGAATTTTGAAAGTCCTGGTCATTTTATGTAGTTTTCTCATTTGAAGTCTTAACATGGACTAACACATGTTCTTTTTTTTTCTTTTCTTTCCAAATGTGATAGGAAAGCAAAGATATCCTGTTAGTGGATCTAAACTCTGAAATCGACACCAATCAGAATTCTTTAAGAGAAAATCCATTCTTAACAAATGGCATCACCTCCTGCTCTCTTCCTCGACCAAAGCCTCAGGCATCCTTCTTGCCTGAAAATGCCTTTTCTGCCAATCTCAACTTCTTTCCCACCCCCAATCCTGATCCTTTCCGTGATGATCCTTTTGCACAGCCAGACCAATCGACACCCTCTTCGTTTGATTCTCTCAAATCTCCAGATCAGAAGAAAGAGAATTTGAGTAGCTTGTCTACTCCACTCAGTAATGGGCCCCTGAATGGCGATGTTGATTACTTTGGTCAGCAATTTGACCAAATCTCTAACCGGACTGGCAAACAGGAAGCTCAGGCAGGCCCGTGGCCCTTTTCAAGTACGCAAACCCAGCCAGCGGTGAGAACTCAAAATGGGGTATCTGAAAAAGAACAGAACGGCTTCCATATCAAATCTTCCCCAAACCCTTTTGTGGGAAGCCCTCCCAAAGGACTCTCTGTACCGAATGGCGTAAAACAGGACTTGGAAAGCTCTGTCCAGTCCTCAGCACATGACTCCATAGCCATTATCCCACCTCCACAAAGTACCAAACCAGGAAGAGGCAGAAGGACTGCTAAGGTGAATTGTCTTCTCCACATAGCCATTAGCAGAATGCATGTTCGGTACCAGAGGGTGGTGTGATACAAGCGCTTTCCTGCTGCTCTAGTAGTTCCCTGTGTGGCTGTAAACTAGAAGGTGGGATAAGGCACGTCGGTTCTCCAGGAATACTTTCCTCTAATCGCCAATCTTTCTAAGCTTCTCAGCAGTGTTTGTCACACCCTGCCTTCCATTTGCATGTCTTGTCTCTCAATACTAAAACTAAACACAAGTTTTTCCATTTTTAATGCTGCTATGCTTCTATACCTCTGGTAAGTTTGATCCTCGTGTTCTGGGATGGGAGGGCCAGAGTCCTCACGACTCCCTTTGTTTCTTCCCCACACTAACACCCGCCCTGCGCACCCAGCATAGCGCATTCGTGTCCATGGTGGTGGGATAAAATTCCCAAGCTTGTCTCCTCTTTTAGACATTGATTTAATAACCCCTTGTTCTAGAAGAAGCTTAAGTATATACTATTCCCACTACTATTAGCAGTGTCATTCAGAGGTAATTCAAAATGTAGTTTCTATAGGCATCTTTCCGAAACTCTCGTAGGAATATGTAGGTTTGCATAATGATTAAGACTTTGTCATCTCTATGTAGACTGATTTAAATGTAATAGAATGATCATGATTATTTAGGATGCTTAATTGTAATTTGCCCTTTCTTTTCCCAGCTTCAAGCTTTTAGCCAATGAGAATAGACTGATACAAATGTATACATGAGCAAAACGTTTCAGTTTGCAAATCTTAGATTGTATCGGTCACTATATCCCAATAGTCAGTTTGCTGCAACCATCTGTATCTTTTATCCCCCCATTGTTTTTTTGTTTTGTTTTGTTTGTTTTTTAATCAGTAATAGGAAAAAATTTTCTTTTCATTGGATTTCAAAGTTGGGGTAAAGAGTAGAAGATAGAGCAGAGCTGTATTTCAATATTGCTGAATAATTCTTCTCCCTCCTCCCTCCCTCCCTCCCTCTCTGTCAGTCTTCAGCAAATGACTTGCTTGCGTCAGACATCTTTGCCCCTCCCGTCTCAGAACCTCCAGGCCAGACGTCACCCACAGGACAATCTGCAGCCCCACAGACCAACCCTCTGGACCTCTTCAAAACAAGTGCTCCTGCCCCAGTGGGGCCCCTTGCGAGTCTAGGTAGGTGCCTAGAGATAGAGTTAGGCATAACTCTGCCACCGTCACTCACAGAATGAATGCATAGGAGGAAGGAGCTTCCTATTCATAGAGGGTTCCATGGATAAAAGATTGGGCAGCCTGGGCAGCCCTTCACCCACTTTTACATCTGTGCCACACACCCCCAGTTGATATTCCTGTCTTATCACTAAAATGTGGCTCCTGAAGTTGGCATGTGAGAAGAAATCCATTTTCAGTATTGCGTGTACCTGAACTACGTCGCAGTGGCTCCTGGAAGACAGTTGTGAGAGACCGTGAAGCTCAGACCAACTTTGGTGATACAAAGGAGAAAAGATGCAAGAACCTTACCTCGTCTGCCATCTATGTTGGAAAAATAGCAACATGCATGTCTTCCATGTCATACGCCATAACAGAGGCAGACCTATCACCTCTCAATGCCTGCATCCCTTTTTAAAGCATTATGTACCCCAAGAGGGATAAGTTAAGTCTGAAGCAGTCATGGAAATGAAAGGCCAGGTTCTGGGCACAGCTCAGTCGCTAGGCATACATCCTGGTCTATCTCTGAATACACTCACCTTGTCAATATTTTGCTAGCAGAGTGTCTGTTACAGAGTCAAAACGTAAATAGTAGGATAGCTGAAGTTGATAGGAGAAGAGTTGTAGAAGTAGAATTTTATCCAATTCTTAGGATGTGCTGGTGCCATTGTTCGTAAATGTACCCTTAGCTCTCATGAGCCAGCAAGCCTCTCTGCTGCAGGATGATGGCAAAGCCACCTGATGAGGTCTGACTCTGCTACTCTTCATCCACAGACTCTAATTCTTTTTCAGATTCCATGGTACAGTTTTCAG
This sequence comes from Xerus rutilus, assembly GCA_028644305.1. Classification (NCBI taxonomy): domain Eukaryota; kingdom Metazoa; phylum Chordata; class Mammalia; order Rodentia; family Sciuridae; genus Xerus; species Xerus rutilus. Next base: position 28,422,030 of record CM053405.1, on the reverse strand, counting down.
AAACCCCAATAATAGTCTTTGCTGCCCTGCCGGCGACTCTGTTTTCTGCTTCTTAGCACTTCTACAAACTCCAAATAGACTCTGGCTTGGGAGATGGGGGACCATAGATAAAGAAGGACTCCCCTTCCCCTTTGATACATTTGACCAGGACCTTGGCTTTCTCTGCCTCCTGCAGAGTTAATCACCAAGATACCCTTTCTCGCTCTCCTATTTTCCTTTGCAGGAAAATATTTTAGATCTGCCACAGTAAATCTGTTTAATCCTATCTGGAGAGTAGGTGCAAGAAAGGGGGTACTGAGTGGCTGAAATCCATGTGAGTATAAGAAGCCAGAGTGTTCCAGGTCTCTGCTTGACATTTATGCCATCAAGAGGCTCTCCCTAAACGCTTTGTGTCTCTGTGAGGTTTCTCCTTTCTCTATGGCTCTTTTTCCTGTACCCCCAAGTGGAGCAGGTTAGTCTGTCTCCTGCAGAAAGGCAGAGAACTCGCATGCAGTGCTGTGACTAGATCCCATCCTAGGGCTTTGTAGTCGAATATCAATGCCCTGAAGAATTTTTACAGCCAATATTTAACAAGTCAGCCTGAAAATACAGCTGGACCCTATAACTGTTAATTTATTCAGACGAAGTGAAGCTTTTTGGCTAGGTGCCCCTGTTGAGGCCTTGGGGTATACAACTGCAGAATACTGATGATTCTTCCAAGTTTGGACATGGAACTCAAATTGAGCTCTACAGTATAGCCCCTGTCCACCAGCAGGAATACTCAGCCAAACCATGGAAGGTTGTAGGTCTGGCTTCCGCTAGACCCAGCTGGGGACTGTCTCCCCTGGAGCTGGGGGTGGGGAGAGGGCATTACAGAAAGCTGAGCCCTTTGCTTTGACTTGCTGCCCTGTGTTTTGATCTAGCTTCAAAAGGTAATAAAATTAATGTATTATGCCCACACGCCCTTTTTCCTTAGTCCTTGCTCCTACTTTCTCCAGCTAAGCCATAAATGTCTCGGAAACGCAATTGTGTACAATCTGGGGGGTGGAAATGAAGGCTGGCATGAGCATATCCTGGGAGAGCCTTAATTCCCGGCAAATACCATATTTCTCTTTTATAAACACCACTCCCACTAACATGATCTATGACCAAAGCCATGAGCTTTCCTAAGGAATGGCAAGTGGTTCAACATGAAAGATGATAAAATCTGACCTTCTTTTTTTGAACATCTAATTGGTAGAAATTATTAGTGAGGGGCTCTGGCTTCCCTTGTAAAATTTAAATAAATTTGTTTTAAAACAATAGTTTAGTTTTGTTCAAACTAAACCCGCTTTTAGGGCCTACATTATAGAATCTAAGAGAACCTGTTCCTTGATTTGTTATAAAGTCTAATTTCTGTGTCTGTAAAATTAGAAGTTGAATTAACATATCATTTAGGAAACAGAAAAATAAAGTCCTGTGAAAAATAAAATTGCTGTCAAAGAGGCAGAGCAGGAGGATAAGGTGCTGGATTTGAAGCCAATGTGCCTGAACTTGTTCCTATGGTCACAGACTGTGACCACCCCAATTTTAATTGTATTCTTTATTCTCGAAAATAAGAACATTGATTAAGTGAAGGATCCTTTTCTGAAACCTGCCACTCATGAGAACAACGAATGCATTTCTGGCCAGATGGCCACATTGCTAAGCATAGAGGATGCAAATATTAAGAAGATTTAAGAGACAATATCTAGCTACATCAGCCCCTAAATAACATTCTTAAATCATATATCACTCTGGAAGCAAAAACAGTCCTCACCCAAGTTTAATGGCCTTTTCTTAGTTGGATCAGAAAATTTGTGGGTAAAGAATGCTATGCTCCAAACTTCAAAGCAAATAGGTTTCAAATGCAGAATATCAGCATCATCCATGAAGAAGTATGAGGCTGAATTTAGGGTCTTTGTCAGTGGTGACAGACTTATTCATTAATATACTTGGGCAGAGGCAGAAAAGAAAATGCCCTGTATATTGGAACAAGATGCAGGAATAAGTCACTCAAGAGATAGTGAAATTTAAGAGACCTGGATTTTTGTGATTTAAGTAATTCCCAATGACCTTGGCAAGGATGCAAAGGAGTCATTGGCCCAAGATCATGTGCCCTGACACGGGCTATTCCTTACCTCGGAAGCATTTTGTTTCCTGTTGTCTTCTCTCCTCCTTTTCTCATTTAAATACCCTGTTCTAACGTCTGGCAAGGTTTAGTGAGTGACACATGGCAGGAAACACTTTTATTTGAAACAGCTCTCCCAGGGTAATAGCCTTTCCTCCATCTTTACACATAAAAGTCTAAAACTATCTTGGCATCAGCTAAATTTTATCTTCCTTTTATATAGCCGTGTCAACTTTGGCAGCAATAAAAAGCAAGGAAACTTTGAAATGGTTTCTTCAGGATGGATGCATGTTGGGGCCTTATGCACATACATGATAGCTAGTTCCCATAAGTCTCCAGAGAAAAGCCAGCTGCTCAATGCAAAGATCAAATTGATGACTCAGAGAGCCCAATGGATTATCTTAAGTAACTATTTCATAATCAATGTGCTTTGTGGACATAAATATGTTCACTCGACAAATTAGTTCCTGCTATTGACAGGCTCTGGTCTAGTTGTTTCAGATATATCAGTTTATTTATGATTAGTACTTGTGGATTGTATTGCCTTCTAATGAGGAAAGTCAAAAACGTGTGGCAGAAAGAACATGTACCTGTGCTTTTTAAAATTCAGGAATTCTCTCCACGCTTGTCTCCTGATGAGTGTTTTTTTTCCTCTTCCCTCAGGTGGTGTGCCAGTCACACTCTCCCAGGCGGGACCATGGAACCCATCAGTGGTCTTCAATCAGTCTACTTCAATGATCCCAGGAGCCATGATGGGTGGCCAGCCTGCAGGTTTCAGCCAGCCAATGGTTTTTGGTGCAAGCCCAGCTGTTCAAAGTTGGACCCAGCCTTCATCCTTTGGGGCCTCAAATCCTCCTCCAGCCCCTGCCATCTGGGGCTCTTCTACATCTGTGGTAGCCAATGCTTGGTCATCGACAAGCCCTTTGGGGAATCCTTTTCAGAGCAATATTTTTCCACCTGCTATGTCCGCTCAGTCCTCTTCTATGCTGTCCTCTCTCCTGGTCACTCCTCCTCAGCCACCTCCCAGAACAGGCCCTCCAAAGGACATCCCCAGTGATGCCTTCACTGCCTTAGACCCACTTGGAGATAAAGAAGTCAAGGAAGTGAAAGAAATGTTTAAGGACTTCCAACTGCGGCAGCCACCTGCTGTGCCTGCCAGGAAGGGAGAGCAGCCTTCCTCTGGGACTTCAAGTGCCTTCTCCAGTTATTTCAACAATAAAGTTGGCATTCCTCAGGAGAATGCAGACCATGATGATTTCGATGCGAATCAACTATTGAACAAGATCAATGGTAAGCTACTCACTTCTCTGCCTACTGTACTAACAAGGATTTTCCAGAAAGTCACTCAGAAGAGCCCTCTCCCACCCACCAGTAGTCGTGCTCTGGCTTCTTTTGATAGTCAATGGTTATGAGACACCGTTTTTATTTTACTGTATTTCTTTTTTTTTTTTTTTTGAGCCAACCATTTACCTTGGCAGATTTTAAGGGATAGTGTAATGCTGCCCTCTAGTGACAGTTCTTAAAAGAGCTGCCAAGAGCTATCGAAATGCAATGGCTTGTGGAATTTGGAGGACTGCGTAATAAAGCCTCATCAATATTTCGGGGCCTTTGACAAAGGAATTATGGAATCTCTACCACTTCAGAGAAATACACATAGCTTTCTCTTCTGAGAAGAGTAGATTTTCCTTTAGTAACCATTGAGAGGTCTAGTATTTGGTGGTGATTTTTAGTCTACTGGTGTGAATTTCAGAAGTATGGAACTAAATTTCAGAAATAGTAACTATGCAGGATGTGTGCTATATTTGGGGAGAGCTTGTCCATTGACCACTTTGGTTGGTTTTTCACCTTCTAGAACCACCAAAGCCAGCTCCCAGACAGGGTACCCTGCCAGTTACCAAATCTGCTGACAATGCATTTGAGAACCCTTTCTCTAAGGATCCCTTCAGTTCATCACAACCCTCTGTAAGTACCAATTCCTAATAGTCATTGCTCCAAAGTTTAAGTCACATTGGGCTACAACCTCCAGAGTTACTTATGTATAATAATATATATAATAGCTTTTTGATGATAAAACCTGTTTTGCTAAGACTTAATCCTAAGAACTGTTGCAGTATAACCATTTATTCAAACTGGAGTAAGATTATTTTTATAGGAACTACTGAAAAACTATAGTGTAGTTTCTATAGTATAGAAAACATCCTTCATATTTTATCAACCTAGCTTCTGAAAGCATTTGGGGAGAAAATCAAAGTATTATTTTAAAAACTTTTTAAAAATTTAAGATCTTTATTTTCCACTCATGGTTTTACAGCTCATAAAAATAACACTTCCCATTTGGGGGAAGCAAATGTAATTTACCTGAGTCTTGATTTTGAATAAATAACATATATCACCAAGCAGAGGGGCACACAATCATTGTAGACTCATACAATGTTTGATTGATGTATGACCTAAGTGATTTCTAAAGGAATTTGAGAAGTCTTATGATAAGTTTTATTTTATTTGTTTTTTGTCTTATAACTATAATTGTACTTGTTACCTGAATGGTTTTTCCTTAGATGGCTTCTCAACCTACATCTACTGATGTACACAGGGATCCTTTTGGAAATCCTTTCGCCTAACTTATGTAAGTAGAAGATGCTATTTAAGTTTATCATGTTTGGAAAGGATGACATTGGAGATAAAGGGTGTGATTTTGTCTTTAAAGTTGGGAAGAATTCAATATTTGTAATTTAGAAATACTAGACATGGAGAGCTATAGGTTGCTAATTCAGTAATGATAGACTTGGCAGTTGGGAATAGAATTCTAAAATACATCAAAAATCATAATGTCACCATGGGAAATGGATTTACATCTCATCTTGTGGTTTTGATATTTCAGTTCTGTATGGAGGAAAAACAATATAAAATATTTGGGGTTTTCTAGTTTTTTACACTCATATTGAAGTGATTACAAAATATCCTAGTGATAACTTAGTTTCCTCTAAGTTTTAAGTTCTAATGACTTTCTGAAGTCAACAGACGAGTCAGCTAAACGATACCATTTATTTGTTTGTGAGCAATCTTGATTAGCCTGCAGTAGTCTGATGGGATTAACTGTGAAAGTGGTGACAGCTGTTAATATCATCTTCAGATGCAGTGAAAGATGAAATGAGTCAGAAAGTTGATTCTTCTTCTCCAGGGGACTTTATCCTAAACAAATGTCAGGAATAATCACCTGCAACCAAACCCCTGAGACAACTCAGTATATATAACCTATTATTTTTCAACAGTAAATGGCAGAAACTGAGTTATGATCTTGAAAGATTGAAGATAGGAGGGAAAAGGAGGTGTATCTCCATTTTAGAGAAGGTAGGGCAAAGCTGATCTAGGTAAAACAATAAAAAGAATGAAAGGGATCCAAGGAGGGCCACTGAACTATGTCTTGATCCTTCTATAATTAGATTATGTTGAATAGATAAATATCTTAAATGTGACATCAATCAGAAGATTAATTGTATTCTCCCCTTATCCCCACTTACCCACAAGATATTCTCCAACACCCCCAGTGGATGCCTGGAATCATGGAGAACACCAAATCCTATGTATACTATGTGCTTTCCTCTATGTGCATATCTATGATGAAGTTTAATTGATAAAAGGCACAGTCAGTGATTAAAAGGGACAATAATAAGAACCTGTTAAATTAGCAGAGTATGTGGGGAGAACAGTCATAGAATAAAACAGCTGATGTTGTGGAGCACTGATGTTAATCACATCATTACATGTTCTGTATTTACTCTCTTATTCCATCCTCACATCAGCCCTAGGAGATGCTGTTACTGACATCTTCAGTAATGACTTGATATTTAATACATGGATTTCAATCCAAAATTTTCTAACTGCGGTTTTTTTTTCTTCTCTGTATTTCTTTAGGAACTTGGAATGCTGGCTATCCAGAGGAACATAAAGGTTGGCCTTAGTAGTCAAGGACGAAGCTGATAGCCAGATGCATCCTGACTTCTGTCCTTGTTCCAGCTTTGATGGATTATCTGTTGCCTTATTTCTCATCGCCTCTTCCACTTGTAAAATGCCTTTCACTTTCTGCCTAGGCTAAAGCTAAACTGAATCTATGGCTTTAAGTAAATTAAGTTCCCAAACTTATAGTTTAAATGTAAATGAAGTAGTTTCCCTACTGAGTTCTTGCCTATCCTGACCCTAGAATCTTCCAGGACATTCTGCCTTCTTCGCTCTGGTTGGGAGATGCAGCCATCACAGCCTCTCATATCATATACTGTTTCCAGTAAATTTCCAAGTTCTTGTGGCCCAAAGTCATTGGGGGGAGTCTGCAACCTAAAGATGCTAGTAGAACAAGGCCCTTGTTTCAGACCATCTCTTACAGAGAATTTTTTAAATAAAATGGAAGCAAGTCCAGCTCCTCCTTATATACCTGAGAATCTTTTTAAAGATAATAGTTTCTCTTCATTCTAAAGATCAGGTTCTCCCAAGGCCAAGATTATCTTTTCCCTAATCTCCTGTTAGCTATTGCAGATGAGGGGGAAATATAATTAACCTCTCTTCACCTTTTCCTTCTGATTCTCTTTTGTGTCCATTTTTCTCCTGGATTTATATAACATTACTTCCCTTTCTCAAGCAAAGACTTTCATGGGGCAAAAAAATAAAGAAAGAAGGAAATAAATAAAGAATGAATGATTCACAGATCTGGGGCCTGTGTTCCTCCTTGGTCATTGCTAGTCCCAGAAACTAGAATTGCAAATAGGTGCAACCTTTACCTTTCCTGTGGATGGGGTGACCATCCTCTTGATCTGACATTCCAGAAAAACAGTTAATGTGGAAGAGAAATTGATCTCAATTCAGCAATGAAGGACGGTATTCTGAAGAGCAGTACATCATGAAGCTAACTGTAACTGTGCCAAACACACACTGGGTTCTAACTGGGAGCCATACTAGGCTTTTATCAAGTAACTGGAAAACTTTCTTGAAGCCACAATCTCATTATTAGTAGGAAGATAAATGGCAGGGGAAAAGGTGATGGACAAGTATTGGGGGTTATCTTCAAAAATCTAATGTCTGCAATTTTTTCTCCTCATAACCTTGGAAATTTTCCCAGTTCATTTTTAGTCCTGTTGTTAGCACAGTTCTGAAGGGTTTGTTCTTGCCCAAATGAGATTTGTTTATGTTGGATTGTTTTAAATGTTATCTCCTGGCCCTTAATGCTCAGGTTTTTGTGGATCTTAATCAACCACAATAACGTTACCTTAGGTGGAAGAAGAGGAGAGCTGATCAGGATTTAAGCAACAGGGTGGCCTCATGAGCCTCTATTGATTAGCCCCAAGTAGTCCAGCTGAAGTCCTGTGGTTTTATGTTTAATGGTAATAGCTGATTATGTATGGCATAATTTTCCGTCTGGCTTCCTACTGAGTCATTATAAACACAGACTTGAAATAGTACTTTAAAAGTCCAAATACCTAAACATGCTAAACTAGAGGCAACTATTTCTAGGTAGTTGAATTTTTTGAAGATGATGATCAGCCACACAACTGTTCTGTACATACTTGTTTTCTCGTGCACTTTTCTGTATGCAAATAAAGCTATAAATTTACTTATTTCAATAAACTGGAATGGCAAAAGCTCATGTGTTACCATCAATTTATTCTAATATTGATAGTCTGTGCTGGTCAAGGTTCAAAGCATACCAGTGAAAGTTGAGTCAATGTTAGTTATAATCCATTCTAGATTGTCACAAAGATGACTGACATTATAAATCCATGAAAATGAACCAGGAGTAAATTATCATCCAGTCTCTGTCAATGCCTCGTTTTCCTATCTCAGTCCACACACACACCCTCCCTGGGAGTTTAATGGAGTTCAGTGGATAAAACTTGCACAGAACAACTTCCACTGATGTCCAGTATAAAAAACATTTGTTGGTGCAGTATTGGCTCAATTTATCCTCACCTCTGCTCGCTCTTTATTTAGTCCTGTTTGACCCCACCAACATACAACTGTGGGGACAAAATAAGGTGGGTTCAAGCTCTCAGGAAAGCTGCAGTGTGATGTGGGCAGGCAACCATCAGATGTTTTCAGCATTGGGACACCCTAAGATAGTCCACTTGGTACAAGATTCAAAGCTGGTACAAGATTCCAGCTTCTCCAAGAAGACCTGGAATGGGGTAGGGGTTGCTCAGTGGTAGAGAACTTCCCTAGCATGGGTGAGGCCCTAGATTTAACCCGTAGCATTAAACAAAAAAAAATAACACACACACACACACACAAAACCCCTGGGACTACAAGAAAGAGGAAGGAAGAGAATTCTAAGGCAAACCTTGTTTGGATACAGATGTCTTAGTGTTGCACCTAACTTCTGTAAGGAATAAGACACACGTAGGGAGGACCCATCTTGCGGTGAACCCTATTATGGGATGTTTGGTAGTACTGCCTTCTTGTTACCCTTAACTGAAGCACTTGGTCTCTTTCTGACAAGAGAGAGGTGGAATGTAGGGGACAGACTCCATATAAAAACAGCATCCGGGAAATGAGGATGAACTGGAGAAGGATGTTGATAAGAATGTGTTGCACCCATTACCTGGCTTTTCCAGGTGCTCTCAGTATATCTAACTTGTTGAGGCTGTGTGCTATTTCCATGGGGCTAAATTTGTGAGATCTCATTGGAGGTTAATCCTTGCTCGTGTGTGCAAGAAGAAGACATTCATCTCAGGGTAACAGACCACTGTTGGCTCAGCAGAGGGAGGCATTTACTGAAGTGTCCCTGCAAAGCAGGGACAGACTTGTTCTTCAGTCTCTTTAGTAGTAATGGTATTCATATCTGTGTGCTGGAAGTATTACATTTCTAGGGAACTGCTATCCTGGAAAGAGAGATACATCATTTAGGGGTCAAATACATCTAAACTAAAAGCTGAACTTCCCGCATTATACAAATTGCTTTATTCCATTGATACTATAATCTTGTGAGGTGGATCTGTTTCTGTCACATCTTATGCTAGCCTGGCATCCATGCATTAAAGTGACTGCCATCTGTTCCTACTCCTAAGGAAAACTTTTCCATGGTTATTTTATTGTAAAAATGTGTTGCAGGGAGAGCCTTTCGACTAGTGATTTCTGATTCCTTCCACAAAATGTTAACTGTGCTATCCAGAGAGAGCCAAACAGGGTGACTCTGAGTCTTTCCTGTGTTGAAAGCAAGGAGGGGAAAGAACAGAGGATGTAGCTAACTAAGGAATTTTGTTGACCCTGGAATTACCTGCTGAATGAGGACTCTGACCCATATGGAAGAGGTTCAATACAAAGTCTTCCAATGAAAGATGAGAAATGCCCAAAAGCCCTTGGTAAATATTTAAGCTATTAACATTAGAGAAGATTGCAAAATAATAAAGCATCTAACTCTTGCTGGGAAATGGAATGCTTTTAACCAATTGCTTTCCTCTAAAATAACTAAAACTCATATTCTAAGTTGATCTACCAAATGTGGTCATGAATACGGTTGTGTACCAACAGCAGCTCTGTTAACAAGTCCTAATTTCAGCAATGCCAATGGACGAGGGCCAGCCATTTGTCATCCCACCTAATGAGAGACCCAGCCCCATGTTTGCCCTTGCTTTGCTGGAAGTATGTGCTTAATTACTAAAACTCTACCTTATACTGAAATCATACACATGCCAGTCTTCAGGGAGACCTCAACAAGGAGTTGTGGACCAAAGGTTTATTATATTTTAAGAAGTATGACTCTGAAAGTCTTCATGACTCTGTTTTCCTCATGATGTTGATTTTTGAGTTGTCTCTTATTTCTCTATTTGGTTAACTTCAATTATTACTATTATCTTGGGGGAAAAAAAGAGAAATTAATACTGTTCTAAAAGTTAGAGGGTGAACTGACTGGACTAGAGCTGAGTTATAGGCATGTCTGAGGTGTGACCCAGACTGTCTTCACTAAGTGTCTGTTTATACTGGTTGATCATCAAACAAGGTTTAGTTTTTCTTTTTTTCTTTTTTTGGAGTAAGCTGAGATGAGAGTATTGGACACAAGAGCTAATAGAATAGGAAGGAAAAGAAAGGAAGGTTGATGTGACATGTGCCTCTTGTTTTCCTCACTGTCCTGAGAGATGGGTTTAGGCCCTTGATGGTAGGAAATAACAGGGCTAGAGGCTGGAGGAGCTGTCTTCTTGTGTTAAAAATCCCTGGACACAAGTAGGTAGTTCTTAGCGTGCCTTCATTAAGAATGAACGGAAAGGTTCCCAGCAGCTGAGATTAGTAGGTGTCCTAGGTCAAGCTCCTATAATAAGAATCCCATAGACTGGGTGGCTTAAACAACAAACATTTATTTCTCCCCATTGTTTGCTAATTGATGTTATTCTAAGTAAAGTAAAATTAAAATGTGGAAGTATTAGTATGAATTTTACCACTAATTTTTAACTCATATGTGGAATCATCAAAATTACACTATATTTTATAACATACATGCAAGCTTTTGCATATGAATTCCATTAGTAACAAAACAGTAGAAACTACACAAAATTGACTTTTAATTTCACTTTCTGATGTGTGTACATTTTAACAATACTTTCTACCTTTAGGTCACTGGTGAGAAAGCAAGGACTGGAAAAATGAAAGAGAATTCTGGTTTTCCCTACCTTTTTCTGTTCTTATATGTCATAACTTCTGGTGTAACTGGTTGATTCATGCAGGGAAGTAACAAGTCAGTGTTTCTTGATCATTTATTTGTATTTCTTCTAGTGTTGGAAGCAGGTCCTGGTTCAAACAGGAAATGTGACCCAACCCCAGCCCCTAGCACCCCACTCAGTTACAGACATAACATACCTACACTCACTCTCACTTGGAGTCTCTGAACCTCCACACATTATGGCCTGCCCTGCTCTGTGCTCAAGGGCTGTGCAAGCTTGTGTGGGAATGGAGGAACACAGAAGAGGGATATGTTATACACGTTTTCTCTACTCCTGGGCACGCTGTTTTCCCATTAGACTTTTCTTCCAAAACAAATGTTTGGAATAAATTTATCAAGATGTCAAGAGGATAATAGCAGAGCACCAAACCAGCTGTGGGGCTGTGTTAGTCAGCTTTCATCACCGCGGTGCTATACCTGAAAAAAACAACTTAGAGAAGGCAAGATTTATTTTGGCTCCTAGTTTCACAGGTTTCAGTCCATGGTCAGCTGGCTCCAGCTTTCAGTTCTGTGGTGAGGCAGAAACCTCATGGTGGAAAGAAAGCTGCTCACCTTCTGATATCCAGGAAAGAGAGAAAGAGAAAAAGAGAGAGAGAGAAGAGAAAGGGGCAGGATCATGCCTCTTAGTGACCTACTTCTTCCATCTAGGCCCCACCTAAATTTTCTGTCACATCCCAATAATGCTATTAGCTACAAACTCATCAAGAGACCCATTCATGAGGTCACAGTTCTCATGACCCAACCACTTCCCCAAGAGCCTTATGTCAGAACATTGGTCCCGCTGCACTCGGGACCAAGCTCTCAACACACAGACCCTTGGGAGATATTTCAGATCCAAACCATAATACAGACTCTCTAGAGAGCTGAGACTTGAGGTATGATCCAGATTTCATATGAAGATACCTCTGGTGAGAGGACCTTGGAAATTGGCAATAGATTAGCTATTGCATTTCCCACATGCCTGTGTGATTATTTAACCCAAAGTTGAGCCACTCACACATGCAAATCACACCAGGCTGTGGCTCAATACATTCTCAGGGCAAGTGACAAGCACACTTGTGGTGAGCATATCAGCAAAACTAATGGCAAAGCACCTGCCTAAAAGGTGCTAAAAGGAAGGTACACAATGCAGGGGCGTGGTGGCTGGGCATTAGTATCATGAGGATTCCTCAAATAATACGTTTGAAAGGGAACTAGGAGCCAAAGTCACTGTCTGCGAAATTTTAATGTTCACTCAATTTAAGCTCAAAAGAATGTGATATTTCAGTTGTGGTTCAGTCAGCTTTTTCGCTACTGTGACTCAAAGACTTAACCAGAACAATGTAGAAGAGGAAAAGTTTATTTGAAGGCTCATGATTTCAGAGGTCTCAGTCCATAGACACTTGGCTCTGTTCCTCAGGGCTCGAAGTGAGGCAGAACAGCATGGTGGAAAAGTACGGCAGAGGGAAGTGGCTCAGATGATCAGAGAGCAGAGAGACTCCACTCACCAGATATAAAATACATACCTCAAAGGCATATCCTCAGGGACCCAACTTCTCCAGCTACACCCTAGTAGCCTTCAGTGACCACTCAGTTTATCCCTTCAGGGGATTAATTCACTAATTGGGTTAAGACTCTCATAATCCAATCATTTCTCCTTTAAACTTTCTTGCATTGTCTCATATATGAAGGGGGCATCTCATATCCAAACCATAACAAGTTGTAAGGATATTTGGAGGAATATAAAACTCCTGAGCTTCTTATTTGCTTGAGTTCTTTGCAATTCTCCACTTCCCTTCATTTAAAGCATAACACAGTCAGTTTTGAAAACTACAGTTCAGGGATGGTCCCCAAAATAACAAGAGTTTAAGTAACTGCCCCAGGTCACACACCTGGTAAATACATGGAATGAAATCCCAACCCAGGCTCCAGCAACCTGGTACATAACCTCAAGTGAAGCACTTCTCCCCACCACTGCCTCCCCAAACCATAATACAGATTAACTGCTACCTTTATCCGGGCTGTCTTACATTCACTAAGATTTTATTCTCTTCACAGGTGTTCCCTAATACTTCCTGCAACCAGTATGCAAAGCAAAAAATGATTGAAGAAAACATTTTCAACCATTCTTTTTAAAAACATTTTTAGTTTTAGATGGACACAATACCTTTATTTTATTTATTTTATTTTTATATGGTGATGAGGATTAAACCCAGTGTCTCCCACGTGTGAGCCAAGTGCTCCACCACTGAGCTACAACCATAGCCCTTTACCATTTTTAATTAGGGAGGTTGATCCCATTTTGGACTTTCCAAAGCTCATTTCAGAATGAATTAAGTATTACTTCAAAGTTTTATTATTTTTTTTCAGTTGTTATAAATGCAGTGCAACAATTTAACTTCACACTCAGTCCATGGTAGTTGAGATATTTCCCATCAGCATGTTAAAGAGTTTTTAATGTAAGCCTTTGAACAATCATGACAGAAGATAGATTGTGAGTAATGTGTTCTCAATTTCTTCTATAATATAAATAGGAAATCATGCTGCATATGCTCATAGTCTGGCTAGAGGTGTGTTGCCTGGTCATTGAAGAACACTAGTCACACATGCCCACTTTATGACAGGAATACTGACGTATGATTTTATCAAAATCTAACATTTCACAATATCACTATTCTAATGAACTAGATTCAAGCTAGGTATTAAGAAATGTATAGTTCATTTTTTACAGTGCTTTTTAAATTCTCTCTTCCTAAATTCTTCAGGGCTTTTACAAAGTCAACTCACGATGATGATTCTTTCCCATCTTTCCATTTGACAAACACAAACTCTCAAACTGTAGAGATTAGAAATAAACCAGGTCAACCCAGCAGGACAGACTATTGCAGCTCATCAATGATAGGCACAAAGCCTTACGACAGGGCAAAGCTCAAATGAGTCTGGTGAAAACAACAATGGGGATGATGAAGAATCAGAAGCAGGATTAAGTTCTTTCCTTAAATCACCTATAATTATTGACTGACCCCATTTAAGAATCTAAAAAGGATTAGCTGAACATGTCTAGAGAAGACAGATGAACTTTTCCAAACCACAATGGAAATTTGCTTACACTACTTGGGCACAGAGAGAAAATGTATCCACATTGCTTTTTCTTTCTTTCTTTTATCTGATTTTTAGAAGTCTCCACTCTGTGAGATACGAGTATCAACACACACTCGGATTCTGTATTCTCCATCCAGTAATTAGGACTCAAAGTGTTTAAAACTTCTCCTTTCTTCCTTCTCGAGTCTGCGTTGTTTAGATTTAGGTGAACATGGAGAAGGATGTTGATGAGTGTCCTCTGTAGGCTCCTTACATGGTCTTATATAGTCTTCTTGTTCTTCTACTCTCTACAGCATGTACCTCATCACTACTTTCTTGGTTTCTGTGGCTCAAGCTTCTTGCTGTAAAGCTTAGGGTCCCCTCCATGTAGTGGGGAGTCTGTGTGGCATGGTGGAGCCCCTGCTGCCTCAGGCCCCACTTTGGCTGTACTCACTGAGCCTTGGCTCTAGGGCTGTGTTGTCCTTGCTAGAGCAAACCCCCCAGGGAGCCCACCAGGTTCCCTTCCCATCTCTCCCGATGACAGAGGGGATTGTTTTGATATTTTCTGTGGCACATAGCAGAAAAAGAAACCTAAGCCAAATGTACTATTTCTGTCTCTGCCCAACCACATGGCACCAATCCTGTTCTTCTAACTTGACTTCCTCCATACTGGGGAAGTCTACAGGTTGTTCTCCCAGATAGAACAACTGGCTTGTCCTGTGTCTTTTGGTTTTTGTTGCTTTCCTTCTCACACTAGACAAGTGCTCCATCCCAGCTACACTCATAGCCCACCCTCAACCTTCTTAATATACTGGTCCTATTCTAGCCTTTGATTGCAAAGTGTCGCTCAAAGCATGTTCACTCTTGTCCTTTCTCTGAGCTAGAGAGGTAGCCTTTTTATACGCTCTGTCCTCGCCGCTTTAAGATTCACAGGGGATCAATTGCTTTTTTAACCCACCAACTCCTTCCCTGGATAATAAACCTCAAGTTTCAGTTTTGAAATTGCAAAGTGTCAAGAAAGCACAATTCTGAAGGAGAAAATTCAAGATTTTCAAAACACTATCCTTTATTTATATATAGTTGGGTTTACATGTTGCTAACTGGTAAATTTGAATATAGTTTGATCCTCAAATGCTTATATTTCTCTGTCAAAGGCCTCAGTTTCAGGAGCCAATAAACAGGAGTGCAATTAACTAGCCTTCTAGAGGTGATGGAATAACTATAAACTGTCCAGTATAAAACCAAGTAGCACTTCATGTACCCTCAAAATGATAATGCAACAAAAAGCGAGGATGACTTTCAGATTCAGGAAACAGGAAGGCAGGGTAAGTGGAGGCCCACTAACCAAAATAAGGACTATAAGGAAAGCTTCTCTGACAGAGTGAGGGCAGGAAATAAGTGTTTGATTCTAGATATGCAAGTTCAACTTAGCATGGGCAAATCAAAGTCCACCTGGAGATTTCCTAGAAGTAGACTGTTAAGCTGCAAAGTAACACCATAAACCATGTAGTGTGGTTGTGCTTTAAATTACCACTTCTGGGAATCTGTATGTTCAAAACAAGAACCCAGGAGATTCTGGTAAAGGGACTTCAAGAGATCACTCTCTGGGACCTTTGAGTCTAAAGACTGGCTTCAGCTTAAGGGTGGATAAGATAAGAAGGAACAGACTGAGAAGTGAAGAAAACAGAAACCAGCATT
>CM053405.1:28362177-28405946 GCA_028644305.1 Xerus rutilus | reverse complement strand
AATGCTGGTTTCTGTTTTCTTCACTTCTCAGTCTGTTCCTTCTTATCTTATCCACCCTTAAGCTGAAGCCAGTCTTTAGACTCAAAGGTCCCAGAGAGTGATCTCTTGAAGTCCCTTTACCAGAATCTCCTGGGTTCTTGTTTTGAACATACAGATTCCCAGAAGTGGTAATTTAAAATGTAGAAGTCGTATTTGGAGAGTAGGGCATTGATGTTCCAGCATAAAGCCATTCTGTGTGTTGGCACGACACTGGGCATGGCGGTGGGCCAAATGGAATTAAGATAAATGTTGATAAGCCGGCCCGGTGGCTCAAGCCTGTAATCCCAGCACTTAGGGAGGCTGAGACAGGAGAATCACGAGTTCAAAGCCACCCTCAGCAATGGCGAGGCATTAAGCAACTCAGTGAGACCCTGTCTCTACATAAAACACAAAATAGGGCTGGGGATGTGGCTCAGTGGTCAAGTGCCCCTGAGTTCAATCCCCAGTACCGAAAAAAAAAAAAGATAAATGTTGATAAAGTGGATGAGTTTTAAAAAAAAAAGGGGGAGTCAAGGGCATGCCCCTAAGAATACTGAAATGCTCCAATGAGGACTGGAGTTTGAACAGGAGGGAGGCACATGATAGTCAAGAGAATCGGTGAGCAGAGGGTAGGAGGTGACATAAGCAGATATGGTGAACTGGAAAAGATTCTACTGCATCATCCCTTACAAAGAGATGTGCCATGCAATCAGATAGACCCTAAGTAGCTCCACATGATTGTAAACAGAGCTGAGCCACAGGAATCCTTATCACTATAAAGTGATAGTCAGACTCACTGAGCTTCACCAATGGCTCTGGAACCACTGGAGAGAGAAATTTGCTTTTCATCATGAAAGAGCTCAGCTAAAAATGCTGTCACGGCAATGCCACCAAACCAGCAGCCAAGAGTGGGGCTCTGATGCTTCCTCTGCCCAAACTATGTGACTTTGGGGGCGTCATTTCTGCTGCACCTGGCCCATACTGTATTATTTATATATATTTATACATTACATCATCCATATCATTAATATATAATATGTAATTATTTTTTGTTATCATACAAAATATCTCTATTACTTTGCTATATTACATTTAGCCTGAACCATGGTAATAAAATAAATAAAACCAAGCCATTTGGAATTGCCCCTAATTCATACCAGTCAACCCAGAAATATCCCTTTCCTCTTACATTCAAGGAGAGAGGTGATTTTTCAATCTCTAGTCACATCTACTTATAAAGTCTAATTATCACAAAGTCTAATCAATGAGCATCAAGCCTGAAGAGCATAAAATATCCTCTGCTGACTGCTTTCAAGTTCTTAGGTCCACAGGTATCCTGGTGGAGTCCACAAAGGTCATGTGTGAGTTCTCAGCATTGCTGCACCATAGCTGACAGATTCAGGCTGAACCCAGGTGCAGTTCCCCAATCATTAGCTCAGATTCACAAGAAGTGTCCCCTGGGCACAGACCCATCCATTGAAGAGTTCTGTGACACGTACTGGAATCACACTTGGCAATTCTGCATGGGCTATGCATCAACCAGATAAACTGTCTTTATGTCAAGCCGGGGAATGGGTGAAATCAGTCCCTTTAGAGACCTCAAGCTTTATTCCTAAAAAGTAGAGGGGCCAAGAAAGGGTGGTCGGAGTAGACTCCAGGTAGGACCCTCAGTGTTCCTGCAGTCGTGGAAAAGCTAGCTGTCTATTCTCTCATCCTCCTGCCTCCCACCCCTGTTCTACCTTTATATAAACTCAAGTTTGAAATTTGCCAGTTTTTAATTAACAGACACTCAAGAAGTCCCCTTAAGAACCAAGTCAAGAGGTCTTTCTAAAAGTCAGTGATACATTGCCTACAAAATTCCACTGATGTCTTTTTTTCTCAAGTTGGTCATTCTCAATCTCAACCCTCGCCACACATTAGAAGCTTTTAAAAAATCTTAATTGAAGGCTGAGGATATAGCTCAGTTGGTAGAGTGTTTGCCTCCCATGCCCCAAGGCCATGGGTTCAATCTCTAGCACCACAAAAAAAAAAAAACAACAAAAAAAAAAACGATTGACTTGAGCAAGATATAAGGGAGGATCAATATATTTCCAACTATCCCAGGTCATTCTCTTGTGCAACCAGGGTTTTCAGAGCATTTCCATAGTCCACCTACTCTGAGACTTCTAGAACGTCTCACCCTTTCCACAAGTCCTGGAGAACTTGATAATGTGGATCAAACACTTCTTTTCATTGCAAGGGGCTAAAACTTTCCATCTCAGAATCTATCTGACTGATGTGTGATTCTGAGATAAGGAGGCCATATCCTTATGATTAATGCATTAGGGAATTTACTTCTTGTTCTTCAAAATGATACACTGTACCTGGAAAGAAAGAAATTTGTCAATGTGTTTTACACTTTACCTTGCCCACATGGAAACAACCCACATATCTCATTTTTGGATTGGGAGTGGGAGTAGTTAAAACGTCATTTCTGTACCTTTGTTTCCATTAAATGTCATTCTTTTACTTACTTCAAGACTATGCCTCTATAAGAATCATCCACAGGCCTTTTTTTCAAAATAACACATTCCCTCACCCTCCCTCCCTCCTGGAATCTATCAAGATAAGAACTGCTAGTTTGTTTTTCCCCACTTCTCATTTTATTTTTTACATGGCACAGATGCTAATCTTAGACACTTCAGCATTTGGTTTCATTACTCAAAAATACTTGTCAATATGGAAAAACAGGCCAAGCATTACAAAATGATTCTCTTTCAGTTGGACTTCGGTGCTCAGGCAGTCAAAATTGACAAAATCCCTGAGCACATACAAACAGTAATCATTCCCTGTCCTGTGGCCTTTTGCAAATAAATGCTTTACCGGACCTGCCAGATCATCCTCTGGGAGCTGCCTAGCAGGAGCAGCATGTCCCCCATCAAGAGCTTCATCTTTGCATTCTGCATTTTAGAAATAAGTGTCCTAGCTTCAGTGCCCACTTCCAGGTGAGTCATGGCCTGTCTATTTCTGGATTTCACTGTGGGATTTGGTGTGTCAAGGTCTACTTCTTTACAGCAAAGTAGGCAGAAATGTTAAGCCAAATAGTGATATGTAGATCCCCAGAATTTAACAAGAGGTTAAGAAAAGTAATAGGGAATGCTTTTGCAAGTTTTCTGTGGAAACCTGCTGCTGTGTCTGGGAATTTCTTCCAAACAAGACATTCAAATGTTAAAGGTGAGATCTTATTTTTAAATGCTTGGAATTGTGAAATAAAGTGGGTTATCAATAGTGTACAGTAAACTTGAGTTTATCAGTGCCTAATATCTGAAGAATTTTTAATTAAGGAAATTAATCCATTCCTCCTTTTATCTCAATGTCTAACATTTTAAAATTATTGATTACATCACCCTTTTGCCCCCACATTAGGCAAAAGTAAATCATTTTATTTCTCTTTCTGGACATCCCATGATGTACCCCAAGTTGAATCCTGGGGTTTAGGGTCATGCTTTTTCCTTTGAAGTACGGTACAGATCCATCAGCCCTGCTTCCAGCAAAGATGTGCCACATGTTATGACTTGCATATGGTTTGAGTGTCCCCAAAGGTTCATGTGCTGGAATCTTGGTCCTCAGTATGTCAAAGTGGTAGAGGCATAAGTGGGGTCTTTTACAATGTGATTAGGTCATGGAAGCTCCACACGTATGAGTGGATTAATGCTGTCTCTAAGGAGTTTGTCAAGTCAAGTAGGAGTAGTTTCGTTCCTGAGAGAGGCGGTTGTAAGAAGCCTGGACGCCCCTCGGCCACTTGCTTCCTTGCTTGCACACATGCCCCTTCTGTTCATGGCAAGTTCCCTTTTTGCTTTTTTGACTGTATTATGACACGGCTAAGAGGCTCTCCTCAGATGTTAGCACCATGCTCTTTGGACCTCACAGCCACCAGAATCATGAGTCAAATAAGTTTCTGTCCTTTATGCATTACCCAGCATCAGGCATTTTGTTCTAGTAACACAAAGTAGAATAAGACACTATACCAACCCATCCAGGAAATAAATCAACTGGACAGTAAGTGGTTACTGAATCTATACAGTACACCTAGGAATGTGGGAGGTTGGGGTCACATGAAGCATCCTTATTTCTTGACTGCTTTCAAGTTCTTAGGTCCGCCTAGTAGATACACAGGTTGGGTCACACAGGTTTATGTCCTCTCCACAAGTCCTGTGTGATTCCATACAGTATGATTAGATCTGAAGATAGTATTGAACTACTCCTATAGTAATACTACTACTATTCAACAGTGCAACTAGGGGAAAACATCAGCCTGAACACTGTTCTGTCCAGACCAACCACGACCTACATCCAATTATCCTTTGGTCATCTGACCCTTGGTTTGATCAGATTCTGTTTTGTACTCTGATGTCCATTCCAAGCACGTCTTGGCCCACCTCCCAGCTACAAAGGAGGCCGCCGTTCCACCTGGGCTCCACTTGCTGAAGTAGGCTGTTCTCAGGGCCGCATCTTCTAGGAGGGGGCTCTCAGAGGGCTACCCAGACCTGCACAGGCCCTGGGTCAAGTGCTCGGCAGACT
Organism: Xerus rutilus; assembly: GCA_028644305.1. Classification (NCBI taxonomy): domain Eukaryota; kingdom Metazoa; phylum Chordata; class Mammalia; order Rodentia; family Sciuridae; genus Xerus; species Xerus rutilus. Next base: position 28,401,368 of record CM053405.1, on the reverse strand, counting down.
TTCTTTCATCCTACCATTTCTTCTTCCTATATATCTAAGCCACATGGTTTCATTCAGAAAATATTTTCATTTTCTGGACATCTGGGTGCAAAAGGAATTTGTACTTGGAAAGGCAGTTATTGAAAGTTGCTTTAGCTCTCTTTTACTGAACCTGACCTTTGCTTAAGTTAAAAAAAAAATTAATAGTCCACATTCTTGGATTGTGACTCCTACTGATCAAAAATGAGAGACTAGTGGGAAGGCTTCAATTGCTTTGAAGTTCTCACCCCCTGAGTCCTGGCTGCACTCAGCTGTCCCAGGTAGGACCAGGAAGCCCCACTGGCTGGCCCCCAGCTCTAGACAGCTGCTCTGCCATTTGGTGTGGCCCACTGTGCCCCTTCTACCATGCCCTCCAGCACTTGTCAGGGTTGCCCTGCTCTGAACACTGTAAAAGGTTGAGGTCAAGACAGAATGTTCAGAGACATCAGTCATGAAATGAGAAAAATAATCTGCATTACCAAAGTACCAAAATTTACAAAGTATTTCTGAAAGAATAAATTTAAACAGAATGAAGCATGCCTTTGGTGCTAAATTTCCAAGTTCAGATTGAGGTGCCATTACTGACCAACTGTGCAGGTTCAAGCAAGTGACTCACAGTACACATCTGGAGCACAATTTTTCATTTCTCTGGTGGTACACAAAGTAGGGTCACATCATTCATGTCTTCGTACGTGTACCTAGGGCAATAATGTCCATCTTTTCTACCCCCAAGCCCCTCCCTTCCCCTTCATACTGGGGAACACAGATTTTGTTCATGCTAGGCAAGCATGAGCTACCACAGAATGACACCCGGCCCCCAAATCTCCCTTTGTATAAGGACCCCAGTCATAGGGGATTAGGGCCTACTCTAGTAATTTTATTTTAACTTGATCACTTCTGTAAAGATCCTATTCCCAAATAAAGTTACATCCTAAGGTACTGGAGCATAGGACTCTTGCATGGCTCCTTTGGAGGTGACACAATTCAACTCATAACCGTGACCATGATAGCATCTACCTAGGAAGGATTTTTATGAAAAAGCTTGCTTATGCCCCAGCGATGGGCAGCTACTGCTGCTAGTGAGCTTTTGAAGATTTCTAGCTCTGCTTTTTTTAAGAAATATATGTACAAAAATGAGGGTTCCCATAAGAATAGGTCTCCAGGGGGACAACATCTCTTAAGCTTCTTGGGGTAGAATGTGAATATTTAAAACCAACATAAAAGCAGTAAAATAGCTCTAAGCATGTAGCTATTGTGATCTTTTCTTTTTAATTTGCAAATACCAAAATATTCACATTGATCAAAGATCAAATAGTAACGATATATATTGAGAAGTCTTCTTTCCCCATGCATAACTTTTCATGAACTATGTATTATCATACATAAAGTACTTAGAAAACCCCTTCCCACCTCACCTACCCTCTAGGTAAACATGGGCATTAGTTTCTCAGGTATCCTTCTACTACTTCTTTATGTAGATTAAATAACAGAGTTTCATATTACCTTGTTTGTTCCCTTTCTTTGCTAGAAGTATATTATACATAGTGTCTTGTACTTGGTATCACATTCTAATATATCTGAGAGACCTTTCTAAATCAGTATGAAGGGGCTTCCTCATTTTCCCCATAGCTGATTAATTTTCCTTTGTTTGGACAAACGTTCAGATGGTTTCCAGTCTTTTGTATCAGAAACAATGCTGCAAAGAATATCCTTATTGATATATAATTTTGTATGTAGATAGTATTAATTCCCCAAAATGATATAACTGGGTCAAAAAGTCGCCTTTGTGATTTGGCCAAAATTTTCCTATAACCCTGTGGAGTTAGTTATGTTTCACTTACTAGTAGTAATGAAAGTGTTCGTTTCCCCATAGACTTGTCAACAGGAGCTATGAGCCAACCTCTTGAGGTTGTGGATCATCATAGGTGAAAGAATGACATCTTGGTAGAGTTTTAATTTGTCTTTTTGTTATTGAAGCAGGTTGTGGTTTTTTTTCATACATTTAAAAGCCATGTGGTTGTGTGTGTGTGTGTGTGTGTGTGTGTGTGAACTCTCCTTATCTTTTTTTTTTTTTCAGAGTCTCTTGTCTTTTTCTCAGGAATCTCTTTCATTACTTTATAAATTAGTGTTTTGTTCCTGATATGAACTACAAATATTTTTCCCAGTTTTTCATTCATCCTCTGATTTTCATGCATTATGTTCTATTAGAGTTAATAATTTTCAGATACTATCATCTTTTTCACATAACTTTAGTTTATTCTCTACTTTTCAAATAAGCAGGAGTATCAAATGAGGAGTTAGAATGCATGAAAACGATGAGGAAAGCAGGCTCTAGGAAGAAAATGGTCAGCTTGGAGCCCAGCTCTGCCCCTGAGTAGCTGCTGCCTACCCTGAGAAAAATTCCTTCCCATCCCAAGGCTCAGTTCCTCATCTTTAAAGTGTGACAACAATAATAGATATTTCAAAGGGTGGAGGTAAGAATTAAATAGATAACATATGTAAGTGCTCAAGGGAAGAGTTCTTGACACAAACTAGACACTGAAATGTTAGCAACTACTACTCTATTTTTGTTCACATAATCTCAACAATCTAGAAAAGTACTCAAACATCCATTAATAGAAAAGTTGCACCTAAAAAACCGAAGATATCCAGAATGTCCGTTCTCTTCTTACTTTGTATTTTCCTTTGTGTTTTATTTTCATATTTAATAGAAGTTAACAAATATTTGTTTACCAGCAACCATTGGCCAAATATGGCCCCTTGTTTATTAATCCGTCAACCACTGAAATATTGAGTTTCTAATATGGGCCAGACATGGAGTCTGGAGCTGCAGTATTGCTGTCATGCATTCCCAAGGGTCCCTGTGCTCACTGGGCTGACCATCTAGTGAGGAATAGGAACAAGTAAATGGCAACTGAAACCCACCCACATTCTTGGAGTGAATCCATGATGCTCTGGGAGATGAGCCCCGCAAAGCGTAAGCAGTCCACGTGTACCAGCTCCATCTGCTCTGGCCAAATGGAGGACTTCGTTCTTTACTTCTGTTCCTTTGCTCCTATGTCCTCCACTTCTCCCTTTGCATGGAATCATTCCTATCAGCACACAGACAGGTTGTGATGTTTCTGTTAAATGTCAGCTCAGTCTTTTGCCTTGCTCTAGGCACACTCTCACACCAGGACTCAGGGTGTGAAATTCCACTCATATTCCAACAATTCCCACATCTACATCTGTGGTGAAATACCACCTATATTCCAATTCCAACAGGGCTGATTTTTAACCCGAGCACAATGTCCAAAAACTTACTCAACATTCTTGAAAATACACTAGTCTCTCAGATTTAATATTGATTTCTCCATTCATCCTCACCCACTACACCACAGTTCATCAAGTTACTCAGATAAAATTCTGGGAATTCTTCCTGAATCCTCTGTGTCATTTGCACATACAACCTAACAAGTCCTATTAGTACCACCTTTAAAATGAATTCCAAACTTAGTACCCTAGAAATGTGAACATGTACAATTATGTGTCAGTTACAATATGTAGAATATATAATATCTATCTATTTATCTGTCTTTATCCCAGATCTGACCACTTCTAATCATGGTCACTTTGACCACCATAGCCCAAATCACTATCATTTTTTTCCTGCATCCACTCTCCAATAGTCAGTTATCCATCCAGGAAGAGAAATATTTGCAAAATAAAATTGAGTATTATCCCAGCTATCTAAGGATCCCCAGCAAGCTCAGAATCAAAGCCAAACTCTTCTAAAGCCTACCAGGTAGAGATGCTCCCTGCCTCCTTCTCCTGGTGCATCTGTACTCTCTGCTCCAACACCGAGATGTTACCTCTGGTCCTTTGCACTTACTGTTCCCTCAGCTTGAAACACTTATCCCAAACCCTCACATGACTTCCTCTCTGAATTCATTCAAGTACCTAATCAAATATCACCTCTTGTTCAGTCAATCTTTTTGTTGTGTAATAGACTATTAAAAACAGTAACTTAAAACAATAACATTTTCTTTCTTTTTTTTTCTTCTGATACTGGGGATTGAACCCAGGGGAACTCTGTCACTGAGCCACATCTCTAGCCTAATTAACTAATTGGGTACTAGGGACTGAACCCATGGCCACTTACCACTGAGCCATATACCCAGCTCTTAAGTTTTATTTTGAGACAAAGTCTTGCTAAGTTGCTTAGGGTCTTGCTAAGTTTCTGGGGCTGACCTTGAATTTCTAATCCTCCTTATTCAGCCATCTGGGTTGCTGGGATTACAGGTGCATACCCTATACCTGGCTAACAATTGTTTCATTTCCTCAGGAATCTGGGGGCTGCCTGGCTCTGTTGAATAATTCTCTTAGGTTACCTATGTGGCCATCGTCAGGTGGTGGCTAGGCAGTGGTCATCTTGATGACTTGTTCTTTCCTGTATCTGTTACTTGGGCTGGAAAGACTCAAATACTGAGGGGCTGGAACAATTAAATCTTTAGGACTCCTCCCCTTCCTTTCTGTGTCTCTTTGCTCTACTCTGTAGAGTAGCTGGCCTCATACATAGTGGTAAATGGTACCCAGAACAAATGTGTCTGGCAGAACTTGTATGGCCCTTTCTAATCCAGCTCCCCTGTGTTTCACTCACTGAGGCAATGTCCCAGCCAGCTTCAAGAGAAGGGCACTGTCATGGTTTGGGATATGCAGTGTCTTCCCTACACTCATGAATGTTCAGAAGTGAAACAAATTATGAGAATTACCAGTAGATAATTCTGATTAATTCTACCTAATCAGTAGATTAATCCACTTCAATGGATTAACTGGGTGATGACGATAAGCAAGTAGGATGTGAATGGAGGAAGTAGATCACTAGGGGGGTGTCTTTGAGGTTTATATTTTGTCCATGGCCTCTCTCTCTCTGCTTCTCTCGCTCTGTCTCTCTCTCTCTCCCCTAACTATAATGAACTGACAGTTTTCCTCTGATCTGCCCTTCCTCCATGATGGTCTGCCTCACTGCAGGCCCAGAGCAATGTAATTGATCAATCATGGACTGAACCATGAAAACCATGAGCCAAAATAAACTTTTCCTACTCTAAGTTGTTCTTGTCAGTTGTTTTGGGCAGTGACAAAAAGCTGACTAACACAGGCACATAGACCCTACTTTAAATGAGAATATTGTCACAGAGTTTATGGACTTATATCTAAAGCCCCATACCTCCTCTGAGAGTGTTCTTTCTCTGCTCCATTTAAACACCCACTCCCTGCCTCTGGTACTCTCTTCCCAATTGTCCTGCTTACTTTTTTTTTCAGAACACTTGTGTTTTAACTGGTAGTGTATGTTATATTTTCTAATACACTTACTTATTGTATCTTACCCACTAGAATGTAGGTTCTATAACAACAGATCCATGGGTGAAGAATGCAGTCCTGGCTAGCTTAAATTTCTTCATTCCAGGGAGCCACATTGTGTTATATATTGACACAAAGATTCCTTCTTCAGTAGGTGTTTCCTGCCTGGGCCAACCACAATGTCCTGGAGTGTGATCTGCTCCTGAGGTTTGCTTTTCAAAAGCTGGAAACTTCTTTACTGGCAGAAGGATGGGGCCAGGCCTACATCAACAGCCTTCCTTTACTGCATTTCTGGCCCAGAGTTGGACCTCCTACCATGTTGATGTGAACTGCTTTGATGTAGGAAGTGTCTTTCAAGCTGAGTTTGAAACACTTGAAGATACATTGCACTTGATAAACACATTTCATCTAAGAATTCACAAAATGCTTGACAAACACTTCTCTCAGCCTAATAGCTCAGCCACATGATAGGCAGGTGGTGACTGCTGGACTTACACAGTCCTTAAGCTACAAAAGATTATCTGCTGAGTGAGTTAAAGAGACCAAGGAGGTGATGCTGGGCCACACGGTAAAAGACAGAAGAAGCTATTCCAGATGACTGAGCTCCTCTCCTAATATTTATGCAGCATATGTGTTTCAATAACATTCATTTTGCATAATTTGCAATTTTTTCCTAATAATTCCATGAATTCTGTCTTTCTTGTGCCTCCAGGTATCTAGGCACCTGGCACAGTGAAGGCAAGACAGCCATGTGCAACACAATTTTCAGTTTATTTTTGCCTCATTTGACATCATTTCATTCTACTCTTAAGATAGATCCAGGCAAGAATTGGGCTATCCAGTTCATATGCTTTACCTGGGGCTGCTATATTGAAAACAAAAAATTGCATCCTTATTAACTCACTGTATCACAAAATGTCTCAAAATCCTGAGGCTCTTCCAGGCAGAAGTTATTGAACTAGACATGAACATTTAGCTTATTTCAAAGATGATTTGTGTTGGGAAAAAAGGCAATACAGGGGACAAGACAAAACTGTTCTGAGCAGGGAGTAGACAGATGTAGATTCTTAATCTAGTAACTGTGCAACTTGGCATAAGAAGTGTGTGATTCTCCATTTTTAATTCCTCATCTATAAAACAGAATTAGTGATACTTATTAAACTTACCACTCAAAAGTAAAGGTTTAATGAGAAAATGAGCTTAGAAAAATTGTCTAGTAAAACTAGCAAATTCAGGCACTGTTTAATAATAAACATTTGTAAGTTTTGCAGGATGATTTGTGTTCCCACAAATTTGATATGCTGAATTCCTGACCCCCAGGATTGCTAATATAACTGCATTTGTAGTTATATATTTAAAGATGTAATGAACATGAAATGAGGTCCGATATGACTGTTGACCTTATAAGAAGAGGAAATTCAGACAGGGACACATACAAGGAAGACCATGATGAAGACTCAGGGGGAAGACAGTGATCTGCAGGCCAAGGAGTGGACCTCAGAAGATACCGATTCCACTACACGTTGACCTCAAACTCCCTGTCTCTAGAATTGTGGGGAAAATAAATTTTTTAAGCTCCTCAGTCTGTGGTACTCTAGTATTTTAACAACAACAAAAAAAATGTTGTAAAATAAGCCTAAAGCCTAGAGGGATATAAGTACTGCTCCCAGGGAAAGGATGCGATCTGTGAGGACCTTCCTGTGGGGATAGGATAGGTCAGAAAGTGAACTCAAATCACAATCCAGGAGGGCACTAAAGAGCAAAGGCAGAGGTCTAATGCTTTGTCCTCACCCTGAAGTGTGAGTCAAGCTTTGAAAAGAGCAAAGGTGACCTTAGGGAAGCTGAGAAGGAAGTGGATCCGTGTGCAAAGGGAGTTAGAGGATGTCCACAGCCAAGGCCAAGATCATTGGAGCAGGGTCTAATCACTTATGAGTGGGCAGATGAACAGGCTTCTTTTAGGCTCCTATCATTGGCTTTACCTGATAAAGGACTGTAGCTCACTCTGGAATATTTGCCGTGGGTTTTACCTTCCATGCATTATCCACCAGTCTGCACCATATCCTCTGAACCAACACTCAGTGAATGGTCTCTGTGGTAGATAAGAAATAAAGATATCATGGGACTGGTCTCCAGAGTGTGTTTTCTGGAACCAATGAGGTAATTGCCCTTGGGTTTCAGATACTGAGACAAAATGCTATCATGACTATCTAAATAAGTGATGAATACAAAAAAGAAAGGAACCAACAATCCAGTTCAAATAGGATAATGTTGAAAAGATCCACAGTGATGTAAACAGGAAAGGCTAGTGTAATTCTCAAAACCAGAGATAGCCTGGCACAGCACAGTGACATGTCAGTCAATGATGGCCGCAAGTTTGGGTAATGTTGACATGAGCATACCCAGATTTACTTGAGTCCTACCCCTTTGAATATCATGGATTTCCACCAGATACTGCAGATTTTTTTTTTAAGTATCATGGATTGAACCTAGGGATGCTTAACCACAGCCCCACAGCCCCAGCCCTTTCTTGTGTTTTATTTAAAGACAGGGTCTCGTTGAGCTACTTAGGGCCTTGCTAAATTGCTGAGGCTGGCTTTGAACTTCTGATCCTCCTGACTTAGCCTCCTGAGCCGCTGGATTACAGGCACGTGCCGCCATGCCCTGAAGATATTACAGTATTTTTCAACATTGTCTGAGCCTGAGAATCACCTGGGTAGATTTTTTGAAAACTGCTGTCCAGAGCCCATCCACAGAGAGCCTAATTGAATTGGTATGGAATCACTATTCCAATTTTACAATTTCTTTATTTTTCAATGTCTGAGGATTAGGTTGTGCAACCAGTACTGAGAACACTGCTACAGGGCACAAGGGTGTATCTGCCACTGCCTCTTCATGAGGCCCATCAGCTCCTCACAGTATTTAATTTTCTGGAATCTTTCTAGCAGAGAATTTCTCAGCGTGTATTTTTAGACAATACATAATACTCAGACTTTCAAGAAAGCTAGAGCTTTGGCAGACTGCATTTTTAACCTGTACTTTCAAAAGATAAAAGCTGATTGGGTCTCCTGATGTTCTGGATGGTGTAAGCATGAGTCAAGTTTACAAAAATGGCATCTCTGGTCATGAAGCCTAATGACAAGTCAGTTTCTCACACAAATCATATGGGTGGTTCACAAGGAGATCATACCCTAGAGAAACACAAACCTAATTCTGTCTAAGACCACTTGACCAAGAAAGCTTCCTTCCTCTTCTTTCATTTACTTACTTTAAAAAAAAAAATCCACTGTAGAAAAACTACCTATACTCCAGTTATTTCATATGAAGCTGAAGAAGACATAAAAGTCTCAATATACTCATATTTCTAACTAGGATATAAATTCCATTTAGTTTGGGGAACATTTTGGGTTTTTTTTTTTTTGGTTTTTGTTCTGTTGTTGTTGTTTTGAATAACATTAGATTTACCATGTCCAGTCAATAATGGCCAAGTAATAAATATTTAATAACAATGAATGTGTGAACAAATTAATTACATAAACTGTATCATTACAAAGGTGTTTATGATACAGAGAGGAACAAGATACCCTAAAAGTATGTACATAGAAAGCTAAATTATGCTAGGAGGTTAGGAAAGATTCTCAGGGAAAAAAAAATATGTATCTAAGATGATATCAGTGTGGTGAATAGAAAATAGCACAATCAAAGACTGGAAAATATGAGAAAAAGTGGCTCCTCTTTAAAATTTAAGTTTTTGGCCTGGGAATTAAGTGGAAAAAACAGAGGTTGGAGAATTAGGAAGAGGGTGGGCTGCGTCGAGTTCTCCGGGTCATGTGTACTAGTTCCCATTATAGTTGTAACAGAGGACCCCAAACCTGGTGGCTTGAAACACAAGTGTATCATCTTACAGTTCTGAAAGTCATAAATCTGAAAGGGGTCTCACTGGGCTAAAATCAAGGTGCCAGCAGAGCCAGATACCTTAATGAAGATTCCGGGAAGAATCAATTTCCTTGCTGTTCCCGGATTCTAAAGCTGGCTGCCTTTCTTGACTTGTTGCCCTCTTTCTCCATCATCAGGGCCAACAACAGCAGGTGGAGTCCCTTTTCATGTCTTCAATTTCTCTTGCCTCTTCTGTCTTCACAACTCTCTTATCTACTCTTCTTTAAGAGTTTGTGTGATTAAGCTGGGCATAATCACACACCTGTAATCCCAGAAACCTCCAGAGGTTCTGGAGTCTGAGGCAAGAGGATCTCAAGTTCAAAGTCAGCCTCAGCAACTGAGTGAGGCCCTAAACAACTTAGTGAGACCCTGTCTCAAAATAAAACATCAAATAGGGGGCATGGTATGTGGCTTAATGTTTAAGTGCCCCCAGGTTCAATCCCTAGTACCAACAAAAAAGAGTTTATGTGATTAGAGTGGGCCCACACCCCAAAATACTTAATTACTGCTACAAAGTCTCTTTTGACATCTAAAGTAACATATTCACAGAATCCATTGATTGAGACATGAACATTTCTGGCATTCATTATTGACACCATGTAAAAACTGGGGAGATTTTTCACAAAAGCAATGGGAAGCTGAGGGGTTTTCAGCAGGGGAATGGCAAAATCAAACTTGCACTCCTAAGAGATCCTTCTGGATGCCTTACATAAAGTAAGCCAGAAATTATGGTAGTCATCTAGGAGAGATATGATGTTAGTATAAATCAGAAAAAAAAAGTCTGGAAGAAATGAAAAAGAAAAGATGAATTTGAATCATTTACAAGACTGTCAACAACAGGTTTGAGTGTTTGATTCGATGTCAGAGATGAGGATGCAGCATGAGACAGGAACACCCAGGTCTCTGACTAGGATAACTGCATAAATGAAGACGAAGCTTTGAAAGGAAAAACAATGAATTCATTTGGGAATACATTGAGTTCAATGGGCCATGAAGATGTCCAAGTGCCGATGTCCAGATAGGAATTGGATCCAAAAGTTTACAATTTCAGGAGAGATGTCTGGACTGTGGACTTCCCTACACATGACATAGCACACACACGGAAGCCAAAGTCCAGGAAAAGCATGGAGAAAAAAGAGGTCCAGTGCCAGGACCTTAAGGAAAAAATCGCTTTGAAACACTGGCAGAAGGAGAGGCGTCTGCATAGGAAAATAGAGCACTAAGCACAGAAAAAAGAGGATGAGGCTAGTGTCATTCAGCCTAAGGGAAGAGGGAGAATGTGTGTTTTAAAAGGCAAGAGTGATCAATTGCATGAAATGCTGTGAGAAAGTCCATAAAATAAGGACTGAAAAAAGGACTTAGCTCCCTCAATTGGAAGGTAAGGAGTAAGAGATTGGGGAGCAAACAACTTTTTCTTTGTCAAGAAACTTGTTTAAGGGGCTGAGGTTGTGGCTCAGTGGCAGAGCGCTTGCCTCGCATGTGTGAGGCACTGGGTTCGAGCCTCAGCACCACATAAAAATAAGTAAACAAAATATACAGTGTCCATGTATAACTAAAAAATATTTTTAAAAAAAAGAAACTTGTTTAAAAAGCACAGAGAATTTAAAAGTAGCTACAGCAGAATGGAGGGATGAGGAGAGGAGACGTGATAGGGAATGAGAAAGAAACATAATGTTTATGGCAATTCCTTTAAGAAGCATCATTGTCAATGGCAGGGGGGAGATGAAGGTAGCAGGAAGAAAATGTGGAGTTCAGGAGGGATGTTCCACTTGTTTATTCACTGGTTTGTTTCCATTTAATCTCACCGATTTGAACACATTGAACTAAAGACACAAAGGTGTTGAGGAATAGTTTAAAGTGGAGGTGATTCAAGTTACAAAGAAGAGCTGAGATCTAGAGGTTTTGTGGAGGCATTGGCATTATTTGGAAGGGAGGTAGAGGAAGGAAGTGTGTAGGGTTCTTGTTTGGTGCCTTCTGGTTTTATTTGATTTTGTCTCTTTTCTGTCACTTACTGGAATAATCATCCAAGGTGGTATTGCGGCTAGAAGAGATCCAGATGGTGAACCAAGGGAGAGAGGGAAGTTCAAAGCTAGAAAAGTGTTGCTGAGCCCTGCATCTGGGGAGGCTATAAATGCCAAAATGTATGATGGTAAAACTCCACAAGATCAGGAATAAGTCCAGAAGCAGAGTGTGAAGTGGTGAAGCATCCAGCTTGGGACGTTCATTTGTACAGAATGCTGGAGTGGGAAAGCCTGATTTATGAGGTGCTTGCTGTAGCAACAGCCGGGCTGGCTGGCTGGCTCAAATTTACAAGAGAACCAGGCAACTCCAGGCTTTGCTAGATGCTTGGGGGGAGGGGAGGTGTACAAAGAAAAAGGAATCGGATTCCTAGCTTCCATGAATTCATCATCTAGTGGGAAATATAAGAAGAATCAGTGTGAAACACCTGTCAGGTTACTATGCCAGCTTTCCTCATCACCATTATTGTCATTATGATTGTGAGGTTGAAAGCCAAGTCATGATACAGTCTAAGAAGTAAACAAAAGGATGAGTTGAAAATACAAAGCACCACGTGGTCAAGCATCAAATGGGAGATGTAGCGAAAGTATAAATAGTGTGATTTGGAAGTGGGTACTGGAGTAAACAGATTAAATTGGTTTGTGAAGACTTCTTGGAAACAGGCACACATTAATGGTCAGTATTAATTGGAATGTTTTATTACCTTAGTTCTATCCAAGAGCCAATACAAGGAGATGGCTCTCCGTTGCCCATAGATTGCAGAATGAGCCCTTGGAGCGAATGGTCACAGTGTGATCCTTGCCTCAAACAAATGGTAAGTGTTCATCTCCATTCCCCCCAACCTCACCTCATGGATACTGTATTCCTTGCATCTCCAGGAAAATGGCTATCAGGCAGAGAGCCCCCAAACTAAGTTCCAATCCCAAAAGAGAAATAATTATGCCTAGATATGTAGCTAACTTTGCCAGGAAATCTGTATGTTGTGCAATATACTTAATGAACATCATGAGACCTTATCTTTGGTATGAGAGACTGCAAAACCTAAAATGCAAAGGGCTACTTTAAGTTACTCAGTAACCGCTTCTATTTCTCTCTTAAAACCATTGACTCCTTTGGGCTTGGGAGGCTGCAGTATTGTGGATGCTACTTCAAACCATATCTTTTGGGCTTTAGAAAGTCTAACCTTTTCTAGCTGGTTTTGTGCAGTTTCGCTCAAGGAGCATCAAAGTCTTTGGACAATTTAATGGGAAAAGTTGCCTGGATGCTCTGGGAGATAGACAGCAGTGTGTGCCCACCCAGCCTTGTGAGGAGGACAGGGACAATTGCGGAAACGACTTTCAGTGCAGTACAGGTAATCCTTGTGCTCTAGTTTCTCACTGTGGGTTTCTGTGTATGCTCATGAGTGAAAAAAAATACGCACGCTTTTGATTCCAAGTGTGAAAGTGTCCCTAACAACATTGATGCAAAGAATGCAACACATTTGACAGAGTGTCTTTCCTGATTTTGACTGCAGGCAGATGCATAAAGAGGCGACTTTTGTGCAATGGGGACAATGACTGCGGAGACTTCTCAGATGAGGATGATTGTGACAGTGATCCCCGTCCGCCCTGCCGCAATAGAGTGGTGGAAGAGTCTGAGCTGGCACGAACAGCTGGCTATGGGTCTGTATTTCCATTTTTTCCAGATAACAAGGAGTGGAGGCAATCTCCAATACTCTCATGATACAGTGCAAGAATGATTTGTATGAAGGACACAGTTGTTGCAGCATTTGGCTCTGTATGTTTTAAAAATATATTTAGCCTGAAAATGTGTTGAAAATATCTCAAGACACTTTGGCTAAACTGCCTGCCTCAGGAGGGTCTGTAGAATGAACTCGACTATCAGAATATTACTTCTCTGTCCAGACAGAGAGGAAATATCTCATATCTGAAAATCAACTTGACATAACATGTTAACATTTTGAACTGAGAGGCCAGTGGTAGGTCTGGTAATTCAGTGAGAGCATTTGAATTCTCAGCAAGGCTGTCTTGCATTGGAACTTCTCTAGGAACAATACCTGATTATAAGTTCTCACCAGATTCTAGCATTCTGAGAGTACCTTTCATTTTCCATACAGAACATTGAGACCGAACAGGTGACTATAAGACTATTCTGCAGGTATCTGTGCTCCAAGAATTGGAATAATGACCTGAGGTTCTATTCTGTTACATATAGTCAGAGGGTATTCCAGGAACGTCCCTGACATAGTCTCCATTAGTTGTCCTGAGCTGGGTGAATCTGCTCCTGACAAGACACAGTTGCTCTCCCACCTAGCAGTACATTGACAGAGATTTCTTGGCTATGTTTCACCATCTGTAATGAAGTGTGTCTCTTTATCCTCATGAATTCAGTGCCTGGTTCATAGTAAATGCTCAATAAATATTTGATGATTAGATAAATAAGTGAATTAATTAATGAATAAAAATCTGTACATAATCATTTCCTAAAATACTGGCAGTTGGTAACAGTTAAGACTGAAACAAGGTTCCTGGCAAGAAATTCAGGAACAGACCTCCAGAACTTCAATGGGGATCCCAGAGGAAAGAAGATGGAGGAGATGGTAAGAGTGAGGCTGACAGAGGGATTAAGACAGAGGTTATCAATCAGGGGTGATTTCCCCTCACATACACACCCGAGGAGACATCTGACAGTATCTAGAGACCATTAGTTGTCAGAACTTGAAGGAGATTGGGGGTGAAGGCTACTGCTAGTTAACTATTGGTCGGTAGTGGCCAGAGTATTGCTGAACATCCCACCATGCACAGGACAGCTCAATCCCAAATGTCAATTATAAATCTTATACCAAGATGCCAGGCAGTTCCTAAGATAAAGTCTCCATATCAAGTTTGACTAAAGTAAAAAAAGATAAAACTTCTTTTTTAACAAAATTAAGAAAAAATTCCAGCATACCAAGAGTTAGGCACTAGATAAGGTATGTCACACACCCTCTATTCACTTCATAAAACTTGTCCAAGCAGCCTCAAATATTACCCACAATGCCACTGGCCTTTAGCCTACCTTGCACCACATGGATTGTCTCAGACCCTCTTAGCAAATGACGGTCAATTGTACAGATGTTGTCCCAAACCTCATAACCAAATCACTGTGCATTTAAATGAGCCTCAATTCTTTTTGCTGCTCTCCTTGAGGAGACATTGTGAGTCTATGGTGAGAATCCACTACTATTTTATTTTGCTTTATTTGGGATCCAAGAAGCAGTTTTCTCCCTAATCTAAAAAAAAAGAGCTTAAAGCAGGGAATTACGTCTGTTAGTTATTCTCACGCAATGCAAATTTATAGTTTGTCTTACAGGAAAAGAATACAGAAATTTTGGTCCACTTAGCTAAAGCACAATCATTTATAATCTATTGGTTTCCTTTGTTCAGTAAATAGAAAAATTTATTACATAGCGTTTTCCAGGGAGTTTCATAATGATGCATCCTGAAGAGCTGGCAAGGAATCCTTAAATACCTCCTGCTATACCAGGGTCAGGGCTGGTGTTGGGGACTATCACGGGGCTGAGCTTTCAAGGCTCAAGGGGTGGGACCCCAGCTCTGGGAAAGGTCAGCAGCAGATGTGAAAATGAGGTAGGCCCAGATAGAATCAATCCATCAACATTTTTAATTCAATTCTCCATTACCATGAGTAAAAACTTGTAACAAATTTAGTCATGGTAAGACTTATTTTTCAGTACAATTTTCATTTGCATAACACTGTGAACTTTTCAAAATCTTTTTGTATATTGTATCTCTGTGAGATTGTTAGAGAAGGTATTATATTCATTTTATTTTATTTAAAAAAAAATTTTTAGTTGTCAATGGACCTTTATTTTATTTATTTACATGTGGTGCTAAGAATTGAACCCAGTGCCTCACACGTACTAGGCAAGTGCTCTGCCACTGAGCCCCAACCCAAGCCCTATCTATGTTCATTTTATTACTGAGAACTAAATAAAATAATTGAGGCCATTAAGCTAGTTTTTAGTGAAGTAAAATCCAACATTCTCTGACTCATATAAAACTATTTTTTCCATCATGCCACCCACTCTTTCCTTCTCTCCATAACCCCCTACATTCCTCTCATACCATTACAAAGCCTACAAGTCAATACCTTTTCTGCAAAGCAAAACTGAACTTAAAAAATGAAACTCGTTAAGTAGTTATATATTACCCAAACATTTGTATTAAGAATATAGATTAGCATAAACCACTAATTAATATTTAAGAAAAGGTTCAAAGTAACATGCTTTGTTATATTTATAATAATCTCCAATGTGATCAATATTACATATTTATTTACTATAAATCTCCATTTTTCTCATATAGAGCTCTAGACTATATGAGAAATAGAAGCCATGGGAGTAAACACCCTGATCATAGCAACATACTATGAACTGCTTCTACATATTCTAATCTAGAAATTTTCAATAAAACCTATCAACAGGCACATACAGCCAGATTCTTTTGTGTAGGAAAGTCACAGCACTTGACCTAATTACTTTATACTTTTTCACTTGAAGGACTCTCATTTAAATGACCATGCTAGGAGAGTTCAGTTGTATCACAAATGTTTCTGCCTCTTGTCTCAGAAGCATCTGTAATCCTCCAGAGGTGCTTCGGGAAATCCTCCAACCCATCTTTCATTCATTGAGAAATATAAATCCAAACCAGCTGCCAATGATGTGCAATATACAAGGAATTACTTTTTTTGTGATCTAAGCACCGCACCACTTCTCTGAAGAGAGCTTTCTCGTCAATCCACCTGGCAGATTGGAATTGCCTGGGATTTTCTGCACAGGTGTGAAAATAGGCATTTCTAAATGCTGCCAAAGATCACATGGTTTTATTATTATTATTATTATTATTATTATTATTATTATTATTATTATTTCCCAGGTGATGACTTCCTTTTCATGAGATGTTTTCATGTTTCTTGGAAGAAAAAAAAATTGGCTCATTCTAGCATAGACTTGCTGTCTCTGTAGTAGTGGAATCCAGTCAAAAGTTTGTGGAACATCTCCTCTTTAGTTGTGCTGCATCTCAGCTTTATTGTAACTTTCCAAATAGATCCAGCCACTGGTCAGTTAGCTGTTCTGTAAAATAACTTTCAGACTAGCATGTGCCTACCATGGGTACAAAAAACTTTCTAAGGAGACAGGTGTGTTTTAGGGTAATAGTTCAAGTATTAATTATTTAACCAATTTGTCTATAATAAATCCTCAACTTCCACATGCATATTTCTTCATGAAATTGATAAGTCAGATGACTGGCCTATATTCAAGTTGTCAACTCATTCTCCTTTTTGACTCTTTTTACACTTCTGTCCTACTTTTTAAAAGCAGAATATATACCGTTTTACTATAGAGTGGAAAAACCAAGATACGAATCTAGATCTTGGTACTCAATTGGAATCTAATGTCTTGAGAACTGAATGGTTTCCTTTTTTTTTTAACATCAGTGTTTAAAGATGTCCTAACCAATTGTCAGCTAAAAATAATTTTGGTAAAAGACTATTCTGGTTTTTTTTTTTTTTTGGCATATAACTCAGAAGATCAAAGAATTGAGTGATATTTCTATAACAAAATTCCTCTACTCTTATAGAAGTATATCAGGACTTATATATGTAAAAATGGAAAGGAAGAATAAAATTGTTGCTGAACTCTGTTTCTTTCTAGAACTAAGTAATCTTCATCCATGGATGCAGGAACTAATTTATTAGTTTGAAAGGAAGCCATGTTTATTTCACTGAGATAACTTTCCAATAACATTTTACTTGTGTTTAGTAATTTACAAAATTTTAATGCATTTATATATACTATTAAGAATGAAGAAATTTGTAAATACTTAGACCCTACAGTCAAAGGATGTTTAATACTTTAAAATTCCAACTAATATATCTTTTGGTACAGAAAGTATGACAAGGTGACCAATAAAAATGTTTAAGCATAAACTACATTACATTCTGTGGGGAATAAAATAAAAATAAAGAATTAAAAAATCAAGAATAAAAGAGGGACATAGGAAATCTTTGCACTTTCTGTTCAATTTTCTGGGAAATTTAAACTGCTCTAAAAACAATCTCCTTTTTTTTAAAAAAAAAGAATAAAACAAAGCACTATAAAATTTTTTTCAAGTATAAAATATTGTAAATACTTACAGAATGCTGAAAACTTTATCCTTTGCAACTATTTAAACTAAAGATGAAAAATATCAGGTGTCACACTAAAAAGGTGCAGGAAATCATAGCTTATCAAGATTCCTTTCTAAGGTATGCAAGCAGAAAATCTGAAGAAAACTAGCCCCACAGATGCCATTACATTCCCATCGCTCATGCCATTCCTCCTGTCCCCCTAGCCCCATTCCAGTTCACCCACCCTTCAGACCCCAAACCAAATCTTCCTCTTCTAAACCCTTTTTATGACTTTCCCATAATGACCTCATCCTCTTGGAAAACTGGACTTATGCAGCACTTACCTTTGATACTCATCTGGACCAAGTATATTCTTCTTGAGACTAGTTTTTTCAAATATGTAATTGTATGTCCAAATTCCCAACTTCAAAGTAATTTCCATGACAGCAGAGATTGTGCATTGGTTTCTTAATATCACCCCCTGTTCATTACAAACACGAAACAGCACACAGATGTATCATCTAAGTGTTAATCATCATTAGGAACAAAAGTTAATTTCATTATTCACTGAAAGTAAATAGATACAGTGCTTTTTTTTTCTTTTTATTTTTTTCTTTCTTTTTTTTTTTAATGCAGGTACATGGGAGGGTAGAGTTCTCTTTCAAACAAAGATGTAGTTGAGGTCCTGAGAAGAACACACATTATTTCTTTCCAGTGTTGAGTATCTTTGAGTTGGAGAAATTGCACCAAAACCTCAGTAAAACAAAAGTAAGAATTGATTACTCACAAGATGTGGCTTGATAGGCAGCTCTGCCTCAAGCCACCATGGCTGGGGTGGCTTTGCATCTCACTGAGGTTTTGATAGCCTGGGGCTGCTGAGTAGCTAGCCCGGAACAGCAGCAGCTGTCCATCAGCAGCCCTTTTCCAGTTAATGGCACAAATACCACAAAGTGAAAAGAAGCAAAGAGGGCCTATTATGACCAGCTTCCAAATGGCCCTCTATTATTTTCAAGTACATGCTATTGGCCAAAGCATATCACATGGCTAAGCATAAAGCCAGTAAGGAGGGACCCACTCTTGGCCCATCACAATGCCTTGACAAGGATGTGGATACAGGGATGGGTCAACTTGGAACTAAAATGTTGCCCTATCATGAGGGACAAAATGTCAAAGGAAGCAAACCGGGTTTATAATATTTTTTGTCTGTTATTCAAGTTAATAGTACTAGTTTGAGGCACTATATTAGAATTTTAGGGCGATAACTTTTGCCAGGAAAGGTAATTTGGGTGCAATAGGTAGTGAAATATGGTTAACTCAATCTGTACCTCAGTCTTAAGTTGAGCTACAATGTTGATTTTCCTTGTAGATTCAAAATTGATTAATAATGTGCTGGGGCTGGGGCTATGGCTCAGCGGTTGAGCACTCGCCTTGCATATGTGAGGCACTGGGTTCGATCCTCAGCACCACGTAAAATAAATAAAGATTTAAAAAAAAAATAATGTGCTGTTAATGTGAAAATGTTTTTAACTAATTCACTGGAAATAAGATGTTCTTTCAACTACTCTTGCATTAGGAATGGGTTTATAGTAAGTTATTCACACTTTAACAAATTGCACTTAAAACCAATGTTTGGGTTTATAATCCAACTCAAGGGAGTTAGGAATGTCGTCCAGAGCCATGGCCAAGCTTATGCTTTTGTGCTAAGGTGAGTTATGGGTTTGGGGACCAACCTTCATTGGGCCTCCCTGATTTGAGGCCATTTATTCCAGACAGAGCCGAGACAGCAACACTGTTCTCCTGCAAATAACAAAGCAAAATTTCAGAAAGAGCTATTTCTTGTGTATGTATAGTTTTAAGCCTCCAAATCAAAGAAATTTTTAAAAGCTCTTTATGAATTAATGCTTTCCAAATAAGAATATTCTGCTGGGGGAAAAATAGAACTTTTAAGAAGACCTTACTGGATGCTGAAATTTTTGTGTTCATCCTGAAAACTAGAATGGGAATAATATATGCCTGAGGGAAATGAGGCTCTTGACAAGCAATGAGACAGCTGGAGGAAAAGGCTTAAGTTTAAAGAGAATAGGGAGAGAGAGAAAGAGCCCCAATGTTCATTCACAGACAAAAAATTACATGCATATGTTTTACTGTCCCCCTGAGATGCACTGTTCTCAAATAATTTAAATAGTTGGTATTACAGCACCAGTTCTGGTTCACTGAGGGAGGTTAGGTAAGAGCTACAGCAGTGGAGTTAAGATTCCAGGAGCCAGATGGTCCCATGTGCCCTGTTTATTGCATTTTGTTCTTTGTGCTCTAAACAGTGCCCTAGCTGCCAAAGAGTTTATAAAGCCCTCCTAAGGTATGCTTTCTGCCAGAGATGCAGAGCCGAGGTGAACAGGCTCTTTCTGCTGTTTCAGATTCTACTGTACACATTTTGGGTGATGGTGACACAACCAAAGCTGTCCCACAAAAGGCTACATAGGGCTGACTTGCATTAGATCTGGTGTTTGCATACCTGACTGACGCTATTCTGTTTATTCTCAGGATCAACATTTTAGGCATGGATCCCCTAACCACACCTTTTGACAACGAGTTCTACAATGGACTCTGTGACAGAGTTTGGGATGGAAACACTATGACATACTACCGAAGACCCTGGAATGTGGCTTCTTTGGCCTATGAGGTGAGTGTCGTCAGGAGAAAACATCATTCAGCTTTTGGCTGAAATTTGCTTCAGTAAATTTAATACTAAATATGATGAGATATTCAATAGAATACATGAGACTTGCTCACAAAAGAGGAGATGTAGCTTGCATCTTACTAGAAACACACAGTAGTCTATAATCAATCTTCAGTGACATTCATCTTATGATAAAATTTGGCAATTACCCAGACTCGCTAACAGAAATGATCTAAGATTCTGAGATGACTCAAAATTAAATTAGTGCTGATTTAAGTAGTGATCACACTACTTAAGTTTTTGTCTTTTTTTTTTTTTTTTTTGCCCATGGAAACTGAATTTTATGTTTTCCTTCAATATTGCCCTATGTAGAGAATGCTTGACTAATAGGAGTAGCTGTTTTTGCTAACTTCAAACTTTCCTATGTCTTGTGAAAATATTACTTAAAATGGTTTTTGCCCTATGTAATGGCATTCCAAATTCCTACTTTAAAGACATGTAATTTTCTAGAACTTTCCATAGACTGCCCCTTTCCCCAAAGTAGTCATATTTATCACCTTTAGAGATCTCTTCTTTGATTCAAGTAAGATACAATAAATAATAATGGTTAACTTATTCTGAGCCAGGCTAAAAGAATCTATCACCTTAAATGATTTCATAAGTCAAGAAGGCTTGTAATGTACACTGTATTTTTGGAAAGCTCTTGATATCAATCTCACCAGTTTGTAAAATATATATACTTTTAAATAAATGTGGTCAATATTCACTTTTCTAAAACAATATTATAAATCAATTCCTACCCAGTGCAGCCTGATGTTATCCTCTTCTCCTAGGGATGCTGAAGACTTCAATGTCTGGACCTTTTGATTGGTACTTTCTCCACAAGTGAGCACATTCTCACATGTCCTGTGTCTGTAAGCCCAGAATAAAATCAGTTTCCCACAAATTTAAGGGAAATTTTTGGGTTGTTGATCTTTCCTCACAGTATTATGTTTACCTCCTTAAAGCATGAAATTTTTTTTTGGGGGGGGGATGATAACATATCTAAAAAGTACACTCATGTTCTACTTTCTTAATGGTAACCTTACCAAACATGATAACCTTAGCCATTGCTGATGGGAGAAAGATTATTCATGCATTGTTTTATTTTGTTTTGAGTTCTCAGCTCTACATTTTATAGTTTCCCTGTCTTTACCTCTGTGACCAGCTTCTTAGCTCTTTTAGAAAGGTGACACACAATATTGAAGGCTGGGGTAATCCCAGAGGCAAGGCTCACATGGATAGGGCTGAGTCCTGGGATCTTAGGAGTTGCTGTGGAACTGAGGTCTGGGGAGAATGGCCTGGGGTTTAGGACTGTGAGGAGTCTGTTTAGTGTCTGGAGCTATGGTGTCTACCTAGCCCTGGAGTGGGCTGGAATCTCAGTCCACAGACTGGAACTATGAGGCTCTGCCTGGTTCTGGATCTTCCTGGGGTTCAAAGCAAAGTCCAACCTTACTCTTCTCCAATGTGGAAGGTGTATGTCTCTACAGTGTGCTCCCTGAGGTTCAGAGAGAGATAAGAGAGGTAATGTGAAACTGTCTTTCCTACCCGCATCCATCTGTGCATTTTTTCCTTTTTTTTTTTTTTTTTTTGCTACACCAGGTTCTGTAATCTCTCGGCCCTTTTGACTGTATTTGTGTTAGGGGTAGTTTTCAAGTTGGTGTTTCTGCAAGGGGATGAGCATTGGAAAGTCTTTATTTTGCCATCTTTCTTAAGTCACTCCTCCATGCTTCTCCACATAAAATACTTTTACCAGCGTCTGGCACAAAGTAAGCACTCAACAAATATTAGTTAGCATTATTAGCTATTATTAGCTCTACATACTAAATTTAATACCTTTTTATTGGACACCTCCTGTGTGCCAGGCAAGCTTACCACCTGAAAGTTTATTCAATAAGCAACTATAAGAAAAGTGATTTTCAGAGTGTTTTAGAGGGGCCATGAGTATTTATACCAAAAAGATTTATAAGCCTGTGATATCAAGAGAAATCATCCTAAAGATGTGGCATTTAAGCTAGGACTTGACACAGAGGTAGGAATTAACCAGGCCAAAGTTAAGTTTTCCTTGTGTGTTTGAGTTTGTGCAATATGTGTGTTCTGGGAAGAATGGGGGAAGATAGTAAAAGAACATTGCAGAAAGTAGAAGAATAAAAAACACAAATGGCTTCAGCCATTTAGCAAGGCTCTAAGAAATTTAGTTTACAAAAAGAGTTGGGGATGTGGCTCAGTGGTTAAGTGCACTGAGTTCAATTCCAGGTACCAAAAAAAAAAAAAAAAAAGAGGAAGAAGAAGAAGGAGGAGGAGGGGGGGAGGGGAGGAGGGAGGGGGAGGAGGAAAAAAGGAAGAAGAAGATATTAGCTTTTGAAATCTTTTTATTTTCTACATCTTCATGTGGATTATCTCACTGAATCTTCATGACAACCTTTGGGTTAGGCATGTTGAGTATCCCCCTTTTCCAGACTAGAAATAAGACTGAGCAGAGAGGTTACTGTGAAATGTCCTCAAAGACACAGAGCCTGTGTTTGTGCTCCAGAAACTCGACTCCAGCACCTTCCCTCTCAACTCCTTTCCTCTACTACATTTCTAATAATTGTTTGATATGTTTTTGCTTTCCTTTTGTTTTGTGTCTTGTTTCAAACAACACATTGTTATGTTTTTGCAGACCAAAGTTGATAAAAATTTCAGAACCGAAAATTATGAAGAAGAGACTCAACTATTCAAAAGCATCATCCGCGAGAAGACATCAAGTTTCAATGCAGAAATAGCACTAAAATTTACACCCACTGAAGTAATTGAAAATGCAATGGAAGCAAATAAAACTGAGGCTGAAGCAAAAAAAACTGCAGTTGAAAAAAACAAAACTGCAGCTGAGGAAACCTATCAGGAAACAAGCTCCTCAAATCGCAAAAATAGCAGTAGTCTTTTTCGACTTTCATATTTCAAAGCTGAAGCATATCAGAAATTGTTTTTCCATTCTTCAAAGAAGGTAAGACCCTACACTTACTATAGAGAATATAATGGGGCATATTTCTAACTAACCAAGCTCCCTCTTCTAAGTGTAAGTTTTTAGAACAGATAAAGATGATAAGAGAAAAAGATGATAAGGAAAAAAAAAAAGCTACGCCAAATGTTCAGATAGGTAGTTAGATCTCAGGAAGAATGATACCAACTAGAGAAAACTGATGGGATCTTAGACAGTAGTGAGTGAATCAGATGTCTGAAGGTGAGCAGAGTTGTGTACTGAGACCTCAGAACAGACGTTTCGACTGAGATTGTGAGAACACACCATTTGATTTTTACAGCTATCGCAACTACAGTGAAGGATTATGCTCAGCAATTCTGGTAATTCATTACAATGCCTTAGAACAATAACTGGCTACTTACTACAAAGTGAGTTTCTAAAGTAACGATGCCAGAAAATTGTCATATTGCACTTGAAATTGGTCTCCTGACTTTGTAATCCTACCTTTCGTATGAGACTTTGATAATGTGTTGTTTTTATTCTTAAGCCAGATTTCAAAGTCTATTTTATTACCTTTATGATGAAATGCAAAATGTTCTTTTTGTAATCAGTATGATGCTGATAAAATGCTCATTCTTCCTTTTATGGTGTCACAATCACTTATTCACACAGCCTTTTCCACATTAAAGTCATCATAGTAATGATAATAATTCACTCTTTGGATTTACATTAGCCTAACTGTGTAATTGTTGCACATGGGCCTGTACATTATCTCTATGTTCACATGGACACCCATCCAAAATGTACAGTTGGAAATATTTTAAATCATTCAATAAATATTTAATTGTAGATGCATATGGCCAGGACCTGCCTCAGGTACTGAGAATGCTTCTGTAAATCAAGCTGACAAAGATTCTTGTCCTCGTGCAGCTGGAAGTTCAGCAGAGGGAAACAGCCAAAATCAACAAACAAGACAGCAAACAAAGAAAGCTGTTTTAGTCAGCCTTTTCACTGCTGTGATAAAAAGACTAGACAGGAACAATGTCAATGATGAAAAGTTTATTTTGGGGTTCGATATTTGGTAGGTCTCAGTATATAGGCAGCTGACTCCCTTCCTGGGGGCTCAAGGTGAGGCAGAACATCATGGCAGAAGTGCGTTGTGCGGAAAAGCAGCTCAACACATCACACCAGGAAGCAGAGAGAGACTAAGTTCAGCTCACCACATATATACTCCAAAGTCATGCCCCCAATTATCCACCTCCTCCAGTCACAACCTACCAGACTGCAGTCACTACTCAGTTAATCTCATCAGTAGATTAATTCTCTGATTAAATTGAGATTCTCACAACCCAATCATCTCACCTCTAAACCTTCTTGCATTGTCTCACACATGAACTTTTGGAGATGCCTCACATCCAAACCATAACAGAAGCTATATAGTGTTTGGAAAGTGAGGAGTGCTATTAAAAAAAAAAAAAAAAGGAAAAGTAGAGTAGCATAAGGGAAATCAGGAACACCCAGCAGGTGACAGTATTAAAAGAAAGCTCAAGGCAGGCCTCCTTGAGGAGATGAGATCTGAGCAGAGATTTGAAGGAGAGGAAATAGCCAAACAGTTAGATGTGGGATGTGTATTTGGAAGAAGAAACTGTTCGAGACAAGTTGCTAAGGTAGAAAAAAACCCAATGTGATAACTTGGTCAGATTGCATTGGAAGAAGGAAAGACTGGAGCGGGCCCCTTGAACCAAATCATGATGGGCTCCAAAGCCCATTGCAAAGGATGGATTTTTCTCTGTGTGACATAAGACAGGTCACTGGAGAGTTTTAAACTGATCATTGAGATCATTTGTGACCTTGATAAGAGAAGTTTTGCCTTAGAGCATGATTGAATTAGATTTAAGAGAAACTAGGAAGAGAGGAATTGGAAATTAAATTTGAAACTTTTTCAAAGGAATTTTTGTATTGAACAAGGGCAAAGAAATGGGTAGCAGTCCCTCAGGCAAGTGCAGCCTAGTTTTAGAAATTGTAAAAAAGAATCCAAGTCTGCTTTGTGCATCTTTAAGACTCCACTAAGAATTACTATGCAAGACAGAAGGTGAAGAGATGCTATGATTTCAAATATATGGAGTAAGTTCCTGTAAGGTTTTGTTAGAAGATGACCCACCCTCTGCTCCCAAAAGTTAAGTTATATGGGCAGTGCACTTCGGGGACACATAGTTTGTTGCAATGTCCATATACATCAAGATACATATTTTAAAATAAATAAAATGTTTCCAACACCCACATGATCATCAAATGTTAACCACAGTGACAACAGATGCTCAAAAGATCCATCCACAAAATCATAGATGTCAGTTATAGTTTAGTTTTGCCTGGGCCATGCCAGGGCATTGATTCACATAGTTCAGTGTCCCAGTTTTGTCTTGGAAATTGAAACCTTCATCCCTGGTCCTGGGAACATTCAACTGTCAAATTGTTTAGGTTGGCTTAAGATTTGTGTGTTAAAATATTATCTTCCCTATCTGTCATTAATGATTGAGAGAACATAGTAGAAAGAACAGAGAGACCATAGACCTACATTTTTGTGAAGATGCTTTCACAGACTATTTGTGTTATTGGCAGCAAATAACTTGATGTTATTTGATCAATGTTTCCTTGTCTGCAAAATACAAAGATTGGGCTATATATATAAAATGTATACATTTCCTTCCATTCTTAACATTTTAAAATCAACTTAGTGAGGTATAATTTCCATACAATAAAATACAAAGATTTAAATGTGCAATTCCAGGAGTTTTGACTATTTTATACCCCTTCATAGTCATGGAGAAGATAAAGAATATATATCCACAAACAAGATACACAATATTTCTATCACCACAAGAAAATTCCATGATGCCCTTCTTAGTCAATTCCCTACTGATCAAGTGGCAACCACTGACCAGATTTCTGTGACGACAGCTTAGTTTTTCCTGTTCTAAAACTTTATAAAAATGGTGTCATACAGTCTAAATTCCCTTGGTTATGACTTCTTTCACTCAACATGATATTTTGAGACTTACATTGTTGTATGTATCAATAGTTTGTCCCCTTTTGTTGCTGACAAGTATTCCATTGTGTAAACATGCTACAATTTGATTATCAACACCCTGGTCAATCGGCATTTGAGCTGTTTCCAATTTTAAGCTATTCTGGACTAATGCTGCTATGAAATTTGTATACATGTCTTTTTGTAGACAATGTTTTCATTGATCCTAGGTATGTATGTAAGAGTAGAATTGCTGGTTGTAGGGTCATTGTGTATTTAACATTTGAAAAAGGGCTGAACAGGTCTCCAAGGTGGCTCTATCATTTTACACTTGGACCAACAAGGTAGGAGAATTGCAGTACATTCTCATCAGCACTTAGTATTGATGGCATTTTAAGTTTTGCTATTCTAGTGGAATAAATTAGTACCTCATGGTCACTGTTAAAAACTTTATTCCTGTGGAAGTTCTAGATTTTGTTATGTACTTGAAATAATTGTGATAAAGCTCATATTTTCTCTTCTTCAATTGATCTATAACAAAGGAAAATATGTTTCTGCATGTGAAAGGAGTGATTAATCTGGGCCGATTTTTGATGAGAAATCGGGATGTCATGCTGACAACAACTTTCCTAGACGACCTAAGAGCTCTGCCAGCTACCTATGAGAAGGGAGAATATTTTGGATTTTTGGAAACCTATGGAACCCACTATAGCAGCTCCGGGTCTCTAGGAGGACTCTATGAGCTCATATATGTTTTGAATAAAGCTTCCATGCATGAGAAAGGTATGCCTAGATATAGAATTCTGGATACAGATACCATATTGACTAAATATTATTTCTTCTGCTAACCTCTTTCAATAGATAAAGTCTTTAAAATATCTGCTCCTTTGAGAGAACTCTCTTCTGCCCTTTGTCCCCTAATGTCTTAACAAATAGCAAATTGACTTCTATCTCAAACAATTGATTTCTTCTGTGTTAGGCAGCAGCACTACTCACAGATATATCAGATTGTATTACAATTTAATATCTATTATATGGGATGCTACTTTTTTTTTCTTTTTTTGGTACTGGGGATTGAACTCAGGGGTACTCAACCACTGAGTCACATCCCCAGCCCTATTTTGTGTTTTATGTAGAGACAGGGTCTCACTGAGTTGCTTAGCGCCTCGCCATTGCTGAGGCTGGCTTTGAACTCAGGATTCTCCTGTCTCAGCCTCCCTAAGTGCTGGGATTACAGGCTTGAGCCACCGCGCTGGCTTGGGATGCTACTTTTAATGAAATGTTTTTTAAAAGATGAAAGAAGGTAGAAGCAGCATAATTCATTTCCTGTTCAGTAGACTGGTTCAATTTATGCATGATGATTATGTTCCAAAGTGTTCTTCAGTGTTGGAAGGAAAATATTGTTCTAAATTTTCTCCAGAGGAAAAGAAAGAAGCCATGAAGTTATCCTATAACTCTAACATCTTAAAGCAAGGATGGAAATTAGATTTACCTCTTATGATGATAATTCTAACCATATGGTGGTGTTTGCATTGGGTCCATGTTGAGTAGGTTTCTGGCCACACATGAAGCCATGGGGAACGGGGCCATCATTTGAACATCAATGTGTGTCACAGGTGCAGGAGAGGTCTGTGTACTTCATGGTTCCCACCCTGGCCTATATGTTCATCTAAGCCTTTTAAGAATAAAGTTGACAAGTTGTGTGCAGTGATATGAACTTATATTCCCAGATACTCAGGAGGCTGAGGCAGTGAGATCCTAACTCATAAAAAATAAATAAAATTTAAAAATAAAGTAGATGCATAGTGATCATGTTAATGAGTTTTAATCTTATTTTGTGAGTGACAATGACTAGCTGTGAATATTTCTTAAGGAGGTGATAGATGCCAGTGTATCACTCTCCAGCTTCACAATTATTGGGTGTCTCTTAGGGAGGCAAGTGTTACTCAGAACCCTACGGGGCCAGCGAGTCAAGGTGTCAAGTGTTAAGCAAAGAGTAGGATGCAACTGTGATCTATAGCCTGACACTCACCCCACAGCCAGTAAACACTGTATGGATGGAAACCCCACAACGAGGCCAGTGCTCCAGTGCCTGGAGAAGAGCCACATCCCCATTTCAACCCATGGCATCTGGGCATGGCAGAGTCCACTGCTGAGGCAGAGACTCTAAGCTCTTTGGAGTCACCTAGCTGTTTTCACTCTCATCTTCAGAAACAGTCTTTAAGCTTCATTAGGGTGAAGTTGCAAGTCTAGAATTCCATACTTCTGGCATTGTCTTCTATTTTTACCCTCCTTCTTCACTGGAAATGCTACCTGATAATTCTTAAGTTCTTTGCTAACTGTGGATGAAGGAGAAATATTGATGAGGATTAACTTAGTTAGTGCATACAAATGCTTGGAACAAGTCCAGGCATGTAATAAGAATTCAATACATGTTAGACCTCATTGTCCCACTTCCATAGTCTTAGACAGGATTTTAATATGACTACCTGTCTGACCCATATCCTCTTAATAGAAAGTGGTAAACTTAGTATCTTAGTATCTTCACCACTAAGTCGATGAGCAAAGCCAAAAGGCAGGTTACAAGATTCTAATACAAGAACAAAGCATGTCAGATGTGACTTTGCATCCAAGTGCAGTCATGATGTCCAGGAATCTAAGTCAGTATATTTCTTACAGTATATAGCAAAATTAGGATTTATTTGTGATGTTGATAGACATTATGTAATAATTTTCAAATAAATATATAAAACAGGTATTGAACTAGAAGACATAAAGAGATGCCTTGGGTTTAATATGGATTTCTCTCTACATTTCCTTGGAATCCCTGAAGGACCTAAACTCTCATTACAAGTGAATGCAACTGATTGTTTAAAGAGCAATAATAGAAAAATTGGTAAGTATGGCCCAACTTACTAGGTTTAAGAAGGCCATAGAGAGAACACTGCTCTTTCACAATGAGCCCTTTTTATTGTCTATCTTCTTTATTTAGAAAACTAAAAGTACCCAAGAACTATTTAAACTTTACAGTGGTTTCTGGACCACTTTAAGCCAATGGCCCATGGACATGCTTTTATCATTGTCCCTTTGTGCAATGCACACCCTAGAGAGTGCCATTCATATGGAACATAATGTAGATTTCTGCGTTTATAATGGCAATGCTAGGAACCAGTGGTAGAAAAATTTCTTAAGGCAAAGCTTCCTCCCCACCCTCTTAATTTGAAAAAAGTTTTTAACATCATCAAAGGCCAGAACTACCTCCCCAAATGCATCTTCCACTGGACTAGAAACCCTGAGTCCACTCAACATCAAAATAGTGCACAACCTTTTTGAAGTTATAAATACCTTTGGTGTAAATATTACTCTCTGTTGTTAATTGTTAGCAGATTTACAGGCATGAGAGGTGATGGAGTTCTCAACTTTTGCTCTATTCAGAAGTGACTGAAGGCATTTTTAAAATATAAATGCTTGAGACTCATCTTTAAAGAGCCACTGGTAATAAGAAAATTCAAGGGGGCAAGCCTGATATTTTTAAATCATATGTCATCATTTCTATATTTGGCCCTGGAATTAACTGTGCAATCTTGAACCAGTAATTCTACGTCTCTAAGTGTCAGATTTTTCATCCATAGACATGAGGGAGCATAAACAAAAACATCTTGCACTTTATTTTTAGTTCTAAAACTTTACAACTCTACAAGACCTCCAATCTGTAGACTGAGGGAAATATGGGTAGCATTCTGGAGTTGAAAGAAATTTTGCTATTCACATTATTCTGTTTTAGACTCTTCAATTTCATTTTAATAGTAAAATAGTTTAAAGCCAGCCTACACAAAATATAATTATGAAGGTTTGTTTGAAACAAAAATTCATAGTACATCCAAAATCATGTAAAGTTCTCATGTGTATGTGTGTGTGTGTTTGTGTGTATGTGTGTGTGTGTGTGTGATGAGCTGTATGTATCTGTGTATCTAGATCATCAGTACCATTTTTATTTAAAAGAAAGATGATTGAAGTCTACAGTTGCCTACTAATTAAAATTGCCTTTATATATTTTAGGGGGAGATTGCTTTAGTTACAATTAAAATTTAATAAATACACTGAGCCATATTAAAAGGTTCAACATGTTTATCAAATGTGATCTCGATAACCTGTCACAGAATTACCAATGCTCCTCCTCAAGTCTTCTTTCTCTCCTCAGTAAACATCACCCGGGATAACATTATAGATGATGTTATTTCTCTCATAAGAGGAGGAACCAGGAAATCTGCCTTAGAAATGAAACAAAAGCTTCTCAAAGGAGCCAAGACCATCGATGTGACTGACTTTGCAAATTGGGCCTCTTCTCTGAATGATGCTCCCGCGCTCATTAGTCAAAAAGTAAGGGATGTTTGTTTTCAAATAGATCACATCATTTTCTTATTAAATGTTACAGTTGGCTCAGGTGAACATGTGATTCCATCGGATAGAGATGTGGGTCTTCAAACACACCCATGTCATCCCAGAGAGAGGCATGGCAAAGAAGAAAGGCCCGGTGTGTGGCAGAACATAGTCTGAGTTCCTGTCTGTCTCTTGTTACGTATATGTCACTTCTGACTTCTACAACACTAAATTCCTCAGACTGCCATGTTTTAAATAAAATTTTAAATAAGATTTTCTGTATACAGTTTATAGCACACACAGGCACAAAATAGGCACCAAAAAAATAGTTATTTCCTTGCTGTCTGTGCTTGACTGACCCTTGCCTTCTCCCTCTCTCTCTCTCTCTCTCTCTTTTTTTTTTTTTTTTTTGGTACCGAGGATTGAACTCAAGGGCACTAAACCACTGAGCCACATCCCCAGCCCTATTTTGTGTTTTATGTAGAGTCGGAGTCTCAATGAGTTGCTTAGCACCTCGCCGTTGCCGAGGCTGGCTTTGAACTCGTGATTCTCCTGTCTCAGCCTCCCAAAGTGCTGGGATTACAGGCATGCGCCACTACACCCAGCTCCTTGCCTTCTCTTGAACATTTAACAGCTCATTTACAGAAAATTGCCATGAGAGAAATGTTCAGAAGTTCTCCAAGAAAATGAGAACAAGGGAGAGCAATCCTTATAGTCAGGGGACCCTTGTCTTTTTCTTCTCTCTCCCCGCACCCCCATCTCCCTCTCCCTTTCCCTCTCTCTCTCTCTCTCCTCTCATTTTTGAGTCAAGGTCTTGTGATGTTGCCCACACTGATCTCAAACTCCTGAGCTCAAGTGATCTTCCTGTCTGGGTCTTCTGCGTAGCTAGGACTACAGGTTCACCCTGCCTCAACCTTGACTATAATGGTCTTCAACTTACAAACCTTTAGGTGTTTAGTCTTGTACTTATTCCTAAGAAAAATAAATTCTGTTCTGTTGTAAAGATATAAATGCCAGGGGCCTGGGAATGTAGCTCAGTGGTAGAGCGCTTGCCTTGCATGCATGAGGCCCTGGGTTCGATCCTCAGCACCACATACAAAGCAATAAAATAAAGACATTGTGTCCATCAACAACTAAAAAAAATTTTTAAAAAAAGATATAAATGAAAATGTTAGTTAACTTCATCTCTCTCTTCCCAAACTAACCAAAAAGGGTGTGGGTGGTTGTGTGTGTGTGTGCACACACGCAGGCACATGCAGATATGCGTTTATTTACTTCTTTTCTTCCTGATATGATTAGAAAGTGGTTTTGCTACTTCCTTTTAATAACAAACTTCCCATGCTTGTAATTTTCAATCCTCAGATAAAATTTATCTTTGTCTTCTACTTCAGTTTGAATAACCTGAGTTACAGAAATGTTGACATTTTTTCTAGTATTAATTATTGGAGAATTTTCTTTCTGTAATCTATTTTGTTGTCTTTATAGAGTGAGTGGAATCATCAAATCCATCTCGTTTATGTGAAGGAAAAACTCAGAAACTGAAAATTTTCAATCAATTCTCTCTTTAGGTTATAAAAAACCAGCTGTTCATAGATGTACAAATGTACCTATTAGTATTCAAATATTTATTCCAAATTAGGACAAAGAGGAAGAAAAAGTCAGCTGAATTAGCATCTCTCGATAGGAAAATAAAATCAGAAGTCCTTTTTATTCTATTATATGTAAATTTTATTTAAATCATTATCTTGAACTTGGGAAAATAAATTTATGTTGGAAGATTTTAAATAAAGAATTGGCAACTCAGGTGGATATTTACATCCAGGTGGTCATCCAGAGGGTCTTATTTTCTCATCTCTACAAAGCAAGTTTAACTTTTCTTGTATGGATGGATCCAAGTTTGTTCTCTAGGGAGGTCTTAATAATAGTCCACTATATTCTAGAGCAAATTCTTAAAATCTCAAGTAAATAAAGCCTCTGCTGAAATTTTACTACTGGATTTCTGAAAGCTATTCCAAGACTTTGATCAATTCACTTGGCACTGTCCCTGGCTGGGGGCAGAATGCAGGGTTTCCCGTGTTTAGGAGTGGCTGCTTATTCATATCTTAGATGAGCACGCCTACTATCTTTACTGTTTGTTCATTTCCTTCCTCATAAATTCCTGGCCTTTTTATATCCATATTCTAATCAAGGACCCAGCCACTCTAGTTAGTGCCCTGTAGACCACTTTTTAAGTTTACCTTCTTATAGAGAAAGTTCAGAAAACAGTTTACTATTATGTTTGTTATTGACTTGGTGTGACTTTTAAATTCTTGAAAAGGTACAAGATATAATTAAGTTTGTCCTTGAAATAGATTCCAGGTAATTTTGCTCTCATAAATGTAGTAGAAGTGGCTCTATGGTTAATTACTTACTATTTCCAGCAGGTAATGACACAATTTGTAATTGCTAATTCATTCTTTGATAACTTTAAGTGTACCTATTGTCTGCAGATGACGTGTTCAAACTATGGGAATGGGGTCCTAATATTAAAACAATTGCTCCTCCTATTTAGTTATTTAAAGAATTGATAGAATCTCTCTCTACCCACTCCAAAATATTAATTAGTTTATGTTTAATACTCTGTAGCAAATTCAATCATCTATCTAAGTATTTATGTTGCAGTTATCTTAGAGGAAAGATTTGGAAGTTATATTATTTTAGTAAAAGGCTGTGTAAATGTTACTGAGATTTACCAAGTAAAATGATGATGATGATGATGATGATGATATATCAATATCTATAATTCTTTCTGCACTTATTTAACTATGGCAATGCTCTACGAATAGAACCTGTGGTTTTCAATCTCCCAATGTTTTAGTCTAATGCAAGAATTTTTCCTTGGCCTCTCTCCATGCAGAGGACATAGGCTGGCCCATTTTTTCAGAATTTCTTTTTGTCATAGACTTCAATTTTCACAAAAGTCTATTAATCCTATTGCTACTTGCCTGAATGTTGACACAAAATGTTTTGTATTTCATCTCAACAGAATAGCCAAACTTTGGTTTCATCTTAAACCTATGGCTGCAAACTAGTTACAAAAATGTCAGCTGAAAGAAACATTTATTACAGATGCCTGGGAGATATAAAGTTTATGATTTCCTCTAGAACAATAACAGCAAGCTTGGTCAAGCTGCAATGCAATCTGCAGGCTTCCTGTAAAGTTTAGTTTTGGCATTATTAGAAACAACATTATGTAACCCAGAGATTTATTTTCTGAAAAGATGTTACATAATAGAATGTTTCCTTTATGAGAACTCATAGGAAATATTACTCTTTAATCTCATTTTGTTTCTCTTGTAAATCAGGTGGGTTTTCTTCTGTGTATGGGTTCATTAAATTCAGTTCTGTCTTCCTCAATGCACTAGAAAATATAGACAAATTTGTGCCCCATCTATTGTAAGCCAATGGATCCTCCTAGCACAGAATTTGTTCATTTGTGTTGCTTTGCCTCCATTTCACCTTTAGTGTTCCCAGTTCTTTTCCAGTTTCTTTCACCCAGTTTTACCTGTGTATATGATAAGTGACATTAGCTCTTTCTAGAATAATATGAGGTAATAATGAATGAACTAATTAACTAAACATTTTCGCTCAGTGGTATAATTGTTAGCAAATGTACACTGGGTGTTAAAAAGCATCCATATTTAAAAGACTGTTGTACCAGTGTTCTGTAGTTGTTGATCGTTGTTACAACTATAACAATAGAGTGAAAATCATTTCTAATTTTCTTCTATAGGAATAAAAATCAAGAAACTACATTTGGTATGTACTGTTTAATTGTTTTGGATGTCTGAAAGAAATCTGAATGTACTTACAATTAAACTATGTTGTTAATTTATTTGTATTTTAGCAAGTTTCATGATAAATTGTGTCCACTAAAAATATATCTACAAATGGTAGAAAGGAAACAAAGTCAGCTGGCATAGGACAAAAATTAAGTTTTCTTACTTGATAGAAGGCCAAAGTTAACCAGAAAAAAATGTAGCTTTGCAGAAAAATTTCAGGAAGTACATTTTAATTATTTTTTGTCTGCTGGTGGGATATTTGGCCTCAGGGGTTGAGACTTCTCTGAAATCATTGCTATTGCATGTCCTTCATCTTTATCTCTCTCAACACTGTTTATATGTTTTATCCAAATTGTGTTCCCTCCATGACCCTTTATTCCTGTATCTTAGATTATCTGGCCTTGACTTTCCTTTGAAGAGTAAAACAAGATAATCTTTTTTCTCAAAAAATAAAATAACTCTACCACATTCTTATGTTGTTTGTGCCAATATAACAATATGGCAAGAAGTTACTTTCTTCTGAATAAATATGACATAGTTGAAATCTAAATCCTGTTACTTCATGAAAGACTAGACTGGTGACAGTTGTGTTGACTTTGTCAAAATCCTTGATGTATTCTGGATATAAGCCTATTCTCACTTAGAATTGTTGTAAATGTCTTGTCCAACTTAGGACTTTTCACCTTTTTAGTGACATTTTTTATAACAGAGGTCCTCTTGTATCTTTCTTGAAATAATGTTAGACTTACTAAGTCAAAGTGCACAAATACTATCAGCAGTAATATTGCAAAATAGTAGAGAATTAACATATGCCATTCTTCCAACAACCACTAATGTTAACAATTTACATAAGCATAGCAAAATTATCAAAATAAAAAACTAATATTGACTAGCTAAACCATAGGCTTTGCTCACATTGCACAAATTTTCTCCTTTATCTTCATTTTTTCTGTTCCAAGTCTAATCCAGGGTCTCACGTTGTACTTAGTGGTCATATCTCCTCCAAAATATGTAAGTTCCTCAGACTTTTCTTAGACTTAGACATTTTGGATGCATACTGATAAATTTTTGTGTCAAATGTCTCTCAATTTAGATTTCAAGTAGATTAAGGTTAAGAGTTTTTGAGTTTTGTTGTGATGGTGTTCTTTTTAGGATCTAGGGATTAAACCAGGGCACTTGGCCACTGAGCTCCATCCCCAGTCCTTTAAATTATTTCTTTCTTTTGTTGGTACTGAGGATTGAAACCAGGGGCACTTAACCACTAAGCTATATCTGCAGCAGTTTTTATTTTTTGTTTTGAGTCGGTGTCTCCTTAAGTTGCTTAGGGCTTTGCTAAATTGCTAGCTTTGAACTTGTTATCCTCCTATCAGCCTCCTGAGCCACTGGGACTACAGGCTTAATTTTTATTTTGAGATAAAATTTCACTAAGTTCCCATACATATATATACATGTATATACACATAAGTGTGTATATATACATACACACATATATAATAAGAGTACTATATATATATATATATGTACACAAACAGATGTGTATGTGCATAGAGAGATAGATAGTGCCTTCCCAAAAGTGTATTGCATTTATATTTACATTTAGATCTATAATCAAGCTAGAATTTATTTGTATATGGTATAATTTAAAAAGTCATTTAAAATTTTTTCTCTGTAAATATTCCATTGTCCTAGAACATTTTATTTAAAAGATTGTCCTTTGTCTTAAGATTTTGCAGGACAGCTTTCATCCTAAATCAGGTTTCCAAGTGTTGATGGGTCTAGTTTTAGAATCTTAATATCACACTGTCCTAAATATTATAACTTTTTGTCTAGAGGTACAGAGACACAAAACCTTCCATTTTTATCTTCTTCAAAAGGGGATTGGGGGGATTATCTCAGTTTTATAAATTGGCTTGGCAATTTCAACAAAAAAAATTATATCCAGATTTTGATTGGAATTCCAAATAATCTATAAATAAGTTAATGAGGGCATACATCTTAAAATGCTGAATTGTCTAATCCATAAATATTGAATATCTCTTTATTTGTTTAGGCTTCTCAAATTTCTTCATATTTCTCTCTGACATTTAATATTGTCATTGATTTTTTTAGCCATTCTGGTGGACTTTGTTTTGCATTTATTCCATTACTAATGGTCACATTTGGGGGGGTTTTGGGGGACATTTGAACAAGTAAATACCACCTATGAAATACAACAGCTAACATCATACTTAGGAGTAAAATATTGCACTTGTTCTAATATTAAAAATAAAGAAGAGATTTCATTTGTGTTTTTAAAAAAAGTTTGCTAGAACAGACTTATTCTCAGCATTCTTTCCATTTAACGCTGACATTAACATTTTGTAGTAAGTGCAGTGAAGCAAGAAAAAATAATAAAATGCATAAGGACCACAAAGGAAGAAGTGAACCTATCTATCTGGCCCAGAGCATAATTATTTACATAGAAAATCCTAAGAAATGTACTTCTATATAGGTTATAATATAATAATATACATTATATATTATTCCCCCTCTACTTGGATTAATTTTTACTTTATATATTTTAAGGTTCATTACTAAATGTGTATAAATTTGAACTCATTATTTCTTCCCCATCAATTGCATGTGCTTCTTTATTTCTGATAATGTTTTCTGCCTTAATTTCTGTCTTGATAGTTACCTAGCTTTGCTAAATACCTCTTTGTTGGTATATACATGGAATAAATTCTTCAGTTCTCCTATTTTTAATCTTTCTACATCAAGTTTTAGCTAGACTATTAAAAATCAAATATGATGGGGCTGGGATTGTAGCTCAGTGGTAGAGCGCTTGCCTCGCATGCGTGAGGCCCTGGGTTTGATCCTCAGCACCACATACAAAGCAAAAAAATAAAGACATTGTGTCCATCTACAACTGAAAAAAAAAAATCAAATATGATGATCTTTGTTATTTTATTTTCAACAAGTCTTATTAGGCACCTGCTATATAATACTTTTTGTAATACTTAGGCTAAAGCAGTAAATATAGAGAATAAGTCTGTTCTAGCAAACTTTTTTTAAAAACACAAATGAAATAAATACTATATTGTTAATGAGAGTGTACATTCTTCTGATCATCAGTCTTCATCAGAGTTATAGTAGCAAATATGAGCTCATACAATGTGATTTTATATCCTGTTTATGAGTCAGTGGTATATTGAAACATGTTTAATGTGATTTGGTATTTTAAGGTAGATATTAATTACATGTTGTAGAACTCACCCTTTTTTATGTGTATTGCATTACATATATTCCATGGTATGCATAGAACACAGTTTGTTTTTCTAGTTATCCATTGAAGAACACTGCAGTTCTTTCCAGTTGTGTGTGTGTGTGTATGCGCGCGCGTGCTAATGTGATTATGAGTAAAACCATAATAAACATTTGAATACAGGATTTTTATGAAAATTTTTTCCATAACTCTAGAAGAAGATTGCTTGATCATATGGTATGTGTCTTTATATAAGGTTATATAAGAAACATCCAAATTCTTTTCTAGAATACTTGCATTTCCATCAGAAATATATTAAAATATCAGTTCCTTAGTTAAACATGAATTAAAGGTGGTTTATGTATTTCTTTCCAATGTTTTTGGTTTTTATTTCTTTTTCTTGCCTTATTGGATTGCCTAGGACCTCCAGTGTGATGCTAAGTAGAAGTTAAGAGAACAGACATCACCAGGTTCTCATTTCTTGGAAGAAAACATTCTGGTTTTTTTGTTTTGCTTTTTGTTTTGTTTGTTTTTTGTTTTTGTGGTGTTGGGGATGGAACCCAGGCCCAGGGCCTCCCACATGTAGGCAAGGGCTGTACCACTGAGTCATAGCCACAGCCCTTGTATAATTTTTTGGTGAGCAGTGTGCTCTAATGCTTTCCTTTAATCTTCTATATTAGCATTTCCTCTTATTTTGGTTACCCTCAAAATATTTCCTTTTAATCATTGGTGTATAGTATTATTATTATTGTGATGCTTATAGTTCCCACAGTTTCTGAACTCTAGAATTTTATGTATTTAATTAGTTTTGAATATAGTTGGCTATTTACCTCTTCAAATATTTCTTCTGGCACACTTATATTCTCCGCCCCCTCTCCTTCTTTTTCTATAGTTCTCCAATAATAACCTGTGCTAGGTCCTTCAATATGGCCCCAAAGCTCTTGGATACTCTCTTCTGGGCTTGTTTTGTCCCTCCAACTCTTATCTCTGTGTTTTAGTTTGGATAATTTCTTTCAACCTTTTATCAAGCTTGCTAATTATTTTTTTGGCTATGTCAAGTCTATTGATAAATCCATCAATAGTATCCTTCACGTGTATTTCTATTTGATTTTTTATAGTTTTAATAATTATCAAAATCAAATGTCAGTCTAACTTTAAAATATCAAGGCAATTTGCTAAACTGCTTTTAAGATTTCCTTCATTACCTTTACTTTTTAGAAATTTTGCTGTGATATAATTAAGTTTGAAGAAAATTTCAACCTGGTTTTCATTCGTAGAGTATCTTGACCTTTTTCATCAGGTTTGGAATATTCACAGTTGTTAACTCTTCAAATATTGCTTCTTTCAATGAACTTCCAGATGTTTTTGAAGAACGTAATCTGCTTATAATTTTGTGCAAAGTTAGAAAAATTATGATTGTAACAATTTTTTTCTATTTGCCTCAACAAATGTTTTCAGTGAATAGTGTGTACAGCTTCTGATAATTTGTTTTTTTCTGTTATGTTTGCCAACATGTATTAAAATGCAACTTTTGGGAAAAAAATAAAATAATAAAAAAAAAAAAT
>CM053405.1:28329293-28361677 GCA_028644305.1 Xerus rutilus | reverse complement strand
AAGAACGTAATCTGCTTATAATTTTGTGCAAAGTTAGAAAAATTATGATTGTAACAATTTTTTTCTATTTGCCTCAACAAATGTTTTCAGTGAATAGTGTGTACAGCTTCTGATAATTTGTTTTTTTCTGTTATGTTTGCCAACATGTATTAAAATGCAACTTTTGGGAAAAAAATAAAATAATAAAAAAAAAAAATATTGCTTCTTAAATATTCTGTATTTTACTGTATTTCTGGGACTCAAATTGTATGACTCTCTTACCTTCTCACTATGTCACTTATCCCACACTTTCTGCTTTACTGTCAATATTTTCTTCTGGCTTACACACCAGTTCATTACATTTGCTTCAGTTGTATCACATCTGGTATTTAAACAATCTATGAGTTTGTGTACTATAAAATCTAGTTCTAACATTTCTAGTTGCTTCTTTATTTCAAGTGTGCTTTTTAAAAAAAAAAACACTTTCTGTTCTCTGATAAAATGTTGTGTTTTATCCCCTGCTTATGCAGATATCATTATTTTAAAGTCTGTTTATATATGATAGCTATCTGAGGTCTGTTAACACAGATACTGGCAGCCCCAATAGCTCTTTCAAAGGACACACAATCATCCATCTGCTTTTCTCAGAATGTAACTCCATCACTAAGTGATACATAACTATATCCAAGTTCACTACATATGCTATGATTTCTCCACTATGAGAACTTCATTTTTACATAGTGGCCATGCTGTACAATATATCTCATAGACTTATTTCTATTTAACTTAAACTTCGCGTCCTTTGACCAACTTCTCCTCACTCCTCCTCGGCATAAAGACTTAAATTCTGTATTATGTGCCTGAAATACTTTGATAACTCCAACCTCAGCTCAATAGTTATTTTCTCAAAAATATGGAAAAATTTTCCTGATTCCACTGTACCAACTATATATCCTACCCCAGGAATTAGAGTGTGCAAGATAAGTCATTATACTTGATTTTAACGTCTAATTAAATCTGACATTGAGCTCCTGTTCATCTAGGTTGCTGAAAAATTTATCCTTCCTTCATTTATTCAGTGAAGTTCAAGAAAGTTCTTCCTTGTCACCTAAATTGGTACAAGGATCCTGAAACACCTATCCAGAAAATGGGAATGTGACCTTCCCTGTCCATTGTTTGCCTTAATAACCTCTTTCTTTAAGATTACATATTCACTTCAAGTCAAGAGGTTCTAAGCCCTCCTTGCCAGGCTTATTTTTGGAATCATTGTCAGGCCTGGATTCCCCTTCTTCATACACAGCTTCCTTAGGGACACTCTACAGGTCCCTTTACCTCCCCCAAATAGCCTCGAGAGGTCTAGTTATAGTCTCCTGCTGCTTGAGGAATACACTAACCTCTCATCCTCCTAGGCTGGAAGAATTTCTTCCTTCACTGGCATTCTTCTCCCACTCCTTCCCTTAGTGAAAATTTCTCAGTGAGTGCAGGCCTTTAAACAAAACAGCCAAGAAAGAGCTTTCCTCATGGGTATTCTGGACTT
Organism: Xerus rutilus; assembly: GCA_028644305.1. Taxonomy (NCBI): domain Eukaryota; kingdom Metazoa; phylum Chordata; class Mammalia; order Rodentia; family Sciuridae; genus Xerus; species Xerus rutilus. The sequence goes on along the minus strand of CM053405.1, from coordinate 28,360,161 downwards.
GGCCTTGCACACAAACTTTTTCTTAGCCAAGAGGTAGCAAGCACCTGGCTACTTTCTAGAAGAGGGGAGGAGGGAAAAACAACATAAAAAAATTATCAAACCCAAAATTTAAATCCCATAGTTCTTCATTTTTAAAGCACATATCACTGTTCTTGGTAACACCAATCCCAGTTTTCATTTCAAATTTACCTGTGAGATTAATAATTAGTCTCCTTACCTCTATAATGTGACCTCTTTGAGAGCGGACCCAAGGACTATTTTTTTTTCTTTTTGGTACTGGGGATTAAACTCAGGGACACTCATCACTGAGCAACATCCCCAGCTCTATTTTGTATTTTATTTAGAGACAGGGTCTCATTGATTTGCTTAGTGCCTTGCTTTTGCTGAGGCTGGCTTTGAACTCGCAATCCTCCTGCCTCAGCCTCCCCAGCCACTGGGATTACAGGTATGTGCTACCGCGCCTGGCTCCAGGGCTAGTTTTGATTATTAGTGTAGTCTTAAAAACTAATTCTATATCTGGCAAAAATACGAATTCAAAATGGTTTTTTGTTGAATTAATGAATCAAAAAATAAACAATTGAGTATTTTACAAACTTCTCTGTAAAAAAAAAAACTAAAAAGTAAATATGTTGCTTTCTTGCAGTTGTCACCTATATACAGTCTGGTTCCTGTGAAAATAAAAGATGCACATGTAAAGAAACAAAATTTGGAAAGAGCCATTGAAGACTATATCAATGAATTCAGTGTTAAAAAATGCCATCCATGCGGAAATGGAGGAACCGTGATTCTGCTGGATGGACAGTGCTTGTGTTCCTGTCCACTCGCATTTAAGGGACTTGCCTGTGAAATCAATAAAAAAAGACCATTTTAAGGTGAGAACAACATAAATTATTAAAGACAAAAATATTGATTTTGGGGTTATTTTAATTTGAATTAATCTGCATTAAAACTCTGCATTATCCATGTAAATAGAGGATCAGAATTAGTAAATTAAAAATTGAATAGTATATAGTTGAAAATAGACAAACCAGACATTTTATGTTCATTTTTCTATGTTTTACCCCATGTTTTTTTTGGGGGGGGATACTGGAGATTGAACTCAGGGGCACTTGACCACTGAGCCACATCCCCAGCCCTATTTTGTGTTTTATGTAGAGACAGGGTCTCACTGAGTTGCTTAGCACCTCGCCCTTTGTTGAGGCTGGCTTTGAACTTGCGATTCTCCTGTCTCAGCCTCCCTAAATCCTGGGATTACTTACTCCATGTATTTAAACAGAAACACAAACAAGCCAGGCGTGGTGACGCACACCTGTAATCCCAGCACTTTGGGAGGCTGAGACAGGAGAATCGTGAGTTCAAAGCCAGCCTCAGCAATGGTGAGGCGCTAAGCAACTCAGTGAGACCCTGTCTCTACATAAAACAAAAAATAGGGCTGGGGATGTGGCTCAGTGGTTGAGTGCCCCTGAGTTCAATCCCTGGTACCAAATTAAAAAGAGAAAGAAACACAAACGAAAAGTAAATTATAGTTATTGTACTGCTTTTAATTATAAAAATACTTGTTGAGAAATTTACAGAAATATAACAAACATCCAGATACTTACCATCTAGAATCAAGAAATTTTAAATATATATTACATATACTTTATATGTGTACATTGTACACTATGCATATAGCTGTGTGTACATGTTCTAGCAGTGGACATAGACATACTTCAGAATTATTTTTAAAGGGAAACAATGAAAGATTTAGTAGAATTCTTAGTATCACGTCTCCCTCCACCCTACAAGAGTCTGCTGCCATTCTTCTTTCCTAATGCTTAGATGTAGGCCCTTTATTAAAATTGGTATGTGTCCTTATAGTCCATATTTTTGAACTGGTACTAAATATGTGTGCACCAACAAAAAAAGATATTGTTTTATATTTCAAAAGCTAAATGGAGGGGCTGGGGTTATGGCACAGTGGTAGCGTGCTCGCCTAGCACGCAGGAGGTACTGGGTTCGATCCTCAGCACCACATAAAAATAAAAATAAAGATATTCTGTCCACCTACAACTAAAAAATAAATATTTTTTAAAAAAAGCTAAATGGAATTTGCTAGATTTCTATTTCTAACTACAACAAAAATATTGTGAAAGAAAGTTGAGATTCTACATTGCATTTTAAAGCTAATTATCTGAAATGATTTATTATTTTACAAAGAGGAATGACGTTAGCTGTGTTTCTCATACTGAGGATCTTCTTTGTCTTTCATTAGGGTAGAATTAATTAGAATCCTAATAGATAAGTGAAATTATCTATTATTATTATTAGCACAAGAGTTAGTAATCACAGGATTTGCTAGTAAGATTAACCTCCTATAGCAATCATAGCTCACATTGTTTGATTGAACAATTTCCTGCAACAAAGTTTCTGAAACAATTATGCAATTTTCTAAAACAAAGATTTGCAGCCTCAAATTTATTATTTAACCACACTTTCATCTCTTACAATAAAAATTTTAATATTTCCTGCAGTCTTAGAAAACATGCTTAGAAACTCATTGATAGGATGACAAAATGCATATTAGGATTAAAGTTGTATTTTAAGATTACTGATTTCTAAACATAGGTTAACTCTGTCTCTAGTTTATCCACAGTGTCAATCTAGTGTTTTTTTGCTCTTGTAAACATTTATTCTCTCCAAAAAATCTCTCAAGTCTTATATTTTCAACCTTTTTCTCTTTATGTGGAATATTCTGCTACTTTCTCTATGATTTATTTCATTCCAGCTTCTATAACTGACCTATTGAGAGTTGTTTTATATTATATTTCTAAAATTTCAGTTAGGTTCTTTTTCAGGTCTGTTTCCCCTTTCCAAGCCACTGTGTTATTTCCCTACCTTTATCTCTTGAACATGGTAAGCATGTTCACATGGAAGTCTCTTTACAATTCCTCCCTTATTTATGGTTCTGCAGTGTAATTCTCTGCTGAGTCTACCACAGCATTACTCACTCTGGAGGCATTTGTTTTTTCTTAAGTACTTGGTGATTTTTGTATTATATTGTTAGTCATTGGTGGAAAGTTTTTCCTGTGGGAATCCTCTCCACCCTGGCAAATAGAGATATTCCAAAGGCTAGTTTGCTTTTGGGAGGTCCTATTGTTTACATTCTGTTTTTTTTTAATGTAAAATCCTTGGTTCAGATTCCATATTTTGTATTCTTGGATAAAGAAAATCAAACTCCCTCCTCCAATATATAATATATTCTGGTTCACATTTCACACCTGACCCAGGATGGTCCACCAGTTCCTTGCTGAGACATTAGACCATGGCAAAATCTTTTACTCATAAGGTAGCTCTTCCAGGCACTCATTTTCCTGTAGAATTTTAAGTTCCAGTTTCCCAATTAAACCGGACCTACCCTTACAGTGAAATTGAAACCTCTAACACATCATCTTTTTTTTTTTTTTTTTTGGTACTGGAGATTGAACTCAGGGGCACTTGACCACTGAGCCACATCCCCAGCCTGATTTTGTGGTTTAATGTAAAGACATGGTCTCACTGAGTTTCTTAGTGCCTCGCTGTTGCTGAGGCTGGCTTTGAACTCGAGATTCTCCTGTCTCAGCCTCCCTAAGTGCTGGGATTACAGGCTTCCACCACCACGCCCAGCTCACATCTTCTTTTATTTTGCATACCATTTACTAAGTCTGGATTGTTCCAACTTTCTCCTCTCCCAATTTTCCTCTCTTTCATTCACCTTGTATTTTTCTATTCATTATAGACCAATGGTTCTCAAACTCCTTATATTTACCTGGTTAGTTTCTTAAAAAAAAAAAAAATGAAAACAAAAAAAACAAAACAGATGTTCATCAAGCCAATTAAACCAGAACCTCTCTAGTAAATCCTGCCCAGGGAATTGTTCTTTTTTTCTGTTTTATACCCTATGGGTTATTCTGACCCATGGCCAGGGGAGAACACCTCTATTCTGAACCCAGGCCAATTAGCATCTCTAATAAAATCTTCTCCAGTTTCTCCAGGCATCAGGTCTCTGTTTATACACTCTGAAAATCTTTCCCCTTGCTGCCCCAACACTTATTGTATTGACTCTCCCTCACAAGATGAATAGCTCCCTCTACACATCAGCTAAAGAGTACGGAACATCATGGCGCAACAGGAAAAGGGGACGGATCGGTGGATGAACCTAAAGTTGAAATCTTATTAATCATTAAGATTTGATATTCTTTTGTTTTTTCTAGGATTGACAGTCCCTTTCCCCTCTAAACAAGTAGAACTGTTGGCTTCCCTGGGCTCATATGGAAGGAAAAACACCAAGACTTTCCAATTTAAAGATCCTACCCCTGGAGATAGTCCTTCCTGCCAAGTAAAAAGCAACATGCTTCATGAAAATCCTATCGACCTCTGAAGTCTCTTCTGCCTTAAGTCTACAATGCCTTTGACTCCCTCTCAAACTCCTCTAATGTTTCCATTTTTTATTCTCTAATGAAGAGTCAGCAGTGAAAAATGCCAGGCCTGCTTTTTCCCACAGGCAATGCCAATCTCTTGCTAATAAAACAAAATTAAATTAAAAACAGAATCTTTGTTTAAAAGACTTTAAAGTAATTGCCAAACTGCTTTGTATGATTAATATATTCCACCAGTTCCATTACCACAAGTCTGTACCATGCAATTTAGCTTTTATTTATGTAGTTGTTTTGTTTGGGTTTTCTTTTATATATGCATGTGCTCATTTGGTAAATACTGAATACCCACCATATGTACAGTACTCCGTTATTAGTCTCAGCTCTCCAACTTAACTCTACGTGTCCAAGGAAAAAAATATGTTGTATTTCTAACCAAAAATTGTTAGGATAAATCATGTAAAACCACCTCTATTTTATAACAAAGCAAAACAAAAGCTAGAAATTTAATGTGAGGGCTAGGGTTGTGGCTTAGTGGCAGAGTGCTTGTCTAGCATGTGTGAGGCACTGGATTTGATTCTCAGCACTGCATGTAAATAAATAAAATAAAGGCCTGTTGACAATTAAACATTTTTTTTAATTTAATATGGTACAATTTAATATCTACCCTTATGAGCTGCATAAAATAAGGTTACCTACCTAAGAAGCTGCTTTTAAATTATACATTAAATGATGTGATACTTAGCCTGAAAGAAAGAAAGAAAGAGAGAGAGAAAGAAAGAAGAAAGAAAGAAAGAAAGAAAAGAAAGAAAAGAGGAAAGAAAGAAAGAAAGAAAGAAAAAGAAAGAAAGAAAGAAAGAAAGAAAGAGGGAGGGAGGGAGGAAGGAAGGAGAGGGGAAGAAAGGAGAGAGGAAGAAAGGAGAGGGGAGGGAAGGAGGATTGGAGGAAGGGAAGAGAAGGAGGCGGGAAGGAAGGGAGGGAAGGAGAGAAGGAGGAAGGGAGGGGAGAAGAGGGAAGGGAGAAGACCAGCAAAAAAAAGCTCGAAATACAAAAAGTAAAATACAAAATCAAAATTAACAAAAGTTTGATTAATTGTTGACAAAATATATCATGTCAACTTCATTGTTATTATAAATATTTTATACATTTACAATAATTTTTTAAAATTTTTCTCACTTTTCAGAAATTCTCAAGAATGTATGTGATTTTCAAAGCATCACTGTAAATAAATTATTCATTGGCAAATAATTTTAAAAGTAAAATTTAGAAAATAATTTTAAATTTTTTAACAGGAAATGAAAAAGTTATTAAATATGAGAATCATTTTAATGTATGCATATTAAGTATGAAATGGAGATAATATTCTGAAAAATACAAGTGTCCAAACCCTTCAGAGTCTTAAATTTGAGAGCTCAAAGAAGTGCTATCCCCTGCCCTCAAAACACTCAATGAATCCGAAAGACTTAGGATTTTCTAGGTGTAAATGTTGAACTCTACAAACAATCTACCACTGGGAGATTTTTTTTTTTAATATGGAGTCTCTGGATCAATGAGGAATTACTAGAGTAACTACTGAGAATTCCTCCTATCTTTATGAAATAAAAATGTCAAACAAGAAAAGAGCTGAGAATTGCCCAGATCCATAGAATCAGCTTAGTGAGGTATTAGAGCCCTTTATGCTGGTGCTGGTGATGTCAGTACAGGGTCACTTTACATATATGACATATATGTTTATACACACACATATATACACTATATATACATATATATATTACTTATATATATGTGTGTGTCATTTACATATATATATATATTTGGGGTGGGGCTGCTGTGGATCAAACCCAGGGCCTTGTATGTGCTAGGCAAATGCTCTACCACTGAGTTACATCCCCAGACTCCCATGTTTGTTACTGTCAGTCTTCCACTTCTACCAAAGGTGGTGCACCTGGTAGGGTGTTTTTCCAGTAGGGTGCGCCATTGAGATGCCAGAAACTACCCAACACTTATCAGCAAAATGTGGAAAGACTATAGGCTTAACTAAAGGGAGAATCACTAGAAACAGAGAGATGAAGATTTTTTTAGCTACTTGGCATCCTATGATTCCACCATGTTTGGAGACAGCTAGTGTAGATGGAGTGCAGTGTAACTGCCCCTGCCCCACATGTTCTTTGAGAGAAGTGCATCACTGATTCAAGTAAAGGGATGCGTAGAGATAAATGGTTTTCTGAAGCTCAGGACATACATTCAAAATCACTTCACTGAACCACTATCAAAAGGGGCCGTTATCAAGAGGACCCAGAGGAGCTGGATATGTATTGACATTCTCTAGGACTTGATGGGCTGAGGAAGCTTCAGAGCCTTGCTGTGCTGTTACACTTTTTTTATACTCAAAACCCATGTTGCTTATTCATTCATCTTAATATACATAGACATATATACCTGTAGACTAATCAAGGTTCAAGTGGTGGGTCAACCTCACGCCCATTTCCTATTAACATGCTAAGAGCAGCAAAATGCTCCAATAGAGGGGACTGATAGAATGGCTGTTAAACAACAGACAAGTTAATAAACCAATAAGCCCCAAATATGCTCAGGGTTGATATCTCTTTCATGGAATTGGCATGTGGATGCATTGAGCTTATTCATATAAATCTTGGCACCTAATAGAGAAGCAGTACGCGGTAGCTATTATTGCCATTATGCAAGACTGGTGGTCAAAATCTTTACAAATGTAATTCTGACATTTGTGTTGTCACACTGCCAAAAAGATTAAATCTCTGAAAATTGGGAATAATCGTATATGGCAGAGTAGCATGGTACTTTATTCTAAAAAATTAATGAGTTCAGTGTCTTCTGATTGTTTTAAAGGAATGTTTTAGTCTTTTCAACCAAGGCTATAACAAAAAATATGTTCAACTGAGTGGATTAAAATCAACAGAAATTTGTTTCTGACCTTTCTAGAGACCAAGAAGTCCAATATTAAGACACTAACAGATTCCATGGCTGGTGAGGGCTGGCTGTTTGGTTCACAAATAGAATCTTCCTGCTGCGTCCTCACATAGTGAAAGGGGCAAACCAGCTCCTTCAGGCCTTTAATCTCACTCACAAGGGATCCACTCTCATGACTTCGTCATGTCCTAAAGTGGCCACCATCTTAATACCATCACACTTGGGATTAGATCTCAACCTATGAATTTTGGGGTAAAACAATCATTCGAACCATAGCAAGGACTTATTTTTTCATTGTGTCAAAACATATATAGGGAAAAAATTACTCTTTTAACCAATTTTAAGTGGGCAGTTTAGTGGTTTTAAGCACTTTTGCATTGTTGGGTAACCATCACCAGAACTTTTTCATCATTTCAAACCGAAACCCTACACCTATTAAGCAATCACTCCCCATTCTCCACTCCACTGGTCCTGGTTAGCACCGCTCTGCTTTCTATTTCTATTAATTGGCCTATTTTAGGTGTCTCATGTAAGTGGAATCATAGAACCTTTGTCCTATGGTCAGACAATAGTCCATTGTAGGCATATTCCACGTTTTGTTTTTCCATTCATCCTGGTTAGACACTTGGATTGCTTTCACCTTTCAGAAAATACTGTTGTATAATTACCTCTTCAAGTCCCTGCTTCCAATTCAATTTGGTATATGTATAGGAGTTGGGTTGCTGGTTCTCATGTTAATCTATACTTAATTTGCTAAGAAATGCCATAAAGTTTTCCACAGTAGTTGCACTACTTACATTCTCACCAACAATGACCAAGGGTTTCAATTTCTCCACATCCTAGTCATCACTTGTTTTCAGAGATTCAGTTTGTTTGTTTTTTTATTTCATTTTTGTTTTGGTTTTGGTAGGGACAGAACCCAGGTGTGCTTAACCAGCTCCTTCTTAGCCCCAAAGAGGTTGTAAATTACAAATTATGGATTAAAGGATTGAGACTTTCAGTCTCACTCCCACAGAAGAAGAAGGGGCTGATAGTGACTGGATCACCAGTGGCCAGTAATTTAATCAATCGTGCCTGTGTAAAGGAGCCTCCATATAACCCCAAAGGACAGGGTTCAAGAGCTTCCAGATAGCTGCACAAGTGAGATTCATGGAGGTAAAAAGCATAACCAAAGTACAGTCAAAATAGCAAAAGAGAAAAAAAAAAAAGTCACATGTGAGTGACTTTTGTCTCTGCTCTCCAAATCCATTGAAGTGGCTAAAAACTCCTTAAAGTCTAGATTCGATTTCCATGTCCTACTTCAGCAGTTTTTCTGGAATGTAGTAAGCACTTGCCTGGTTTAAATTGTCAAGACTACTGCTGCAGCCTTTCTTGACTTTAAATACAATTTACTCATTCTTAGGAATGCATTAGGAATTTTCCTTTTACGAAAGAGTGAGTTAATTTTTCACTGAAGTTGATTACTAAGTTATTTATTCCATATTCTCGATGTTAAGACTCTCTTTTCTCAAAAATGGAAAGTACGAGTGTAAAAAATTTGTTTTATATTTAGAACAAAAAGCGAAAGAGAAAAAAGCCAAATCAAGGAAGTGCCCGTTTTTTCCCGCACACCCTTCTCAACCATTTCTGCTCTGAATTCCTTCTTCTGCCACTAAGTAGCACCATTTGGCCGCTCCATATCTAGCCAAGCAGGAACACTAGACTCTCTTTGAATTTCTATGAATCTGCTTCCTAAGTTCTAATTGTTCTTTGCTGACATAGTTTAAATGCATGTTGATAAAAAGAGTCACATTCACAAAATAAAGAAGTTTTAACTGACCTTTTAGTCTGGAAACTCGAGGAAGATCACTTTGCATTTTTATATTTTTATTTCATAATCAAAGATCTGCAATGTAATGACCATCTTACAGTGTTTGGAAATATTTTAGAAAAGGATTCTCTGAAGGGTCTCCAGAAATGATAGGCTTTTTTTTTTTTTTTTTGGTGCTGGAGATTGAACTCAGGGGTACTTGACCACTGAGCCACATCCCCAGCCCTATTTTGTGTTTTATGTAGAGACAGGGTCTCACTGAGTTGCTTAGCGCCTCGCCATTGCCGAGGCTGGCTTTGAACTCACGATTCTCCTGTCTCAGCCTCCCTAAGTGCTGGGATTACAGGATTGAGCCACCGCGCCCGGCTAATGACAGGCTTCTAAGGAAGTTGTACACATGCACTAGGAGTATGTAAACTATATATTATTTTAATCAGATTCTTAAAAGAAACTGCGAGCCAAAAAGGGTTTTAGATTTTTGTTGTTCTATTGTTGTTCTTGTTTTGAAAACTATCTAGGATGAGCTGGGCTCAGTGGCGCATGCTCGTAATCCCAGAAGGTTGGGAGGCTGAGACAGGCCTAATTCATCGGATACTGTTAGCACCATAAAAGACAAACATTGAAAGAACTTCATTTGGAGATGGTGTTTCCAGAAGGGCTAGGTAGCAGCAGAGGATATTAAGAACATCAAAGAGGCAAAGAATCAGTTAGAATTGAAAGAATTCAGATGCCCACCCTGTCCCTGGAGAACCTGTGGAAGTCAGCTTTAAAGTCCGACTCTCTATTCTCCTGGAGTCCCAGCCAGGCATGTTAATATTGGGCACAGAGAGTAGATGCTCATGTGTTTCTTCCCTAAAATGTTAAGCTATTTAGGCATAAAGTGAAATCCTATAGGAATTTGTAAACATTTCTAATCTTCTATGCTAACATACTCTCCTTTTAAAGCCTAGTTAATACAACACTGATGATGTTTTTAAGAAATGGTCACTAGTGTTACTTTAGCTGTATTAGTGCTCCTCTCCTTTATTTCCTTTAAAATTGACTTTAAAAAATGAAGTTGGGCTGAGCATGGTGGTGCATGCCTGTAATCCCTGAGGCTTGGGAGGCTGAGAAGGGGGGATGGAGAGTTCAAAGCCAGCCTCACCAGTTCGAAAGCGAGGCACTAAGCAACTCAGTGAGACTCTGTCTCTAAATAAAATACAAACTGGGGCTGGGGATGTGGCTCAGTGGTCGAATCCCCCTGATTTCAATCCCTGGTACACCCCCCGGAAAAAAAAATGAAGTTGGTTTCCCTTACCCAGCAGTGTCTCTAAACCTCACAGTTTTCACCCACCACTACCTTGGGTGATTGGATTAGCAGACTCCTTTTACGTGAACAAAAGCAGTTCTCTAGAATGCAAATGTATGCAAAGAGAATGTGTATTCCAGTGTTTGAAGAACTGGAACCTCTTTTGCATTCTCTGAGCTTCTTGGCCCTTTCCACCAGCAGGAATAACTTCAGTGCCCATGCAGCATAAACACAGCCTTATCTTTTTAGATGATATCACTGTATTGTCTGTCAATCTTCATTGCATTTCCTGTTTCATCTTCCTGCTTGGGGACTTATGTACTTAACTAACTTCACAGGAAATACACTTACATATGTAATATTTGACATATTTTTTAAAAGTGATTATGCCCCAGAAGCTAAATATGAAAATGTATTGGTGGATTATTAGTCTTATTTGGGCAGTGCAGTCCTTACCTTTCTTGTCTTACCAAATAGATTTCTTAAATGTGTGTGTTTGAGAACCTGCTGAATTTATATTTTAAAAGTTACCTTCATCTGCATTTAGAAATAAGGACAAATTGAAGGGAATTCAGATGAATGAATGGAAATTCAAAGTTTCTTTAACCAGACTTGTCTAATTGGCTACTTCCCCTTTCCTTCACCTCCTTCCTCCCTCCTAATTTTCTTCCCCTATTCTATTGGTCTTCCTTCAATTTATGTATTTTTTAGATTAGTGCATTATCCCTACACATATAAATAGAATTCATGTATCTGAAAGCCTGATTGCACTACTTCTATCTTGCTTTGAACTTCTTCTTCCATTCCTTCATGGAATGTTCATTGTGTGCCAGAGACTGATCTTAAATTCCTTGACTAGACCTACCTGTATTCTGACCATGCCTCAAGCAGCACCCCTCCTTATAATACCTAAGGATTTCCAGGCAGTTATCAAATTCTTTTCTACATCTGGTATTTGCTCCCTGCCCTGTTTCTGTCTTGTCCCACTATGACACTATCTTCCTAATGACATCTTGATTTTGAAAAACTTTTTTAGTTTTAGTAATTAATAAAAGAAAACATCCATTTAAACAAATGATATTGTATAGACATAGTAGCATTGGCCTAATATCAAGCATAGAAATGTGGTGATCCTACACTAAATATACACCATAGTACTTAAAACAAGATCTAGAAAGTTGTAAACTTAAACTAAGGAATCAGATGTCTTTCCTTTACAATGAGAAACATAGATGACCTTTGCTCCAGAACTAACATTCATATCAGGCTATATATTTAATACAAAGGAGGAAAGTCCACATATCAGATGCGTTTGGAGAGGTGCTATGGAAAATTGGAATGAATGACAGTTTGGATTATAATAAAATGCCATTAAAATATCCAATTTACCAGTGTCAGAGATGGGAGTATCTGCTGCCAACAAATATTACCCTCAAATTAATATACAAAATGGATTGGCATGTGCTTTATATCTGAAAAAAATAAATGGAATTCTATAATAACCTTATGAATAATTTTACCATTTTAATGTCTCCTATATGAGTTTTAATGTATTTAGAGTTGTTAATGAAAATGATCATGACCCTTTTTTTTTTTTTGAGAGGATGCTTATTTTTAACACAAGTGCTATGTACTTAACATAGAAAACTTGGAAAAAATCAGCGTGTACAAAACAATTACAAATAACACTCCAATACTCCACACAAGTCAACCCCTATTAACATTTTAGTGTGCATCTTTCATAGACAACAGGATGAATAGAATGGACTGAGAGAAAAACATATACACATATACACTTAAATGTGTATCCCAAAATACAAATTTTAAATAAAACAGGTTAATAATTCCCACAGTCTTTAATATCCAGGCACCTTCTTAAAAGTTTTGTATCAATCGTTCAGACTTCAAAGCTTCACCTATATCTGTTTTCACATTACTAAAGTATAACAGTGAGATAAACCTGGCCAGTTATACAAATGCTCCGAGGGCTGAGATAACATGCAAATACAGCCTTCCATATCAATGTGTGAAGGCTGGTCAGACCACACAGCTCAGAAAGGAAGTACACTCTTCAGAGCTAAATTGCACATTCACTGTCCAAGTCACAGCATCATCGGGGTCACTGAGTGCCAGGCTCATCAACTCTTTTCAAACGCAATGGTAAGTAATAGATTTCACAACTCTCCTGCTATGTTGGCAAATGTGCTGGCCTTCTCCATAAGAGGAGAGGGGGTGGGGCATGCCTCATGGCCATGTCCTCCAAGTCTTTGGAATTTTTCCTCCTCTCATTTCTCTTCTGTGTGCTAAGGAAGCTTCTGAATCTTTATTACACCCGTTGAGAAACTGTGGCTTTAGGAGTTCCCCTTTCTGACTAGCTGTCAGAACAAAGGAAGAGCTATGTTTTATAAAAAGAAAAGTTGTATTCTTTGTCTCTCTTTGCCTTTTAAGAGAGTTGGGTGTCAGAACCAGTAAGAGTCAACTTTCCTAGGATGATCTCAGAAGAGTGCTCTAGTGTTCCAGTGTCAGACATTAGGCAGTATTGCGGAAGATGGGTGCCGTTTTGATAACAGGAAATTTTGCAAAAATGGTTCTTTCGCTTGAAAAATGAATTTTATTATTTTAATTAAAGAAGCAAATATTCCAAACCTTAGGGACAGGTGGTGTTCCCAAAATTAATTGAAAGTTATTATTTGGAGCACACTGAAATAGTGAGTGGGTTCCCAAGGGTATCATAAAAATTGTTTAACCTATAATGTGGCTGAACTACAGTATAAATATTCTGCTTCATGGTTACTCATTATTTCTCTGTAAAAACTCAGCTCCCAAAATGTACTTGGAATTATGCTTCCTGCACTAAGAAGAGAGCCCATTTTCTTCCTTATATCATTTCAACCCCCATAGGATCAGAGATGCCTCGTCCTTTCTCTTACTGTAGAGAGGATATTTCCCTTTGTGGGAGTCCAGTGGGAAGACAGGGTTGGAGACAATGACTCCCACACTTGATCTGTTGGAATAGGAAGGACAAAGGGTTCATTCCAAGTGTTTGTAGTCTGGAAGCCCTTCATGTCAGGATGGGAAAAGTAGAGGTGAGAGAGAAACCTTCCATGGCAAGAAAGGAAGGAAGAGAGAAAAGGACAGAGTTGCAGAGTCATAGGGGAGGGGAGCCACCAGAGTGAGGACATGGCAGCACACCAACCTTTTGCAGCAGGACAATACAAGAATGACAATACAAGATGACAATACAAGAAAAAAGAGTTTAACTGGATAGTGTGCATTTCTCATAATATGTAAGTAATATTTTCACAAATAATTATTTTCTTATTATGAAGTAACATGTATTCAAGATTCAAAATATAGATATGCAGAAATGAAAGAGTAAACATTTTCTATAGTCCTATTACCTAAGAGACAATCATTGTTAAGTTAGTACTGATTTGTGTATAATTTCATCATTTTAAATATGTACTTTATAATTTTCTATTATCATACTTTCATTTTCTCACCTTTTTATTTAAAATACCTTGAATGATATCTGAGTTATGATGTAATTTTTAATGATAAAGCATTGTTAACAACTATTCAGTATTCCACAATTTGTCTTAATTTTTTCCATAGGATTGGAGATTTTGATTGCTTCTTTATTCTTTATTGTAATAGAATTGGATATTTTGGTTAGTTTTTTTTTTCTTTCTCTTTCTTTATGGTAATATCAACTAGACAATCATAGGCATTCTTTTATGTACATTTATGGTTTTCTATTGACAGACCTATCAGGGAAATAAACCATATATTTAAGACTTCTAACTCCAGTTTCTTCTTGATAAAATACATATTTTAAGTTTTCTTACCAATAGTGGCATAGCAAGTAAATTTCTTAGTGCAATTATGAGATCTACATGCCTACCTTTGTATATATGTGCCTCTCTTTGTAGATTGTCAAAGTTGTATTTTAAAAGGAAGTATTCCCCTTTATTTCCTTCTCCCCAGTACTGCCTTCAATGTTCTACAACAATGGCAAAAATACATTATTTTTTTTCTCTTTGAAAGATGCCATAACACAACCAAAAGATCACACTTCTAGCTGCTTATGATTAGCTTCACTTACTAGCGGTAGATCTTTTCACAAGTCCCATAAGTTCTGAGTTTGTTTCTTCATCTGATGATGGGGTGGTGGTAGTAATAATTATCCTGCAGTACTAGTGTAAAGAGTAAGACTGCAGGCACACATCAGACACTGGATGAATGGTAGCCCTTTCCCACACTCAACCCCCAATATTGATGTCTAAAGGAAGCATAGAAACTCCCAAGGAGCACAGGGGGAGAAAAATGCTGGCAGTTAACAGTGGTGGGCCCTCACATACACTGTCATTCAATCCTTTAGCAATTTCTACAAACAATGCTATTATTCCCATTCTATAGCTGAGTAAACTGAGTGTTGGAGAGGGTAAATAGCTTGCTCACAGCCACACAGCCACTGAACACTGGGACTGGAATTTGGCACAGTTCTGTCTTCTTTCAGAGTCTGAGCTTTTCTACATTACGCTGCATCCTATAAAGAGTGGTTACATAGGAAGATAACCTGGTGGTCAAAGAAAAGTCCAGGACTGACCATTAGGTGTGTGAGGGGACTTTCCCAGGCTGGTGCTCATCCCTGAGCTGGAATCAGCTGTCAGAGCTGCCTCTGCTGTGGCCACTACAAGTTTTCGTGTTTTCAGATGCTCACTTCATTGAAATGCAAGAGACGCCCCTTGGGACTGGAATCTATAGGTTCCTGGCTTTACATTTCTTCACCCCAGGGTTCAAAAATGGGGATTCAATGATTAAATTACTCGTCTCCCCTCTTCCCCCCAGCTCATCAGTTGTATGCTGTGACTAATAACCACCGTCCCCAGGCTGAGCTCTCCAGAGGACACCATCCACAGGGGGGTCCAGTCATGGCTCAAGAGTTTATTGGGAAATCCACCTGTTGTTGCCTTCTCCCTATAACTTATATGTAGAGAAACTTATAAAGCAGAAAGGCATTTGGTGTGTTTTGAGGAGAAATTCATCCAATTTTAAGATTGATGGACTTCAGACACACAGTGCTGGGCTCATCTTCCAACCTAGCAATGTTCTAGGCTAGGTCTCCCACTTCTCCCTGGGGACTTTGGCCCAGTCTCTTGAACTTTCTCCAGTTCAGTTGGACTCAGTGATCCCTGATGTTCTTCAAATTATCATGATAGAATTCAGAAGTGGAAGAACAAAGGCAGTAAGATCCTACTTTTAAAACATCTGTCCTTACCCAAATCAGCTCAATTCACAGTTCTAAAATGAATAATAGAATGATAGCTGTTCACATGACAGATATTTTTAGGTACATTTCAACTGAGAACTGTCTGAAAAATGGAGAAGCAGATATTCTAATAATGCACAAAAGTGTTTGAATGCTCACAGTGAGGAGAAAAATCTTTTATATATGAACCTTAGAAGGTTTTGAGAAATGAAGTAAAAATTATTTGGGTGGGTGGTTTTGGTTTGTTTTGCTCCTTTCCTCTAAACTTCAATCTAGATGTGAGATTCTGGCAGGAGAAATACGCTTAAAATGAGCTATTGCTCAACCATTCCACAGAAGTCCTGAGGCCCTATTGTAAGTCTGGGCTTGCTAGGCAGAGAAGGCAAAGTGAACAGCACACGCGACCTGGATTCCCAAAGTTTCGAGTTACTGCAATGGTTCTCAAACTTCAGCCTGGAAGATCAAGGGTGGGGCCTGAATTTTTTTTTGAGGGGGTTGGTACTAGAGGTTGAACCCCGGGGCACTTAACTATTGAGCCATATCCCCAGCCCTCTTTATGTTTTATTTTGAGACAGAGTCTCTCCAAGTTGTTTAGGGTCTAAATTGCTGAGGTTGGCTTTTGAACTTGCAATCTTCCTGCCTCAGCCTCCTGAATCTCTGGGATTACAGGCGAGCGCCACTACATTGGGCTAGGGCCTGAACTTTTGTATTTATAAGAAGTTCCCAGCTGATGCTGATGTTATTAGTCCACGGCCTATGCTTGGAGACCCATTGCTCCCTGGAAATGATAGACCAAAACATCAAAGTAAACAAAAAGTAACATAACTTGTACTGATCTCTGAAGGAGGTAACTAAGGAACTAAGAAAGTAGAAGGGAGACAGTATAAGTGTCTGGTCTCTGACCAGGTGAGGTGTAAGATAGAGCTGTGGTTCTCCACTGACTACACACTGGAATCACAGGAGCACCCTATAAAACATGAGTCATCTCAAGATCCCAGCCTAAACCCTGAAATGCAAACCTGAGGTGGGTACTGAGAATGGCTGCTCCAAAGAGTGGAAATGATTTGGCCATGGGAAGGAGAAGGGCAAAGAGCATTTCAAGCTGGGGAAGTGGCAGGTGAAAAAGATATGAGGCAGGAGTGAGCTTGGATCTGAAAGAAGACCAGGATGGCGGTAGGATAAGCAGGAAGCACAAGAGGTGGTTTTAGAGATAGGTGGTCTTCCCTTGACTGCTGGGACTTGGAGGCTGTAGTTCATTTTGAGTACTCTAACAAAATACTTTCAACTGGGCGGCTTATAAACAACAAAAATTTATTTCTCACTGTTTTGGAAGTTGCAAAATCCAAGATCAGGGTGTCAGCATGGTTGGGTTCTGCTAAGGGCCCTCTCCCAGGTTGCAGACTGCTAAATTCTTCCTGTGTTCTCACATGGTAGAAAAGCAGACATGCTCCCTAGGCCTCATTAAAAAGGGCACTAATCCCATTCAGGAGGGCTCCTCAGGATGGAAGCACCTCCCAAGAATCCTCCTTTAAATACTGTTGCTTTGGGAGATAGACTTTCAGCATATGAATCTAGGGGGACATGAACATTCAGACCAGGACATTTGACCTTATTGTTGTATACCAGGACAGCCACTGGAGACTCCTAGAAAGGAGTGGGTGCTGTCATTTGATTTACATTTTGAGGTAGGGCGCATTCTGAAATGACAATGCATCCTTTCAGATGGCTTTGATCTTAGCTTGGGGCTTAAATATTGGTTTTATTCCCATATTCTTTGAACTCATGGCCTCCAGTTTGAATACAGCTAAATTAAAGAATAGGTATTTATTTTCTGAGGCAATAGGTTCTAGAACATGCAAATAAATACCTTGAGGGACTTCAATGGAGGCGCAGTTGAGAACTGGTGTCCAGGTAAATCAAAGAGAAAGGAAACCAAGCTAGAAGGTTCCCTGTGAGAGTTGGGCTTCCAAACCATATCCCTCAAATCGAAATAAT
This sequence comes from Xerus rutilus, assembly GCA_028644305.1. Taxonomy (NCBI): domain Eukaryota; kingdom Metazoa; phylum Chordata; class Mammalia; order Rodentia; family Sciuridae; genus Xerus; species Xerus rutilus. The sequence continues at coordinate 28,342,453 of CM053405.1, read as the reverse complement.
TTTTTCCTACATAAGCTGGAGAGAGTCAATTACAGTCCTGAATGATATGCTAACATTCTAGATACATATGCATTCACCTCCACACACTGTCACTCCTGGCCAATTCATATCCTTCCTTTCTGGAAATGGGGCCACCTACAATTTGTAGCAAGATCTAGCCCAGTGTGTTAAAAAGTAAAAATGCTGGTGTAATGGCAAGCAAGTTTTAAGCCAAAGACCAGAGGTTCGAATTCCAGATGATATCTTTCATTCACATTAACAGGTCAGTGCATATGAAAGGAAATGTGAGCCCTGTCTTAGGATACCCATTGAAACACAATAAATTTATGGCATCTTGTTCTTGAAGGGAGTGGGCATGGGGCTCCAGTTCTTGATTTGGTAACGTCAGCATCACTTTCCTAATTATTGAATATTCACTCTCTCTTCTCATATCCTTCTTTTTTAAAATATAAAATCACAAAACAAATAACATATGCCTGCCACCCACACTTAAAATATATTAGTATTTGGTCATCTATTTAAAAAATAAAAAAAGAAATAGTTAAAACCTTTTTCCCCCTTTTAGCTTTATGCCCCTCCTTCCCTCAGCATAACACCTATTTTGAAAGTGGCATGGCCATGTTCTTATACTTTCATTTCATCTGTGTGTACCCACAAAGTAATGTTGAGTAGTGTACTGTATTTTTTTTTCTACAATTTGGGATCTTTCAGTCTCCCTTGGTTTGATTTCAAGACATATTCATTGGGATTCCGTGGGGCTCTGGTTTAATCTATTGAATTAATGTGTGATCCTTTTATGATTTATTCATCTATTCTCCAGCATTTAATTTGTCACCATTTTCAGTTTCAAACAATGCTGGTTTGAGCATTTTTTTACATAGATGGCATGTGAAACCTCAAGATTATTGGATGTTAGAAAACTATTCTCTAAAGTCATTCTAACAAATTAGCTCCCCCCCCCATAATTGTGTGAGAGTTGGCATTTCTATATTTTCAGCCGTAAAACTTGATATTGTCAGATTTATTACTAGAACTTTGATAGTTTGTTATATGAAAAACTGTACTTCCTTGGTGTTTTAATTTTAATTTTCCAGGTTGTATCTGAAATGAAATGCATTTTCCTAAGTTTATCGACCATTCAGCGAACCTCCTTTGTAAATCATTTCCATTGTGCTTTGTCCCTTTTTTATGAATTATTTCTGGCATTTATTTATAGGAATCTCCTATATTATTATAGGCATTAATCTTATAATAATTACATCCATTGCAGATTTTATTCTCCAACCTATTGCTTCTTCTTTGCTTTAGTCTCAGTGTGTCTTCATATATAGAACTTTAAAATCTTAATGCTGTCTATTTTTAAAATAAGATTTATTATTTCTGCTTTTGATGTCATTTTAAAGAAGTTATTCCTTACCCCCAAATATTAAAACTATTTTCCTATAACCATTTTAAGGATTTGATCTTCATATTCAGGTGTTTAATTGTCAGGGTTTTATTTATATTTGTGATGTGAGGTAAGCATCTTAAATTTTTCCAAATGGATAACTGATTGTTGCAGTACATTTATTTTACTCTGCCCTCCACCACTTTCCAGTGCTTCCTATGTTGTATGTATGTCTGTTTCACACATAATGTGACTTTGCGTCTGGGCTCCTGACTCTATTATACTGGTCAATATATTTCATAAAATGTCATGTTTATCATTGTTTCTTATTTGTTACTCTTCTGCTCTGGATTCCTTTATCTGTTTGCCTAGGCACAAGTAACTCTGGCCTCCTATCTAACAATTTCTAAAATTATTCAATATTTCTATTGTCCTCCCAAACATGACAAAGCTCGCAGTGTAATTATCCCCTAAACATGATCCTCCAGCTCTATTTCCAGTTTTTGAAAATTCTTCTTGGAGGAGATGCACATTACTTTCAGTCACATCTAATTGGCCATAGTGATACAGATGGTCAAGCCATGGTCAAACAGGGCAAAGTAATGGGAGTGTATGATCCCATGCATTCACCAATTTGAAAGGGGTCATGTTATGCACTACAATGTATAGTGGTATTTATATGACTAAAAGCTTCTTCATTTTGACTTCACCCCTAAATGATAGTTCATCTATGTATAAATATTCTAAATTAACCATTACATTTCAATGACTACTGACTTCTACTGTTGCTAATGTTAAGTGTGCTTTTGAGACTGTCATTTCCTGAAAATGAAATTCTGCCATTCCCTTCAAGATATTTCTTTACCTTTAAGTTCTATGAATTTACAGTGCTTTGGAGAGATGTGATTTTATTTTCATTAATCATGCTTGGTGCTCATAGTATTGATTTAAAGCAGAGATCAACAAATGTTTTCTCTAAAGATTTGGATAATATATATTTTAGGTTTCACAGCTCTTTGCAGGCAACTGTTCAACTCTGCTATTTTGTATAGATACCATTTTATCCATAGACAATTCTTCAACAGATGGGTGTGTCTGTGCACCAATAAATCTTAAGAGTTGGCAGGCTGGATTTGTCCCCACAGGCTGTAATTGCTAACCCTAATCCAAAGCCTAAGGACTTTCTTCATTTCTCAACCATTCCATCTTCAAAAACTATTATCCAACCATTTCTTCCTCCCTAGTTTTTTTCTTTTTTCTTTTTTTGATCCAGATTTCCTACTAAATAAAAATATGTATCAGTCTATCCTCCATGATTTTAATTGCTTTTCCAATTTTTTTATCCCTTCATCTCTCTGTTATGAATTCTAAGTAAGTTTATCAGCTTCATCTTCCAATTCACTAATTCTTCCTCCACCTCTATCTAGGATGACCAATGTTCCCAGTTTTCCTAGCACTTTCTCAGTTTTAGCACTAACATCACATGTCCTGGAAGCTCAGTTCCAGATAGACCATCATAGTTTCTTACCTTATCTGTGTCCAGTGCTGCTATAATACCATCTGTTGAGTTTTGTTCTCAGTGATAAATTTCTAATTTCAATTTTTTTTAATTCATAGTTTCTCATGACCACCTAATATCTGCTTATTTTTGTTTCAAAATTCTTTTGGTTGTTATTCTATTTCTTGGTGGAGCCTAAATAATTCTTAAATTTGTTTTCTGATAGTCCTAGTGTTTTTCTTTCTTTCTTTTTTGGGGGGGTGGGGTGGGGCGGGGGTCTTTAGACATTCTAGCATTTTTCTTTACTCCAAGTTAAACTTGCATTTCAACTACTGGTTTGCTTGGGTTCTCTTTCTTATTAGTAGTTTTATTCCTGTATTTTTGAATTTTGTGTTATAGACAAATTTTGAGAAGTTCTGTTGATCAGTTGGCTGGTGTTTCTTTCTACCTGACTTTGTAGTGCTGTGTTTATCTCTACTACTCTTCCTTTGACTTTCAACCCAGAGCCAAATCTGTATGAACAGGTAGGTGGTCCAGGCTCACAATAATAATGGTCATTCAGCACATTCACTACATCTACATCTACATCTACATCTAGCTCCTGGCTCTACGGCTGTATTTAGCCTAGGGCTTCTCAACTTCGGAAGTTTTGTACATTGTAGGATGTTTAGCAACATCTCTGGTCTTTACCAACTAGATGTCAATAGCACCTCCACTCCACCATTGTTTTACCCTAGAGCACTTCCAGATATTCTGAAGACCCCTGTGGGGAGGAGGACAAATTCTCCTCCAACTGAGATGCCCTGCCCTATCCCAGTGCAATCTCCATAGCAGATAACGTAGTCTCCTTTCTTGGTGTTGAGGAAGGAAAAGGCAAGCCTCTCCCTGCCCTTGGCTTCAGATGAGTGACCTCACTCAAGCTTTCAGTTTGCCCTTGAGGAGCTGAGTGGGAAATCCTTCCATACCCCAACTCAAGGTCACCGCTTCAGTCCCAGTCTCACTCAGTGTGTCTTTGTTTTCTTCATGATATAGAAAGGTTTCTCTTCTTTTGGGATAAGCATTGTTAACTTTTTTTCTTTTTACATTCAGTGTATCACTGACATGTAGTTTGGTCAATGAGAGAGTCTCAAACTTAAATTTACTAACCAAAAGTTAATGCTTCACCTCCGTCTCTTTTCCTTCCCTCCTTTTGAGCTTCCCAAGTTTTCTTTCTCTTTCCTCTCTTCATCCTTGATCAGTGATACTGGGCAAATCAACAAAGTAGGGAAATGTGTCAGCATTAGGACTGATGTGATACTGGGGAATTACCCCAGTCCCTTCCAGGTCTCCATCACCACACTTTACTCCTACTCAAGCCAATTAAGACAGAGGTTCTCAAAATGTGCTCCCTAAACCAGCAGCATGAGCATCATGTCAACTAGGAACTTAACTTCTTAGGTTCCTGCACACCCTGAATAAGAAATTCTGGGGTTGGGGCCCAAATACCTATGTGTGAACAATTCCTGCAGGGGATTCTGGTGCATACAAAAGTCTGAGATTCCCTGTACCAAGGCAGCTAAAAAGACTTTGAATCAGCAATTTTCAACCTGGCTGACCTTTGAATTACCTGTTGAATTTTAAAATACATAGTGATTTGTGTCTCACCTCCAGAGATTCCCGTTCAGCTGATCTGATCCTGTTTAGGTACTTTTTTAATTCCCAAAATTATTTAAGCATTCAAAGTTTGCTTTAGTTATTCATACTGCTTAGCCAATTTTGATCATAACTCATACCAGTGTTTCTGGAATTCTAAGTGGAAATGGTAACTTTTAGTGAAGGAAGTTGGAAATTATCTAATCTGGTGCTGGACTTCTTGGGTTAGACTTTGTAACTTTGAACAATTTGCCCTCTCTGTGCCTCAGTTTCCCTGTTTATAAAAAGGGATAATTCACTAAACCTCTTTAATAGGACTATTATACAGGTTGCATGGGTTTATATATGAATGTCTTTGGAATAATGACTGCTGCACAGCAATAGCCGTGCAAAATTATTTTAAAATTAGTAAGTAAAACTTGCGAAGAACCTACAAAAACAAACTAAATTCAAAAGAAGTGTCTTTTTGGAAGGAGACTCTTTTTTAAATGTCTAAAGAATATTTTCTTCTTCTTTCATGATGAGACCATTTGCTTTGTAAGGTCTATTTTTCCTCCCAAAGATATATGCTCTTTTAAAACACAGACAATGGTTTACTTTTTTCATAAACCGTTTCAGAATTTTACTATATGTCTTTTAAACTCAGCTAGTGAAATTATAAAACCCAAGTTCAGAATCATGATTCTAAACTAAGATTTGAGCTACAAAATCTGATAAGCCAACAATAAATTTAACACATGTGTAAATCCTGGCAGAGATTAACCAAAGTGGAATTGAAAGAAACATTTGCTGAATTTGATCTATGGCGGACATTTAGATGAAAGAATTGTAGTGAGATCTAACAAAAACATTCTGATGGACATTTGGGAGGCTTAATTTACATGAATATACTTTAATTTGTCAATGTATGAACATAGTCCAAAAGAACTGGTAGCAATTTTATTTACTAAAACTTTGCGGGGGGGAAAGTAGTCGAATTTACTTTATCACAAGGGGACATTCATCCAGGAGAAACTAATTTTATCACATGCACCCACAACTGCATGAGACAGCATTTCAGAACTGGGTGGAATTTTCTAATAGTAGAACAGAGCTGCCCCAAAACAATAGGTCTGAGATATATGCATTGTTCAAATTAGTCACCTAAGAGCCCGGGAGAGTGTTGTGGGGAGTTTCCAAACTATTTGTTAATTATCAAGCATACAAAGAAAAGACTGTGAGGGTGGAATTATTGTAATTTCTGATTTCTAAGCAGAGTCGACCTGAAGATACCGAGCATGTACAGTGCAGATGGTTTCAATTCTCAGAAGTAAAAACTAACAACCTGAGCAAATATTACTGAATTTGATAAGTAGAACAGGAAAGAGGAAGGGAATTCCCAAAAGGTAGCCAGAAGAACAATGTTTGATGATTAAACAGACATGAAAAACCATATGTAATATTCCATATGTCTTGACTCTTCTACATGCCTATTTTTCTCTTTATTATTTACTTCTACATGGTAAGTCCTCCTATTTAATTTGCAAGGCTCATGTGTACTCAAATAATGGGCAGCCAGCATATTCCTAGGAAAAGATGCTAGACCTAGTCAGAGAGAAAACTGGTTCCTCTGGGTTCATTACAGACAGGTAGCAAATCCATAGGTGGAGGAATAATGGCTTCCTGGGCAAGAAACTTGCATGAACTAGAAACACAACATCTTAGCATTTGCAATGCATTTTCTATGTTATTGCCTTCTTTGTTATTTTTAATTAATTTATTTTTAACTGAATGATTATAATATTTCATTTAAGAATACCTGTAACCAAAGGTTGTTTGACAGTGTACTCTATTAGCTATTCTAATAAATGTATGCCTTGAAGTACACTAACAGGATGACCAAAGGATATTGGTTAAAATTCAGGGCTCCCGGGAGTACAGGATGGGCAAGACTCACCTCCACATAAATTCTCAGCTTTCTCAAGCTCTTTGGGTAGCTTGGCTTCTTATTGCCTCCCCCATACTGACGCTGTCAGTGTCCAATAACAAACTTGCTCAATTATCTTATATAAGCCCACTTTATATGTTACCTACTTAGATCCTGAGGCCATTGGAGTTGATGACTCCAGAATAGGTAATTTCTCTTTCTGGCTTTAATATTCTGAGTTGAATAAAGCACACAGTTCTGGATACGTAGAAAGAATCTAATCAAGGTTAGTATACTTTGTCTTCTGGATAGACAGCTGACTTTGGACATATTTGGATTGGAAGTAGTGTCTAGGTAAGGGAAAAGAGATCAGATTTAAGTACATACCACCTTGCTGGAAAGTTCAGAACTAGTCTTGAGGATGTGTGCCAAGGAAATTCGGGAGTATTTAAAAGTCTCAAATAGGATATTGATGCCTGCAACTGACTTTGAAACTCACCACCATCACCCCAAATGTGAATGGATAAATGGATGGATGTGATAAAGAAAAGCAAGTATAGCAAAAGCTAACAATTGTAGCATCAAGGTAGGGGATATGTTGGCATTCTTTTTCAACTTCAAATTCAGCTTTTGTACATACTGAAAATTTTGTATAACAAAATGTGGGGTGGGGGACTGGGCTCATGACTCAGTGGTAGAGTGCTTGCCTAGCATGTGTGAGGCATTGTGTTTGATTTTCAGCACCACATATAAATAAATGAATAAAAAATAAAGGTTCGTCAACATCTAAAAAAAATTTTTTAAATGTGGGGGGAAATTTATATGTAAAATAGTGCAGATGGAGCTGGGAGTAGTAGAATAACATTGTGTTTCTATACTCTTAACCAGTGCATTGCTGTTAGCTATTAAATAAGACATCAACAATAAATCTTCTTTAAGTAGCTGGTTGATTCATAATTTTATAAAAGCCTAATGAGATTAAGGCAAAACTACACTGCTAAGTTAATAAGTAGCCACACAGATCAAAACAGAATCCTCTCTGCGTAGACAGAAGGGCATGTCAATTCATTGTGAAATTATGAGAAATATTGAAGTCATAATTAACACCCTAAATTCTTATTTCAGAAAATATAAACTCTACTCCTGCAGTTTTCACTTGAATTTCATCATTGCTTTTTCTCCAGTGCTCATGAAGAGTGATAGGCATAGTCTCTGAGGACAGAGAAGATCCTGGGCTCCCTAGGTTGGTATTGGCAATGTTCATGGACATTTTTATTTCATGGAAATAAAACTAGGTTCGTGTCTTTAAAACGTGAAAAGACGTACTCTTACTCAGGTGTGCAAGATATCTTTAGTACATCTGCCTCAAGGACTTTCCATCAGTTCACTTTCTTGCATGGTAAATTTTATGTATGATTTCCTGACTTAACAGCAATATCTTTCTTATTCCTGTTACAAACTCCTTTCAGGAAATGTTGAAGAATAGAAGGTAGAGAATCCACGCAATAAAAAGTGTATTTTTCTTTAGAAATAGAAAAATCAGCTGTTCTATTTTTCTTCTGTAAGTATAGCATTATCCTAATCTACCTCAAGGTTCAAATCATTCTTCAAACTTTGTTGTTTTAAGGAAATAAGGAATTTAATAACAACTACAATAGCTATCGGTTTACTCAGTGCTTCTGCTATGCCAGATCCTGCTGCAAATATTTTGAAATATCAACTTACTAAATTCTCACAACAACCCTGGGAAATAAACTACTTTTACTCCATTTCGTGGATCTGGAAATCAAGGGAGAGGGCGGTTAAGTAATTAACCACCAGAATAATCAAAACCAGACGGTCTGGCTCTAAAGGCTGATGCCTAACTGTTCTATCCTGCTAGCTTTTCAGGGTAAAAGAAGTGCCACTAATCTAGGGTGGAGGTCAGGCACAAAGGGAGCTTGCTGTTTTCGACTTAATATGGGTCTCCCTCTGTCTCTCTATGCAGGTGTTTCCAGATTAGTTAGTAGCAAATTATTAGGTAACTACTCAATCAATACAAAAAGTCCTTAAGACGTATGCTTTGATCATTTCTTTAAAAATTGGGAATTTTTATTAATTGACTGCCACTTTCTTGCTTGTACTTGTACATAAGAGGGTTATTTTGTGTGTGTGTGTATGTGTATCTGTTAATCAAAACACATTAAAGGAAATTTGAGAAAAAAATCCATAGCCACAGCTATTTCCCTTACCATTCAATCTTTATCCACAAGTATATACTTTTTACATAATTATAATAGCATTTTTTCACTTAAGGTTAACTTATAAGCATTTTTTCATGTTGGTCCACATTGTTCATGATGCTCTTGATGATTGTTGCACATTACAGGAAGTTAAGAGTTAAGATACAACAACTTACCTGGATACATTTGCATTGCTATCAGGGTTTTTCCCATTAGAAAAAGTGAAATAAACATTGTCAGACATCTAGTTGATAGTTATTTTCTGACTCTGAATCATTTCCTTAAAAAAGCCCAAGAGGTGATCAAAGCAACTAAATTTTTGTTCTTTATGAATGTATACAGTGAGAGGATAAAACTTTTAAATTTTTCCAGGTTTAATTCCTAGCAAATAAAACAACATTAAAGAACTACTTGAAATAAATTAATTACTGTTGAATGGAATGCTTCTAGATATATTAGGTTAATGTTTAAATTTCCTCTCACAGGATATATGGGAGCTCATCTATGGATATCTAAGTGATATTCTCATATGTAAATTCTTAATTTAGTGTATATTACATTTTTATCTCTCTGGTGAAAATATTTTGCCCATTTACATTTTATTTTATTACTGTTTATTGTTTCATGGCAGTTTTTTTCCGCCCTGATTTAAGTCACTCTTTTCTGTTGTCATTTTCTTAAAAACCAAAACCTTTGTGGATAAATACTGCAGTCTTTTTCTGAATTTTCTTCTTAACTCTATACTCTATTTGGAATATATTCTGATTTATGGGAGGCATTAAGTATAAGACTAAAATAATAACTACTTAGATACTCTTCTGGATTTTGTTATTGTTAGCTATTATATGTTATGGCTGTCTTTTGAGTCAGCTATATTTTATTTTTGTATCATTATCACTTCTTTGTAAGTATATAATATATCCTAATATCTCCCTTCTCCCTTCTATCATTGCTCCTCTTTCTCACAATGTCACTGTCCACATATATTTCTAAGCAAATTTTATAGTGATTTTATTCAGTCCTTAAAAAATTCTAGTTGTGATTCAAACTATAGTTACCTCAGAGTGGAAAACACACTACTCCATGGTACCTAGCTTTCTTTCTTAGTATTGCTCTGTATAGAATTCAATATACTTTTTACACTTCACCTTTCAAAAGTGTTTCCACCTACTCAAGTAGCCCTACATCTTCTCACAATGACTTTTCAAGTCAGGGTGTTGTCTGGCCAGGAAATAGAAAGCAGCCCAGAGAACAAAGCCATCCCACAGCAGATCTGTAGTTCCAGTAAAAACTGCTTGTGTCTGTCCTACTGAGTTAATTGGACCCTAGCAAAGAAGAGCTGTTATTGCAACTACCATTGTTGTAATGGTCATTCTGGTTTTTTTTTTTTCCCTTAATGTGATTATTAGAGGCAAAATTGAAGTGTTCAGAAATGTGTTCTCAGACTTTCATGCTCTACATTCAGCAATTCCTTCAGAATCATATATTCCTAAGAAACCCTCTTCTATGAGCCAGTTTTCATCAATTTTGCTAAGTTTTAAAACAAAATTGTAAACAACAAATCACTCATTGGAGTGAGACACATTCATTCGCAAGGCATGTAAAACATTTCCCTGCTATAAACCTCTTCAAAGATGGCTATAAATCATCATTTGAAATGCTTCCACTGAATGACTAGTCCTTTGGCCATTTAATTGTGAAATGGAACATGCACAAATCACATGGTTCTATCCTGAAACTGTTATTACTTAGTTTATTTATTAAGATGGCTTCAGAAGAAAACACGCTTATGTATCAAGAATGGTTATTATAAAGACACTAGGGTCCTTGCTCTTAAGAAGTCCACCATTTGTTTCCAATTGCCCTGTAAATCAGAATACCTTATCATTTTAAAGTGTCTACCCACATCCCCACATTCATGAGAAGAAGCTCACCCAAGAAGTTTGCACAAAGATCCCTCCAGAGGTGACAGGACAAAATCTCACCTGCCTTCCCATCCTAAATATAGTGATCACTGGACCATGTGATCTACAAGATGAGATTCAAATGTTGCTAGTCATCTCCCAGCTGTCAAGTGATCCTAACACTTAACCAAAAAATGGATAAATAAATAAGAACATGAAAAGTCATATCTATCACTCCTCTTAATACTACTTTTAAAAAAATGATTCTAGACAGTTTGACAATTCTGTGGTGATATTTTTTGTATGTTTAATGTTACTTTACAAAGCTATTCTGATTAATGTTTGAAAAATGCTTCCTAGTCACCAAATATAATAGAATTTTTTTAACTCTTGTCTATGGCATTTGAAAGTCTTCCTTTGATTTCTGCAATACCATTGCTCCCTAGTGTTCCTCTGTACCCCTCTAACAATGCCCTGTGAGTCCCCCTTTGTACACCCACCATCTATTTTGGTGGTGATCCAGGTACATCTTTTCCTCTTCTCATTCTGCTTGCTCTCCTTGGGTATTCTCTGTCTCTTTTAAGGCTTGGACTGCTGCCCCTCTGCTGATGACTCACATATCTGGCACCTCAAAAGCCACCTTACTCACAATGAAGTCTTCTTTCCCCAAATCTGTTCCTCCCCCTGTATTCTATAACTTGACTAGTGCAGCCACCATCTTCTGTTGCTGTTTTTATTTTTCCATTGTCACCAGCACCCACCTTATAATGTATAACATTGCCTTTTCTCCAGAATTTGTCCTGTGTTCTCTTTGACAAGACTGTTACTATCTTCTGTTTCACACTCCTGAAGTCCATCTTCACTCTGCTACTAGAATGATCTTCTAAACACACACCTAATTATCTGGCTTTAACCCACGTAAGGCTCCTTTTGGCCTAGTGCAGGGTCAACAAACCATGACCTGTGAGCCAAATCCGTCTGTCAACTTTCCACAAATAAAATGTTATCGGAACCCAGCCATTCATTTATGTAAAGTCTATGGCTGCTCTCCTACTACACCAGCAGAGTTGTGTTGTTTTGCCAAAGATCCTGCAGTTCCAAGAGCTAAAAATATTTACTCTCGGAACCTTCACAGAAAGCATTTCTGATGCCTGGCCTAGTGGAAAAATCTGAACTCAAAATATAACATGTAAAGTCTCTACTCTTTGTCTACAACCTCTAACCCCAGGCCTGCTCTCAACTCACATCCACCCCTTCTCCCTGGCTGCTTGCAGGTTCCCAGCACTGGCCAATAGAAATTTTTATGCTGATGGAGAGGTGGAATGTGTGAACTATAGCCAGCCAGAACAGCAGTCTTTGGAGGCAGATCCGTGTCCAATTTGTTCCTATTTTAAAATCTCCTAATCCAGTACCTAGAAGCTTAATTAATGTTAGTAATTTGTCAAATGGATTAATTAATGTCACATTCAAATTTTTTTCAACATGTCTTTTCCCTTTGTTTTGATGAATGAAGAATGATAAAACAAATAAAATAGGCATCGTCCCTCCCATTAAAAGTTGACTTATCTCTGGGAAAGTAGCTGATTACAATGCCCTAGGCAACCTGATTTTATTCACACATTTTAAAGTTCACCTTCATAATAACATTTTTGACTGAGAGTCAAAAATGCCACATTCCTCTTAAACAGTAATTAGGAATCCATGACCGTTCCACGAACCTACTTGCTTGACCTCTATAAATCTGTTATTTCTGCTTTTTAGAAAACACTAGTTACTTGTGATACATGTAACCCCTTAGCTGTTGAGTTAACTTGCTTAATATTAGCCATAGATAACTTTTAATATTGTCTAGACTAAGAACAGACAAAAAACTCTATGGGAACAGCCATGTGGCACTAGCAAAGGCTTCAGAGGCTGAAACTCCCTTAGGAGGGGAAAGGGGGAAAAATTAATATAGTTTTGAGACCATGTGAGAAACTAGCCCAGTTAGGTGGATTTCAAAGTTGGCCAAGAATCTAAGACTGCATGTTTACAGCATTTAGAATATCAAAGCAAATCTTCTATACACTTTCTCTTTGAAGTTCCAACTTAAATATTGACACTATTTAGGAACTCTTTTTGCCTGTGTAGAATTAAGAGCTTTTTAAGGTAAATTGCTTCAAAATGACTTATATTTTCTCAGCACTGACATTTCTTAAATTGGTAGGGTTTAAAACCAGATTGTTTTTATCCATCTCAAGTGGTTTTTAATGTTCCAATATCTCACTCATATGCAATATTTTATCCCTGAAGGATTAGGAAATATACAGAAAGGATAAAACATTGGTGGAGGCTCCATGTATTTACCAGATCATCTCCCTGTCATTCTTAGATCAAAAGTCAGGGTTACTTATGCAGCAGTCTTGGGAATTGATAGCCTCATGGATTTTTCCAGAACTGTGGACAATGTCCAGAAACAGCGTTTGTATAAAAGCACATTCTGCCTTTTGGTGTCTGCTTCATCTTGAGCAAACTGCTTCACTCTCAATGATCCAGTTTCCTCATCTATCTTTTTAGGTGTTCTGCATATTAAATGAGTTGCTCTGCATTGATAAAGGATTTTGATATAAAT
>CM053405.1:28183100-28328793 GCA_028644305.1 Xerus rutilus | reverse complement strand
AGGAGGGGCTGAGGCTGTGGCTCAGCGGTAGAGCGCTTGCCTCGCATGTGTGAGGCCCTGGGTTCGATCCTTAGCACCACATACAAAGCAATAAAATAAAGACACTGTGTCCATCTACAACTAAAAAAATATTAAAAAAAAAAAAAACAAAGAAACATGAGTAGAAGTTAAACAGCACAAGAGAAGAGGGGAAGGGGAATTCCATGAAGGCAGCCCATGCTCTTCGTTTTGGTAGATTCCTTTATTTGGAGGGTGGGGCATTGGAGGAAGGTTGGTGGAGGGGGAAAGAAATAGACAATTCTGAACTCCAATGAGAATTCATTCCTGGCCTAAGGTCAAGTGTCCCATGTTGGGTAAAGTCTTCCTCTCCTGCCTCCGCATGGCAGCAATTCCTTCCTCATACTTTATGGCCCTTGCCTCTCGTGTTCTGTCCCTCAGAGCTATCCAGCAAAATCCAGACACAGTAGAGCGGCTCCCTTGTTGTCAGGGCCCAGTCTCCTTATATCTTCTGGCTCTGCCATTCCTAGGGTATCGTCTTGGTCATTGGTGGCCCAGAATGGCCCTGGCACCCACAGCAAGCCACCCAGCAGGGAAGAGAAGCGTGACAGGCCCTGCCACAGAGCACCACCAAGAAGCTGCATAAACCACTTCTGCTTAGAACCCACTGACCAACACTTAGTCGCCTAGCCGCATCTGATGGCTAGAGAGACAAGAAAATGCCTTACTCTAGACAGCTGTGTGTCTACTGCAAAGCAGTGGCTTCTTATGACTGAACAAGTCTCAGCAAACTTCTGCAAAGGGCCAGCTAGTAAATAGTTCGGTCCGTATACAGCTCTGTCCTGCCATCACCTTTTCCTCCTCTTTTTCCTCCTCCTTCCTCTTGTTTATTTATAGCCCTTTGAAAATATAAAAGTCATCTTTCTCTTAACAGCTATATAAACGAACCACAGGACACATTTGGAAGGTGGGCCATAGTTCATGACCCCTATTGTGCATGAAGGGAAAGCTATGCTGGGAGAAAAGTGGGCTTTTTCTCTGACATAACTTCTATGCGATCCTAAGCCACCATGAGGAAGACCCTGCCTTACTTACCCTTCTAGTCTCAGTTAAGTTCTTGAGCCACACAGTAGGTGTTTCATGTTCATGAATGGATGGATGGATGGGGAGAAGGAAGGAGGAAGGCAGGAGAAATTGATTCAACAATTAGTTAAAATTCCATTTAGTCCCAGTGGGAGTCTCTGAACACTCCATTTTCTGTAGAATTTGAAAAAAAGTCAGAAAGGGAACAGAAAGAAGTGAGTCCCTGGGCTCTCCAGGACATGCCCCATGCCCCCTTGGGTGAGAGTCAAAACCCCACTTCATCTACTGACCGCAAGCACAGTTAGTGCTCCACGTATTGGAGTGGAACTTCCTAGAGCAGAACCCCTCTTCGTGACCTCCACTGCAAGTGACAGCCCTGGGTGTGCAGGCCCATTATGAGACCAAGGGCCTTATAGGTTGCCCCTCTTGAATACCATGGTGGCAGGCAGGAGAGCCTTGTTTTCGCCCATTTAAACATCACGTGCTTGTCGGGAATGTCAGCAGGAGCGTGCAGGCTGAACAGACACTTTTTAGTTCCCTCTTTTTCCACCTTCTTGCTCAATATCCTGAGGCCATAATAGAACTTTTCTCCAGTCTGTCAGCCGGGTGGGGAGGTTGGGGTGGTTCACTCAACCATCCCTCTGGACAAACCCCTGCCAGGCTTCAAAATTGCCAGTGTTCTTGGATTCTGCATGGAGAGAAGATGCAGCAGGGAACACTGAGGGGGACTCTGGCCCTGGCGCCACGAAGGCCCACTAAATGAGACCACCCTCCCACATTCTTCTGCAGGAGTCAGGTAACAAGTATGCCCAGGTTTCTTTTTTCAAAGAAATGTGCTAAGTTTTACTGCAAGAAAAGATGCCACCTTCAAAATCTGGCAGCACAGATTCTTCTAATTGAATAACTTAAAGAAAGGCATATTCTGTTGGAAAATAACAGAAGAGATGGTCATCAGGTACTAAGACTCAGCCTCCTTGCAGCCGGAAGGGTGCTAGGCACATAGCCATGTGGCCAGGAGCATGCCTGCCACTCACTGTTTCATAACTGGATAGGGCATCTTGTGCACTACGACCTCCAGTGCCACTGGTGTTAAATGATGTCTTGCAACAAAACCAGAGACAGGGCCCTATGCCTGTGCAGCTGAGCACACATGATTTAATCTACTCTCGTTTCTAACAAATATGCACTCATCCTTTTGATGAGGAAGAGCTACTTTCAGTTGTTCCCAAACCTTAAGATCTGGCAGGGATGGGGATTCGTGTGAGATTTCTGCACAAACCAGGGAAAGAGGCTTCACTGCCTTGAACTCTGCCTTCTTAGAGCTGAGCCTGGCAAACCAGATCAATGCTGACAAACAACCACAAATCAGCCACAAAAGCCTTTCAGAGCCACCAATAACTCCAAATTTTGTTTGGAGACTTTGGTTCTCTTATATGCATTGCTGCTGATTCATGAGGTCTTTTCTTTCTCTTTTAACAAGATTTATAGTGAAGTAATTAGAAGTGAATGGGCCTCTGACTGTCTCCTAGCTATTGTGTGACTCTGAGAGAGGCATATAACATCTCTGTGTCTGAGTTTTTCCATCTTAAAAATGGGCATAATCATAGTACTGACTTCATAGTTGTTGTGAGGATAAACTTTTGTACACTTAATATGTATTAATATTTAACAAAGATTAGTCATATTTGCTATTTGAAATATTTTTGCATTGGATACAGATTATTTTGTGTAGAAAAACAGATTAAAATATCACTGCAAAGACAGCCTTGGTTGTGTTTATGCTCAGAGACTGCCAGGAGAGGTTTTATCAATATCAAAACATGTGCATACAGCAAGGTGAGACACAAATTTCAAACAGTCTGATACCCCAAGAAACTAATCACATATGATATGTGAAGAGGAGAAGAAGTAGGTTTTTCTTTCCAATAAAACCACATCTTCAAACGTATGCCATTAAAGGGCACCATGAATAGCTACAGAATTGTGGCATATTCCAAGGTCACCCTGGAGAAGCTGCTCTGCTATGTCAGGAAGGAAAAGCTAGGAAAGGTTTCACTTCCCTTGGGAAATCATCTCAAAGTTTCAAGTCCATGCTGCCTGCTTGTCATTTCTGTTCATTTATTTCATGACTGCTGGGCTCCAAACTCTCCCCAGCTCCCAATGCCATGTGGATACCCCACCCTAGACTTCCGGTATCTGGGAAATGCGGTCTTGAAATTGACAGCCAGCTTGCAGACAAGCCAGCAGTCACACTGACATCTAGTGGCCCAAAGACTAAACACAGATGATGCTCCAAAGCTTTTACCAGCTTTAAAAATCACATTTTCTGGCTTTTGTGTCACATGCTAACCAGAAGGGAGGCAGGGGTGAAAATGGGTGTGTCTGGGCTGTGGCAGGGCTGCCTCTGAGGGAAGGTACAGTGAACTGTGGCTCACTGGCAGGTTGGGGTTATGGTCCCTGGGGGTGTGGGCAGAACTCTGGCTCCAGAACCAAGCTCTGAGTTTGAATTGGCTCCACCATGCCCCAGCTGGGGGCTTGAGTGAATAGATACACTACTGCACACCTCAGTTTCTTTATCTGTAAAATGGGATTAATGGTAACTTGTTTGTTGATTTATTAGCAGGGGATGGCATGGGTGTTAGGACCTGGCCCAGAAGGCAGTCCACAAGGTCCTTTGATCTTGATGTGACTGTGTTTGAAAGAAAGTCACTGTGTAGTTACCTGATAGATATGTCAACGGTCAGCTAGCACAGGAAGTGGGGAGCCCACTGGATGAGTAGGAAACCCTGACCTCGTCTTAGCATGTGGCTTTGGACAGATCACTTACCCTGTTTTTTTCCTGTAAAATAAGGGGCTTAAGTTCACTGATGTTGAAGGTTTTTTCTTTCTCAAACACTGTGACTTTAAGGTGAGGTTTGCAATTAAAATGTTCCATTTAAAAATTTAATTAAATTTACTCCTGTAAATGGAGTACATAGTTGGGCAGGGATGCAAATCCAATGGGAAGCCCTGGAGACCAAAGAATATTCCTCCATCAAAAGCTGGCCTGGAATTTTGCTGATAAATTTGGAGAGCTTAGGGCTTGTCCTATTTTTCTACCCATACAAACCAGCCTCTGTTCACAGACAGGAAAACTATTTAGGTATATTCAGCATATACCTTGTTAGTCATGTTGTTGAAGTTTATGTCTCAGGTGTTGGTGGAGCATCACATGATCTTGCTTCCAAGGACTGGTTAAATGCCACCAGAGCTCACTTGCTGCCTGTGACTAATTCCTTGCTCTGTCTTTCTGAGCCAGGGATAACCCCAGCTGAGATGTCACCACTGAGAGGGGCAACAAATGGTGGCCCAGCAAAAGTAATCATGAAATGAACCTCTGCCCTTCTTCCTAAACTTCATCAGTGTAGGCATCTGGGCATTTATAGAACTCAAGCACAAAGGCATTCAGAGATTCCATGAAGGGTATGTGTTAGCTTCCTGTGACTGCTGTTACAAAGTACCACAAACTGAGTGACTTCCAACAACAGAAGTATATTTTCTTATGAGTCTGAATTTAAGGTGTCCACAGCCCCGAGCTCCCTCCAAAGGCTCCACAGAAGAATCCATTTCTCATCTCATCCAGCTTCTAGTAGCCCCAGGTTTTCCTTGGCCTGTCGCTTTATCACTCCACTCTCCATCTCTGTCTTCAAATGTCTTCTCTTCTGTACCTTGGAGGGACTTGTCATTGAATTTAGTGCCTTCCGGATTTAGTGCTGTGAGGATGACATCATGGCATGTTCCTTAATTTTATCTTTAAAAACCCTTTTTCTAAATAAGATCACATTCACATGTTCTGTGACATTACATATCTTTGGGGGGGTGGGAAGATGCTACCATTCAAACTACCACAGTGGATGTGGAAGACAGGGGCGAAATTTATAAAGACAAGCAACTAACAGCTGTACCTCAATCCTATCCACTGATGCTAAATCAGGGCACCACCAGAAAGGGCCTCAGTCCTTGCCATGGAATTTCCACAATTTTGGCAAGAGTTGATCAGTAAAGGGACCAGGATAAGAGCTGGAGGAATCCAGAATCTTAATGGTTTTGTTGTTTTTTTTTTTTTTTTTTTTTTTTAAATCACTTTAGCATCTGAATATACCACAGGATGCCAGACCCTCCCCTCTTCACCACAGACTGGCTGGGCTGGTGATGCCTCAGAAAGAAAGACTCACAGCCGCAGAAGAGTATGGGTTAGAGCATGTAGTGGGCACATCTCAGAAAAAAAGATCTTCCAGGGTGATGCTACCCAACACTGTGCTTCCTGTGTCTGCTTTCACTGTCTTCTTCTCAAAGAAGAACTCCTTCAATCTCTTTATTTGCCCTATCAATAAAAAAATAACTTTAGGACTGGAGAGGTAGCTCAGAGGTAGAACCTATGTCTCTCATGTGTGAGGCCCTGGGTTTAATCCCCTGTGTGTGCACACGTACTCGCACACACACACACGTGTACATACACACACTTTAGAGTTGTGCTTATACCTCTTAATGATTTTTTAAAATTGTTTTTATTCAAGTTAGGTATTTGACATTTATCTATTGTTAAATTAATTAAATGGTCTGTTTAATACTCCTCCAAAGCTGATTTTTCATCTCTTTACTAAATGTTTGTATTGTGGTGAATATACATAAAATAAGATTTGCCATTTTGGCCATTTTTAGGTGTACAATTCTATGGTGTTAAGTGCATTCACACTGTTGTGCAACCATTACGCTAGCCATCTCGGGAACTTATTCATCTTCCCAGAAATGTAATTCTGTACCCGTTAAACATTAACTCTCCATTCCCTCCTTCCCTTGGCAGCCACTATTCTACTTCTTGTCTTTAGGAATTTGGCCATTCTAGGTAACATATGAGTGGAATCACACAATACTTGTCATTTTAAACTGGCTTATTTTACTTAGTATAATGTGTTCAAAGTTCATGTTATAGCATATACCAAAAAAGTCCTTCCTTTTTAAGCCTGTATAATATTCCAGTATGTGTATATACTACACTTTGTCAATCCATTCATCCGTAAACAAACCCTTGGGTTACTTCTACCTTTTGGCTTTCATGAATAATGCAGCTCAAATACTGCTTGAGTCCCTGCTTTCATTTCTTTTGGGTATCCAGCCAGAAGTGGAATTTCTGGAACATATGGTGATTCTGTTTAATTTTTTGAGAAATCTCTGTACCATTTTCCACAGCAACTGCACCATGTATATTCTTTTCAACAGTGCACAAGGATTCAATTTCTTCAATTTCTTACCTTGTTATTTTATATTTTTTAAAATTGTTATCTTAGTGGATGCAGTTTGTTTTTAACTAAAAGAAAAATCTATTTGAAATCAATGTAACTCATTTAAATAGTTTCATTCTGTCCAAAAAATATTTAGTCATTTAGAAGATCAGAAAACAGGAAGAAGTTTTTTGTGTTTCATTTTTTATTTCTATTCTTCGAATTAACCATAGACGTTTTAACATTTTTTCCTTTGTTATCCAGACAGAAGTTATATATAAATGTGTTGCCATCGATCTGGTTTTGGCCATGGGAAATTCTAAATCACAATCTCTCTCTCCTGTCCTATCTATTTTGCATCCTTCTTCAACATCTTTCAGTAATAAGTTTGAAGATGACAATAAACACCATCCCATGCAGACAATGGATAAAGCAGAATGGTACCCCAGACCCCTGAACCCACAGTGGGATAGCTCATTTTACTGACTCTAATGGGCAGCTATTCAGAGCCAATTCGTGCCGAAAAAGACCAAATGTAGTCATGTCTCTGAACACGCCATCCCTATGTGAACACACACAAGACCAATCATCTGAACGAGCAAGCAGAATCGTTTGTCTCAGTCGTTCCCCCTTCCAGATTGCCCATGAGATTGCAAGTCAATCAGGATGTCTTGGTCTTGAGCCTTTCATCTTCCATGTCTTTCTCAGTCTCGTTGTTCTTCTCAGATTTGCCAAGATCACAGCCATATGTAGAACAAAAGTTATCACATCCTTTGCAATGGTTAAGGCTTTTTGGACAAGTTAATTACTAGGGTTAAGTAGAAAACTTTTTGAACCAAAATAAGAAATGAAAACATTTTGCATACCAGGTAAGAGTTTAAACTCAAGTGATAACTACACAAAAAGGCAATGAACGTCATTTCTATGGCATATTGGAGTAGGCACAAAGTTTAGAACCAGAACCTGGAGCTGATTCTTATCTCTGCTACTTGCTAGCACTTAACGTGTCTCATTATGCCATTCCATAATAAGAAGAACTAACCAGGCAATGAGAGGACCAGATGAATATAGTATTTGAAATTGTGCTGTAAAATGTGGTGATTAGTTCTAATAATGGAATTAATAATACGTGTACAATACCAAACTCTAGAATCATTTTGCTGATTATGTAATGAGTGTAAATAAAGAGTATATGTAGAATTTGGGAAGAAAAATATTATGATGATCTGTAGTCCCAGAATAAGTGGTTTTATGAAAGCACAGGGTTTAGACTAGATAGTGGCAAAGTAAGACATACTAAATTTAGCACATAAGCAAGGAATGTCCAGATCACTCAGAAGAAGATGAATGAGTGGATAAGTGAGAGCCCAGAGCTACTGAAGCCATGAAGCGCCTTGGAAAGATGAGGGATCCTTGAGACAGAGGGTGGTTCGGTGCTAAGAGCAGGATGTATGCCACGGAAAGCTAGAATGAAGAGCATCCCAATTATAACGAGAAGCCGGGCGCGGTGGTGCATGCCTGTAAACCCAGCACTTTGGGAGGCTGAGACAGGAGAATAGCGAGTTCAAAGCCAGCCTCAGCAACGGCAAGGCAAAGTGAAGGCTCCCATGGGGACGAAGGTGAAGAAAGTTGCTCAGTTCCTGGTAGCGTCTTGCTACTGTGCAGTGTAACTGTGAGGCAAGAGGTGTGAGGTGATTATATCTCCTAATCCCGATTACTAAGTCCTGCATGTGTTTTCTTCAGAGTTCAAGAAGGGAATGAGACCGGGAGGGTGGTAAGAGAAAAGAGGGAGGAGGCCGGTACTGACATACTCTATAGACTGAGATTTCAAAATTACATCCATTTCTGTTCATGGAATCTTCCATATTCTCCACATCATGTCTAGTTTTTACTTTTCTCAAATCAAACTCTGGATCCCTCATTGATGAGCAGCTGCCACCTGTCTTGGTGCCGAAAAAGACCAAATGTAGTCACGTCTCTGAACACACCATCCCTATGTGAACACACACAAGACCAATCATTTGAATGAGCAAGCAGAATCGTTTGTCTCAGTCGTTCCCCTTCCAGATTGCCCATGAGATTGCAAGTCAATCAGGATGTCTTGGTCTTGAGCTTGTGAAAGCCTTTCTCTTTTGGGCAGTTCTCTTCACGAAGGTTTTTTCACACGCTGAGAAGGAAGTCTCTAGAAAACCCCACAGATGGCCTCATACCACTGCCCCCATCCCACACCATGTAAACCATGAACTTTCAGTTTCTTGTCAGATGAAGAAAAGCATCCAGGGCCCAGGAACGTGTGTGTGTGTGTATATATGTGTAAGAGAGAGAAAGAGTTATAGATGCTAAGAGGAGAAAAGGAGTATAAAATTTCTATTTTATTTTTCCTTATCAGAAAGTATCTTTTCAGTCATCAAAAAATTTATTTTGAACTTATTTATTTAGACCGGGTCTGGCTAAGTTGTCCAGTCTGGCTTCAAATTCATAATCTTCCTGCCTCAACCTCCTGTGTAGCTAGGATTATAGGTATGCCCCACCATACCCAGCTCAAACTACATGTTTTTGGCAAAATAAAATTTCTTTTGTTGGCTTATATTATTTTTATAAGAAAGTAGAACAACCAAGAAATGGAAGCTAAAATTAAGGTCTCTGAATTAAGATAGAAATAAAGGAAAAATTAAGGACTTACACTATTTTATAGAGTGTACTTGAAACACTAATATAAGAACCAAACTAACCACTAACAAGATATCTATGAAAATACTTTTTCATCATCTACAAATTCATTATTCAAATGTAAATTCTTCAGAGACCATCTTCTAACTTGGTATACTCAGTTAATGCGAGCTAAAGGAACTTAAGCAATCCTAAGAAAATATAAGCTAAATTTGCTGTTAAAAAATACTTAAGATGGAATAATTTACATAAGCAGTTCTAGAACTTTTTGTCACTCCAAACTATTTACATTCTACACTATATTCTCAACATCCTAACACCATTCAATTTACATAAAAAAATAGAAAATAGGACAACAGACTTCAGAAACGCACAAAAAGTCATTTAGCTTCCTCATCTGTTCATGTTTAAGCCACTGAAGGTCATGCCAAAGTCAAAATTGTACTAGCACAGGAACTATTCCCTAGGATAACAAGGAAGAAAGAGAAGGTCATAAGTTTCTAATTTGTAGAAGGATTTTCAAGCTCCTGGTCTTTAAAGACAGAGGATACACAGAAATCCACATACCTTGAGAACACTATTTGAGAGGTGTCCCACAGCCATCTAAGATTTACAAGTTGCTAAATTCTCTTGTTTCCTCTACTTCAATTCATTCTAGAACAGAGAATACAATTGAACAAGGAAATTGTCCAGTGCAGCAGGTCCTATGATGGCATCATAGTCATTGCTATGCAGTCCATGACATCTACACAGGTTTTTCATGAAGGCACCTGGGTTGTTGGCCTAATGAGAAATGGCCAAGCACACACAGCACCCAAAGGCCCCATACATGCCAGCACCCAGAGACCAGATTGCACCTATCATTGCAAGCCATTGGGACAGGACACTGCGGCTATTTCCGTTGCTGAGTTGCACATCAACCTTCATAAGTATCAAAGAGCTGTCACCATCAGGGCTGTCACTGCTGTTTCCGCCACCAGCTCCTCCTACCCATGCCTTTGCCGGGCATCGGCAGCAGCCTGCTCCTGCCCCAAGAACTCAATTTGTGGTGAAAGACAAGTTCCCACATCCTGTTGAAAGAGGCCTGGTGCTGTCTCCAATCTCAGAGGCTCAGCCTAGCAGAACCCATCATAGCCCCTTCACAGGTAAATGGAGGTGCTACTAGAGAGCTCATAAACAAGGAGTCAACACAGAAGCTGAGAAATCATTTCCTAACTACCAGCTATGTGATCCATCATAGTCCATCAGCCAGGATGTTTGATACTTTTTGATGGTGAGAAATGTGCCAGGCCTTACAGGAATGGTTGAGGGACAGTGTGATTGTTGAATGGGGGAAAATAAAACCAGGTCCCTGATTTTACATCTCTCTAGGGAAACTGTCCACATGAAGTATGTAAAATATAGTTGAGTAAGTATATAAGTATTTAGACAGTGGTAATAGGGATAAAAAAAATTCACTGTGATTTCGCTATCTATAGTGGAGCTCGCCCGCTACCGTATTTGTGAAGGGGTTTGTCTCTAGTACTGCATCTTCAGCTAGCTTCCATTAACCCTAACTTTACATGTGAAAGCAATGAGAATAGTTTCATTACATAACTCTGACAATAATAAATTTTAACATTTCTCTTAAGAGTTTAAAAATTCCCTTGCACAAATTTGCTGAACATAATACATCAAGTCCCTTTAAGGCGAAAAGACAAATTCTCACTGTGTGTGTTTTTGCACATGCACCCATGAGTGTATGTTGAGAAGGGGTGTAGGACTTCCTTGCAGGGAACAAATCTGTTACTTTCTTTCATCTAGGCTTGCAAAAAACAACTATTGTTGTATGAAAGTTTGAGTTTCTTGGGTCTATGATACATTTTCACCAGTTTGTTTCCTGCCTCAAAGTTAGAAAGTTTCTGCTGGGGCTGTAGGTCTGTTGCAGAGTGCTTGCCGAGCATGCGTGAGGCACTGAGTTCAATCTCTAAGGACCACATAAAAATAAATGAAATAAAGGCATGCTGTCCATATACAACTACAAAAAAATTTTCTTAAAAAAAAAAAAGAAAGTTTCTCCAGCTTAGGGAAGAATTTCCTATCTTCTCAGTCTTTTGTTATCCCTCCTGGTCAGTCTTTGGCAGAATGTGTGAAGAATCAGCGATTCAGACTAAATAAGTGAAGGGTAAAAACATTATTCCAACATAACAATAACAAAGAAAACCCCCAAATGGTAAAAATGTATCAGTGATTTTTCTGAAGAACTAATTTGAGTAAACTGTTATTACAGCCTCTCTCATGATTAAAATCATTACATACAATCAAGTGAAGGAATTTTATATCTTCTTTCATGGGCTCTAACCTAGGAAGAGTAACCAAGTCCACAGGAGAGATTCATTATCTTGCTTTGATTGCAAAAGTGACACAAACCCATCGAAGGAGGTAAAAAGCCGGCTTCCACGTTATTTTAGATGATTAATTACCCATGGTTTCTGAGTCTTTCATTTCCTTTGTGCTCTAAAATATACTAAAGATGAGACTTTGAAAGTCATGTAACATTAAAACCATCTCAATTTGCAGCCTTTTAATACCGTTTGGTTTCTATACAATTATCTGTGGGGTTTAGAGGTAGTACATTATAAAAAATTTTAAAACAGACATTTTTCATAATTCAAGAGCAACAGAACACTCTCAAGGTTTCTCAGCCTTGGCACTGTCACCATTTTGGACTGTGACACCCTGTGGGAGACAGTCCTGTGCACTGTGGGAGAGGACGCCAAGCAGCATCCCTGGCCTCTGCTCCTCAGACGCCAGTAGCAATTCTCACTCCCCACACGCAGTCATTTCAATCAAAAATACCTCCAGGGGCTGGGATTGTGGCACAGTGGTAGCATGCTCACCTAGCACGCGTGAAGCACTAGGTTTGATCCTCAGCACCACATAAAAATAAAATAAAGATATTCTGTCCACCTACAACTAAAAAAATAGATAAATTTAAAAAAAATACCTCCAGACTTTGTCAAGCATGTCCTGGAGAAAACACTGGTCCCCACTTGAGAAACATTGTATTAGCCTAATATAAAAGATATTTAAAAGCACGAATACATCACAGTAAATTATTTTTTTTACACAAAAATGTAGAAACCCATTCCTAATAAGAGCAATGGCATATTTTTTGGTTTTTTCTATAAAACTATAGATATGAACTGGCTACAAAAAGAAATGTTTTCTGGATGTGTTTTGTTTCTTGGTATCCGTGCAGTCCCAACATTTGTATAACCTGGTTGACTACCTTTATGTAGATTGCTAAAAGCAAAGAGATTTTCTGGAATCATGGACTGTGAATGAGAAATCCAAAAGATACAATAAAAGCATTTTTTTCTAACAGCCATCTTCCTGGGGCTGTGACAAATATATGTTTATACTGGTGAGAATACATAATTCCGAGGAAGAGCAAAATACATGTGAGCTAAAGAAAATTGATTTCTCTGAAGAAATTTTCTACAATTAGATTTTATAATTCATTTCATTAATTTTATATAATTATATTATAGAGAAATACATGTGAGTAGTTTGCACTAAGCATCATAGAGGTATTCAACAAGAGGAAGCAATGATGAATTGTTTCAAGTGACTTTGGAAAAATTACAAGGCATCTGAGCTGAAATGCTTTTTTTTTAACCTAATATATTGCAAACTCTGAGTCATCTGGATTATGAAATATCTCTTCTTAAGAATAAGAAGAAGCCAAATATTTAATCATTAAGAGTTTAAAAGGGGGCTAGGGTGTGGCTCAGTGGTAGAGCGCTTGCCTAGCATGCATGAGGCACTGGGTTCGATTCTCAGCACCACATATAAATAAATAAAATAATGGTTCATTGACAACTAAAAAATATTTTTTTTAAAAAAAGAGTTTAAAAGGTCCTGCAAATAATATACACCAGTATGAGAAAGTTGGCAAGAGTAAAAACAGAGTTAATACTGAGAAAATTTAATGGCTTGAATTTCACAGGTACCAAACAATCAGAATGGTTGCTGATCCTACATTTAGCTACACTAATGTATGTCAACTGAATACCAACCCTAGAAGAAAGAAAGTTGTAGAGCAGGAGTTGCCATCTGTGTACAGAGCAGGAACATTAAGGTTGTATGTGTGTGAGGAAGTATGTCTTTAAATATATATATTTGCATATATATCAATACGCAATATTGCATCCTTTATCAATATGTATAAGAAATTTTGACAGTGGTTGCCTTTAGAGAGAGAAACTGAGGAAGGTCACCATGTACTTTTCTGTTTAAAGCTGTCAGTTCTGTGAGAAAAAGAGCATAATTATCACTCCAAAACAATAGGCATAAACTTGTACCATGTGGGGTAAATCAGGGTGTAAATCACCCCAGCACCAATTAGAACAGCTTTGGGGGTTGGAGACTATGTACCTTTTATTTTTCTTTCTTTCTTTATTTTTTTTAAGTAAAAAGAGTCCTAGGGAATGGATGGATATTCAACCTGCAATAAAATTGGAATGGGAGAATGTAACTATTTTTATCATTTTTGCCTTTACATAATAATATAAGGTAAAAAAGGAATTGTCCTTGTTATTCCTGCTAAGGGTAAATCTGCTTATTGAAAATCTTATCTAATAAACTTATTAACAATTATAATGATCAAGCAACCTCTGAAACTAAGAAGTCGATATTTGTAATTAAGTAGCCAGAGTTGAAGCTGTTGATTTGCCAGACATCTTAGTAAGCTTGGGTGGTCTTTACTGTTGCTTCAAGGGGTCCTATGTAGGAACTTGTTGCTCATTGTTTCTTCATCTTTCAAAGTTCAGTGAAAGGTTCTAGAGTATGGGAAACCAAACTCAAATATCATTATGCAGGAGTATGTTTGTTCCAGGTACATTGTTTTGAAGGAGTACATAACATTAATGTTAGTAAATTCAGACTTTGATCAATTAGGGGAAAATTATGTCATGTAACTAGTGAATTAGAAACAACAATGTGGGCAAAAGGTCAGTGGCTATACATTGCATGTAATTCTTGATCTAAGAAATTTACAGGCATTAGCTCATTTAATCCTTAAGAAAATGACCAAAATAAGACCCTTTGAGAAACAGGGTAATCATTCTCATTTAAGAGAGGAAGGAAACAGCCTCAGAGAGATGGAGTAACTTGCTAGATCACATGACTCCTAAATGGCAAAGTCAAGCTTTGAACCTGATTTGATAACTGCAGAGTTGTGATTTTAACTGGGACACTGCACTGCTCTGGCTTGGGTTGGCAAACAAGAGAATTAAGTTCCAGTTCCAAATCTGTGACTTCCATATTTTCTAAACTGAAAATAGGGCATGTAATTTGGTAATGGGTTAGGGTATTTTCTTGGGTTTTCCCCCTGAAATCCAAGATGTGAAGTTACCACAAGAAAGTAGGATCATACTTCACCAATGCAGCAAGAGAGGGATAATTAAGGATTCATTTGTTTTATAAAAATATAAAACCCTCCTATGTGCCAATGCTGTTCAAAATACTTTACACATATGAATCTGTAATTTTCATAAGTCCTATGAATGGTATTATTATTCTCATTATGGTGATAAGCAAACTAATTTATGTTCCTTATTCAAGGTTATGCAGCTAGTGAGATTCAAACACAAGCTAGCTAGCTCCTGAGTTGATGCTCTTAACTACCCTGCTACGCAGGCTCTTGTTACAAATCTAGAATGAATCTAGAATAAATGATAGGTTTAGAATATAAATTTCAAAATATAGAATAAATCTAGAATCAAAAAATCAGTGACAGACTTCTTTCCAGGTGAGGAGCAAATTTTTAAATTTGGTACTTTGTGTGTGTGTATGCAGGGGATTGAACTTAAGCCTTTCTGAATGTAAAGCACACACTATACCACTAAGTTGCACCCCAGCCCCAAATTTGATATTTCTTTATGCTTATTGTGCTGAGGTCCAAAGTCCTCTGCAGCTGTGATACCCCTGGAGGTTCAAGGAAGGACCCATCCTATATTTCCCCAACACCCAAATCCTCCCTAGTTGTGCTATCTTCCGGCCATTAAGCTTTGGAGATTGCTTGAGGGTTTGTGGAAATCATGGTCTAGAAAAGTTGTAAATGGAGTCAAATTAAAAGACAAGAACATCTTAACCATTCAGATACAGGGTAGTAAATTAAAGGTACAAAATTCAAACTGGAAATTGCTACTCTTATAGGTTTTCTCCTCCTGCCTAAGTCCTTCACCTTCACCCCACAAACACACATGCACTGCAATTTGGTAAAGAAACAAACTGCTGCAGTGATTTCTTGCCAAATCATGAGTATTTGTCTGATGCCAACCTCTGTTCTCAAACACGAATTAGAATCATGGGTGTGCCAAGCTCTGGTATAGGTATCGTGGGAAGAAGAAATGAATGAGACCATTTCTGGGCTTAGGAGCCCTAGACAGACCTGAGTTTGCCTTCCTATAATTCCTTAAATATGTTACTTGACAGTTCTAATGACAGTTCCATTTGTTGAGCCCATGTTGGGGATCAGAGAGGAAGTTTATAAATTCCACCTCTAAAGCACATGACAATTCTGGCAGCTATGTGATATTACCCTCATTTTACAGATGATGCAACTGAGATCCCACTAATCAACTAAGATAAAATCAAGTTCCCATACTTTTTCCATGACATCCTCCTGAAGTTTCAGTCTTAATTTTCGTCCCTGTGAAATGGAGTTGAATGATGCCATTCTGTTAGAACTACTGTAAGAATAAGGACAATAGAGAATCAGGCACATGCCCTTACACACTACATAGTGGTTCTCATTATTACAAAGGAAACTGACATACAGGTGTGTAGAGCATCTGAAGTGCATTATGAATTACCAGGAGGGAGCAGACCTTCTCAGCTGGGCAGAGTCTGATTTTGTGGTTTTTGCTTGGAGCCTTGAAAGATGAAATGTGTTTGGTGTGTGGCAATAGTTGGTGGAGGGGTGGGGTGAGAGGTAGAAAAACATTTTCTGGGTGAAATTTAAAGCATAAAAAAAGAGACTCTAATAGAGTTACTTTAGGTAGCGGGGTTGTGGGGAGAAGTCCTCCCCTTTCAAGAAACTCTCACAACTTATTTTGCCATAGAGGAACATAAATGTTACAATATCTTGCTAACTAATTGTCAATGCTGCTGGACTCAATGCTCCTGGAGAGGAGGGGGTATGAAGCTAAGAAGGACAGTAGAATGAATCAGACATTATTACCATATGTGCATATGTGACTACATGATGAGCGTGATTCTTCATTGCGTACAACCAAAAAAATGAGAAATTATACTCCATTTATATATGATGTATCAAAGTGCATAAGTGCATTCTACTGTCATGTATTACTAATTAGAACAAATTTAAAAAAAAAGAGAGAGAGAAAAAAACAAAGGTGATTGTCATGGCCAAAAGTGGATCTTTGATGATGTTTTTAAGAAGTTTCAAATTTTCAAACATTTCTAAAATCAGCTAGAAAATTTGAACTGCTGACTATTAAGAGGAGAAATCATACCAGTGACTCTCCCAGATTAAATGGGATTATGTTCACAGAGCAAGGTAGATATGTGCTATCATTGCTAAGTAATACCCAGACCAGGAGGATGGAGACTGTGTAGAATGACCTCAGAGAAGGAATGATAAATGCCAGCATAGAAAAGATAAGCGTGGAGAAAAAAAGATCTGGAAATGAGGCTTTTCAGTCAGTGCAAACTGTGTCCTTGTTCCATTACCTGTGTACCTCCAGACCAAGGCCATTAGACTGAACTAGTTCTAAAAGTTAGCTGGTTGTCTGGTTGTAGCTGAATTATCAGCACTTAAGATTTATAAATATAGCCAATCCTGTTCTATCACTTATTTATAAAAGGGGTGAGTTGTTCTGCCACATCTCCCTAACAGCAAAAGACCTTAAATGTAGAAAGGAACAAGAAAACTCTTGTAAACCACAGAGATGCTAAACCTGGCCATGCTGTTTAAAGCGTGCAGCCTGAATTTACAATTTACAATTCAGGTGGAAACTTAAGAGCCTACTTTCATTTTTTAAAAGCAGTTTTCAAGTAAGAGTCTCAGTTGTAAACTATGGAAGAATTTATCAGTCACTTCCATATTTTTCAAATAAAAAAAAAGGAGATAAGTATCAAGTCAGAATAAATCCAACAAACTAGATAGAAAAAAAGGTAAGAGAAAAGATAAGTTGTTCCTTAAGCAAAAGTGAGCAAGTCACTGTAAGATGACTGAAAAAAAGTATACGCACAACAATAGCCCTCCCCTTTCAAGAAACTCTCACAACTTATTTTGCCACAGAGGAACTTAAATGTTACAATATTTTGCTAACCAATCAGCAATGCTGCTGGCCTCAAACCAGGAAGCCTTTTAAGGTATAGTGTTTTAAACTGTGCAAGTGAGACTTCTGGCTATCAGCTAGTTTTTGTTCCCTATGCTTGTAGGATGGAAGAGCAGATGTGAAGTCCCTCATGGCGAAGTTTAACACAGGGGGTAACCCAACAGAGGAGGTCTCAGTCAACAGCAGGCCCTTCAAAGTCACAGGACAAAGCTCCCCTTCAGGAATACAAGCAAAAAAGAACTTATTCAACAACCAAGAAAATGCCAGCTCTCTCACAGGACCCAGCAACATGCCTAAGTTCGGGACTCCAAAGCCACCTTTGGCAGTGAAACCCACTTTTGAGGAAAAGCCTGACAAGGAGCCCAAACCCCCATTTTTAAAGCCTAGTGGGGTGGGCCAAAGATTTGGAACACTAGCAAATTCAGCCACCAGAGACCCTGAAGCAAAAGTGGGATTTCTGAAGCCTATGGGACCCAAGCCCATCAACTTGCCCAAAGAAGATTCTAAACCTGTATTTCCCCGGTGTCCTGGAAACAAGCCATCACTTCCCAGTGGGAACCAAGACCAAGACTTTAAGGCACCAGGCCCCAAGCCAGGGCCGGCTCCTCCAGCTCAGGAAAATGAACAGAGACCAGTGTTCCCAAAGCTGGCAGGGGCCAAAGGCAAGTTCATGTCAGTGTCACAAGATCATGACCACAAGCCCCTGTTTCCCAAGCCCGCTTTTGGCCAGAAGCCATCCCTGAGCACCGAGGACCTCCATGAGGATGAGAGCCCCACAAAGAACGTGTCTGCCCAGAAAGGACCCTCAGCATCCCTCGGAGCCAAGTCCAAGAGCGGCCCTTTAAAACCAGCAAGGGAAGACCCCGATTATAAAGGTCATGGAGGTGACACTTCAAGTTCACCATTTCCTGGAGTGGTTCTGAAACCTGCTGCCAGTAGAGGAAGCCCAGGACTCTCCAGAAACGGTGAAGAGAAAAAAGAAGATAGGAAGATAGATGCTACTAAGAACATCTTCCTGAGCAAAGTGAACCAGGAGGAGTCGGGGACTCCCCCTGCCAAGTTCCCTAAGGCACCTTCCAAGTTGATGGTAACGGGGCCCTGGGGCCAAAGTCAAGAGAAGGAAAAGGAAGAGAAGAACTCAACAACTCCAAAGAGGAAGCCATTGCCTCCCCTGTCAGTTTTGGGCCCACCTCCACAAAAACCCAGCAGACCACCAAATGTGGACCTGACAAGATTCCAAAAAACTGCTTCGGCAAACAGTGAGTTATTTTCCTGCTTGCTAATCAGTATGGTTTGTTCACAGCAAAGGGTGTTTTCAGCTCCCAGGGAAACATTTCTAAGAAGAAATGATTTCATATCTGGTACATGTGTATATGTGATGAATTTTCGTTTGCATTTTCTTTCTTTTTTTCTTTTTTTGTGAATGGTCTGAGAAAGCAGAAGGTCTGAGTTGTATGTAAGCATTCTATGAGAAAATCCCTTTGTGGGCTGGGTTTTTGGGGGGAGATGGGAGGAAGAAGTACATCCATCTGATTGGTAAGTGGATTTGCTTAGTGATAACCATTGCATTTACTTCCTTAGTTGGGTTTCATTTCAGTAAAGAGACCAAGGTATGTCACCTGAACTACCGCAAAGGAGCTAGACAGAAAATGAGCAAACTTCTAAGTCAGAAGTTCTCAAGGGAGACAATTTCCACAACCAGGCAATGTCTGGTGGCAATTTTTACTGTAACAACTGGAGGGTGCTACTGGTGGTAGCTGATGGAGGCCAGGGATGCTGCTAAGTATCCTGCCATGCACAGGACAGCCCCACAATACAAAGAATTATCCAGAACAAAGTGTGAATAGTGCAGAGATTGAGAAACCCTCAACCAAATCATTTTCAAGTATCCACACCATTCTTCACATTTCCTAAACCCAATATTTAAATAAGAGAGGAACAGGAC
Organism: Xerus rutilus; assembly: GCA_028644305.1. Lineage (NCBI taxonomy): Eukaryota > Metazoa > Chordata > Mammalia > Rodentia > Sciuridae > Xerus > Xerus rutilus. The sequence goes on along the minus strand of CM053405.1, from coordinate 28,309,486 downwards.
TCTTAGGAGCCGGTCCTGTGTGTTTCCTATTTTAGCTGGGTTTTTGTTTTGTTTTGTTTTTTTCAATATAAATCTTTCTGAAGCTTTCTGATTCATAAAGTAGTACAAAGCTAGAAAATTACACTGTATTGTTCTCCATCTTGGTGAGTAGTTTAGTTTTCTTCCAGAGATACCACTGCAGTATCATGGCATGTGGTATTAATTTGATACTGAATGACTTGGCAAAGATTTGCAACCTTCAGGGTAATGAGGAAAACTTGTGCCTGGGATGATTCATATTTTTGGTGAATGATGTACAGCTGTTGTTATTGTAAGGAGAGGGGAAAAGGATGCTTACAGAGACACCACAATTCCTATTTTTCTCCTAACAGAACAATGGTCTAATTAAAGCAGTTTTCAGCCTGTTTTTCATTTTTGCACTGTGGAATCTTCATGTGTCTCCTACCTGAGATCAGCATAATTTGGTAAACAAATTAATGCTCAAATTCTCCATGAAGAAACCAAGTTTGGAAGGCCGGGCACAGTAGTAGTGCACGCCTGTAATCCCAGCAACTCAGGAAGCTAAGGAAGGAGTTCAAAGCCAGCCTCACAGATTAGCGAGGCATTTAGCAACTCAGTTGAGACCCTGTCTCTAAATCAAATATTTAAAAATGGCTGAGGATGTGGCTCAAAGGTTGAGCACTCTTGGTTTCAATTCCTAGTACCAAAAAAGAAAAGAAAAGAAAAGAAACCAAGTTGAGAATGACTCAATGATTATCCATCTTCTAGAAAGATCCAACCCTGTTACACATGGTGTCTCCTCATCTGTCACTTGATTTCGATGCCAATTTGTAACTCAGAGCTAAGAATAAGAATCTAAAAGATTCTTATTTCCCTACATTATTTCTTCAATGCCTCAGATAAAAGTTAACTATGGTAGCATTCATTTTATGGTTGTAAGTTTATGCCAGGGAAATAGTTCTGAGGTTAAGCAGAAATTTGGGGACATTTTCTTCTATGCCCCCCATCTGTGTTCCCACTTCTCTTCCAGGTTTGGGTGATGGTAACACCTGGTGGTCATGTGTGGCTCAGTGTTGTGCTTTTGGATAAGTTTCTGAAAATACTCGGGAGGAAGGACCTCTTTCTGACCCTGCCTATCTGGCAATCTGGCAAGGTCAGCACTGAGTGACTCTCAGTGTAAGAGAAGGACAAGGAACCAGGCAGAACTGCCAAGGAGGCACTGTTACCCTTGTCCTCTCCCTCCTCCCCTTCCCAGTCCTTTTTCTATCCTGGCCTCCCTCGCTGCTGCCCAGTTGCCCAAGAAGAAATCTCTACTTTAGATACTGTCCTCAACATAAAATTCCCAATGTCTCTTCTCCAATACATTTGGACAAATCCAAACTGAATCCCTCTTAATGTCAACTGACCTCAACTTGGTGTCAGGATAAAAATCTGATTCATAACTTCAAATTCTGAATAATGTCCTTTTGAAGCATTCATCTTAAAGCATCTAACTCTTTTTACATTTTTGAAACAAAAACTGCATTCTAGCTCAAAAACACAGTAAATATAAAATGGTATACAAAGAAAAGTCACCTTGAGCCCTTGTCTGCCATTTGCTGGGTCTTCCCAGCCCTTGTCCTGTAGAAACTGCTCTTCTTAATTTGTACATGTTCATCCAAAGTTTCTTTTATGCTTTGACTTTATACACACACACACACACACACACACACACACACACACACACACATCTTCCCACATCTTAAAAAAGAGCAAAAAAAAGTAGTCTTTAGAGATGCATAATATTCCAGTAAATGGAAGACTGGCTAATTGATTTAACAATTTGCATACTTTCTGTACATTTTCTATTGAAAGCAATGCTGCAGAAAAATAAGTTGGTGTACATGTAATAAAATATGCATTATTTTCTGAACACAGAGAATTTGTCAATTGTAGGGTCTGTGGTTTCCTGATCCTGCTGCTGCTGTTTTTCTTAAACCATGCTATAAATATTAGATAATTTAGTGTTATATCTAGGAAGGTATAAAATATACCAGAAATAGAAATTATATAGTCATGCTATATAATATCCAGGTAGCAATATGAACAGTTGAAGAATTAAATTTCTGTTGTAGCAAAACAAAAAAAAATTCTGAGAGTCTATTATCTATCATCCTAGAGTACATAAATGGCAAATTATTAAATATATATGTACACAAATATGTGGTATATTTTATGTATAATCTTTAGGTAAGACAGATAGTTTAAGAGTCCAGCAAGTGTAATTATCTCCTTCATTTCACCAGTGGTGGTTAAGGATAGGAGATGTCACTTACCCAAAGTCATATATCCAAGATTAAAATCCAGGTCCTCAGACTCCAAGTTCATATTTTTATCACATACCATCCTGCCTTTATATAATGTGCATGATTGCATGTTTATATTTTCTGTGTATGCATATTATTTATATTGAATATTTATATTTATAATTATAAAATACATATATAATTTTAACTCAAAGGACTCTCAAAGTTACCTTTTTTAATGCTTACAATATCCCATGAAATAAATAGAGCAATTTTTTGTTTTTGCAGAATTGAATTCAGGTCCTTACATATGTTAGGCAAGTGCTCTACCACTGAGCTACATACCTAGCTGTTAGAACAGCTTTACTGAATTCATTTTAAGCCAATATGTAGTATCTTGGTTATCAATTTTTAATAATATTAATAGGGCAGGGACTAATAATAGAGTTGACAAGTATTAAACAAGATTAAGCTTAAAATGCTTAACAGTATCTGGCATATTCTTTTTTTTGAAAGGGAAGGGTGCTGGGGATTGAAACTAGGGCCTTGTGCATGTAATGCAAGCACTCTATCAACTGAGCTATATCCTCAACCCCCAGTATCTGGCATATAGTAACAGCAAGTAAGCACTGTTAATACTTTATTATTTTCAGTAGCATTAATATTTTAAGCACTGTTAATATTTAAGCACTGTTAATACTTTATTATTTTCAGTAGCATTAATATTTTATGCAAGGCTTATCGCATATCGATTATTATAAAGACTATTCTAGAAATCATAAACTGCATTTTATATACTTTTATTTATGATACGAAAAATTGGTTAGTGATTTATGTAAAATGTTGATGTTGAATTAAGTAATCATTGCTGAAAGAGAAGTTTGCCACCAGAAGTCCCCGGAATATCTTCACTCAGATGCTCAGCCTAGAGGTGACATAGAGGAATAGGTGCTGTCCAGATAAATGGCACCAGGTAACAGTCACCCCAAGATTTGCTGCCTCCTGCAAACTGAAGCCAAGGGAAGGCATCTAGTCCAGACAGAAGGAGAGAAAAATAGAAAACCTAGCATTGATAGTTGTTATCCTGAGACTGATACCACTGTTTCCTTCCCCATTACCTATCTAGCAGCTTGGAAGAAAAAGAAATTTGTCCAAGTAGCTGTGGATTATTATCAGCCCCAGCTGCTTAAGTTGGCAGCTTCCAGAGAAGATGTGGGCATGCTGCCACAGACCCTGAAATTTTCTGACATTGGAGTTTTTACTTCAGTTCTAACAAATGTGTGCCCTAAATACACCTGGCTAGATAATGAATTTTCATATCACAGAGTTTCAGGATAAATTATTTGCTGCCTGGTATAATTAGAAAATTTGCCCATTTGCTTGCAATAAGATGAAAAAAAAAGGAGATGATATGCTTTAGAAAAAATGAGATTCTATTGCCAAATGTTTGTCCACTAATGTTTTTTAATCCACTAAGATTTAATAAATACCTATTGGAGCAAAAACATAGAGATTTACTCCAAGTATTTTGTTGTTGTTAGCGGTAATTATGAATGTGTTCAAATTAACTAAAGCTTCATCTAATTATAATTATATAATTACAGGCTTTCAAAACTTTGTTTTCATATTTTTCTGCCTCGTTTCTTCTTTTCCAGGTTAATAGCCAATTTCTCAAACATTTTCCCAGATGTACCACCATCTTTTACTGTCCTGTCCAGTGTATTAGTTTTTAGACTGTTAATCACTTACTGAAGACTTGTCATATATCAGATACCCATTTCTCCCTGTTTATTTCTCCCAGCCTATTAAATGGAATTCTGTGAGGAAACTGAAGCTCACAGAGAGTGTAGCATAATTAACCATGGCTGATCCTCACAACCCTCAGATTCCATGAACTCTGTCCTCACTGCTCCCCCCGCCCCACGCTAAGCTTCCTCTCATGAAACACAGGACATCATGTGATAATAAAACACGCACAAATGACACCTAAAGAATCCTGGTTCCACTCTCTCTGACTTCTGGTTGAAATATTTTTCATTATTATTATAAATACCACTATAAGCTTCATTAAAACAGAAACAAGTTTGTTTAGCATTCTCTCATTTGGAGGACAGAAATAATACACATTTTTCACTTCCTGAGGTTTGTCCTCTCACAAAAATCTACTTACCCAGATTGCAGCTGCTCCCAGAGTTTTCAGTGTAAAATTTTAATGCTTTCAATAGTAATTTCTTTAACAAATTGGATAACCCTTGCCAGTAGACAAGCACTCACTTGAATGGAGCTTTGACACAAAATGAATGCTCTACAGAGCATCTTTCTTGCAGACCCATTTGGCTCACTCACTTGTGCACTGTAAGCTTGACTCCAACATTTTGCTGACTGAACATGGAGCTAATAACTTTTTTCCAAGAACCGTTTAAGATTATGAAAGCCTAAACTTATTAAAAAAAATCTAAGATGTCAAAATGTTCTCTGAACTAACCTTTCCTTTGGCTCTATTTTGTTCGAAGCCAGTGATCAGGGGACTTCTTCCCAATACCCACATGATGCCTCACCAGCAAGATTTGAATTCACGTAGGAGCTAGTAAAGACCTGCTGGGAAATATTCAATCCCAATCCTTTTTCTAGTCTTGTTCTTGATACTGGAGAAAAACCAAGACCAATCTTTTCACATGTCAGCTGTATAAGTGATCAGTTAAGTACCTTGAGAGCTACAGAAGTCAGGCCAGGGCCCCTGAGGGGATTAACAAAGGCTTACTAGAATGGCATGTCCTCTCCTTACCTGGGTAGGTGTCACTTCAACTAATCCAGCTACAGCAACTTGACATCAAAAATGGTTTGGAGTGGGCTGGGTTGTAGTTCAGCAGTGCCCTGGGTTTGATCCAAACCAGAAAAAAAATAAATAAAATAAAAATCTTAGGTTATTTCACCAGCATGTGGTGGAAACTCCTAGGTGGTGGTGGAAATAAACTATTTCTAGGAGTGGGTAGGATTTTCCTTCACAGATCTTGAAGCTATCATCCTTTTTTATCCCTTCATTCTCCTTTTATATGTACTATTTTATATGTAGCCTGACTTTATTAGATATTTATATATCAAAAACTTTAATGTCAGTGTGTGACAGTATTTTCCAAGTGTTGCTTCTAGCCATTACAGGAAAAAGTGATTCTGTGCTTAAAGACCTTTTAGAAACTTGGTGATAAATGGTTTTCTTTATAGCAGGATTTCTCCAAGAATTAATGTACCACTGTGTGCTTGGAATCTAAAAACAGGGACATAAAGAGAAGAAATCAGGACTTTTTTTTAATATCTCCCAGACTGGGCTACTTCAGGACACTGAAAACTGGAGGCAAAGCCCTCCAGCGCACACACTGGGATTGTGTGAACACATTGCATAGTGTGGTTCAGCTGGAAGTAGCCATGAGGCCCTCACCATGTAGTTCTAGACTCTCATTCTCCAGTGAGCCTGACATGAATGTTGTGGCTAGCATCCACTCTTAACTTTTAGGTCTAACCCAAGCCCAATTTATTTCATTTGCTTTTCTTGATCCCTGGGAAAGCACTTCTCCATAAGACCTCTATATCTTCCATTTCAAGTTGAAACTCCCGGAAGCCACTTACAATTAACCAGCTGGCAGCTCACCTGGGTTCAACCCAAGAAGAGAAATGTCTTGGAAAGACTCTGCTCTTGAACCACTCAAGTCCTTACATGGTTCTCCTATGTTAGTCCTCACTAAATTCCAAACTTCTCTCTTTTGCTCTTCTAAGATACGTCAACTCCTCAGTCTAAACCCTATTCTCTTGAACAAACAACTGTTCACTGCTGTTTCACATCCCAACAACATCCCTTGGGGTTTTTTAATACAATTTCCTTATCACTTTGATAAACAACTACATGGTCTCTAGTTTGAAATGTTGGCATTTAATTCAACTATGGAGAAGTGTAGGGCCAACCTCAATTTACCCTATTGAAGATGATTTGCTTTTCCGCCTGGATTCTCGAGAAATGTTTGGCTTTAAGGTTTAAAAACAGCCACAATATGTGTGTCAATCACTCTGTCATCGTGAGAGATGATGTTCCTCTTTGTTCTCAGGCTCTCAGGATTTTCTGTTTCATATGCATTGGGATTGCACTATTTCTTTTGATCCAGCACATGAATGACAGTCACTTCTTCAAGCTCTGATCCAATGTGATAAATTTATCTTCCCCTCAGAACTGCCTTTGAGTTCTGAGCGTTGCTCTGAATGCATTATGCTGTAGAGTGGATGAGAGCTGTGTTGGTATGGAATGAAATCTTCACTGGGGACCTGGATTTCTGTGTTCCATACCACAGCGTGGCCAGCCTTAGTAGCTGACCCCCTTTCTGCTACTGGTATGATCTTGTTGGGGTACTTAGGACTTTTATACTTGTGGATTTCTATTAGCCTTCCCCCAGCTGCTCGCTCACCCCAAGTCCCATTCTCCAACCTGGAGCATATTAGAGAGAATTCACAGTTTGGTCTACAATCACTGTCTTCCCTCCAGTAATGCTTCTGGGCCTGGGGAGCAGGTGGGGATCTTAGCTTGCCTCCTCTCCATATTTTTCCAGTTTATAAATGAAGTTATTTTCTTTTTCTTGTAAGGTGGCTGCTAGTGAGTTTTAGATATTTATCTTGACTTGTTTTGTTTTTACTATTTTTATTTGGGAATTGGAAGAAGGACATCCTGCACATCCCCTCCCTCATTATTTAATGCCAGCTAAGTGCTTTTATAATTATAATCTAGGGATCAGCAACATTTCCTAAAAGAAATTAACCCGTCTCAAGGCAGGCAGCCAGATTGCAGAAAGGAAACTTATAGAAAGAATGCCTGCCACGTGCCTTCCTCCATGCCAACTGTGCTCACTGCTCAAGGACATTCAGATGACTACACCAACCCTTTCCCCTGTCTCCTACTCTGAGGCATGTTATGGACACAATCAAGGTGAAGTGAGGGCAGGGATCCAGCTCTCTGATGGGTGCTGGACTCTGGAACTGGTATTAGGGTCTGACCTTGGCTGGCCTGTAAAAGCCCCGGGACCAGTACTAGTTTAAGCCTTTATCAGCCAGTTTATATTCGGAGTAGGGGGCGAACAGAATGTTGTATGAGTGGAACCCGTGGTGCATGCCTGTAATCCCAGCTTATTGGGTGGCTGAGGCAGGAAGTTTGTGAATTCAAGATCTGACTAGACAACTTAGTGAGACCCTGTCTCAAAAACCTAAAAAATAAAAAGAAATACTGGATAGGAAAATGAGACAGGAAAAGAAGAGTGTAACCAGCGCACCTGGCTTGTAGGGAAGGAAAATCCCTTCTCTTTAGTGCCCTGACCGTTTTACCATTAAAATATCCCCTGGAAGCTAGGTGCAGTTAGCACGTGCTGTGATCCTAGCCACTCTGGAGGCTGAAGCAGGAGGATCACAATTTAGAGGCCATCTTGGAAAACTTGGTGAGAATGTCTCAAAATAAAAAATAAAAAGGACTGGGGATGTAGCTCAATGGTAGAGCATCACTGGGTTCAATTTCCGATACTGGGCAGGTTGGGGGCAAAAGTTCCTGGGCCATATTTAGGTTCTTAGTTCCTCGCATACTACTCAATTTGAGCTTCAGAATTTCTGCTCAGACAATAATTGTTCTCCTGATATTAATTTTAGTTCAACAATAGTTCACATTTACCAATTAATTTACAGAGCAAAGTTTCCTTATGTTGATATCCATCCTGTTCATAAGAGAGACTCACTTTCCTCAGGCATAAGAACAGAAATTTCATAAAACAGTTTTGGGGAACATGCCACAATTTTCCTTGTTGTAAGAACTGTTTCCATGGTCAAGAGGCTACTATTAATACATTTTGAGCAGCTTAAAAGATTCGCGGAAATAGTGCCCAAAAAAGCAGGCACTGTATTTGTATACTATCAAGCATTGTATATAGCATTTGTATAATATCAAGGATTTGACATTTTTTTTAAATATTTATTTTTTAGTTGTAGGTGGACACAATATCTCTATTTTATTTTTATGTGGTGCTGAGGCTCGAACCCAGTGCCTCCCGCATGCTAGGCGAGCACGCTACCACTGCGCCATAACCCCAGCCCCAAGGATTTGACCTTTTGTAACATAAATAAATGACTTTATGATGGCTGGCTTAACCTCCAAGTGTGAAATGTACTATGAGACAATTTTTAGTATTCACCAAATTTGATAAAAACTGTATAATTCCCAAAACAGTAAAAGCATTAAAATGAAATTACAACTTGCTTAAGAAGATTGAAAAGAAAGTTTAATACTCAAGTACAAATGCCCACAATCTAATAATAAAATCTAAAAACTCTTCCTGATTTACCTTCAATTGCTGTTACACAGTCAAATTTAAAAACTAGCTGGGAAGATTGGATAAATGTACACCCTATGATCCCATCTACTCACTGGGCAGCTGACGCCTGCCTTCATGCAATCTGCTTGAAGTCATTTCCAAGCCAAGTCAATCAAAACTCTTGTTTCAATTACATTTCTAGAATATATATGTGGCTTTACAGGCTCTTTTGTCCTTGCCTTGATTAAAACTATTTCTGATATGATGGATTCTTATGCTAAAAGCCTGGCTTTGTGTATTTTTTTTAAATTTTAAAACAAAAGGATATTGACTTCTGGAACAAAAGAATAACTCCAGCTATTGGAAGAACAAAATTAGGTCTTGGGAGCAGAAACCCAGCTACCTCTTTTTATAACAATGTCTGGAAAATTTCTAGACTTTTAGAGAAAGCAAAATCATGATAATTGTGGCATGGCTCTCAAATCCAGGGAACCATCTAGAACACTAGATTATTCTTTCTTCCAGCATATGAGAAATAATGAAGAGAAATGTAATCCAAACTCAGGAGAGTCTAACTGCTACACTATCCACTAGTAAATAGATGATAAAAAAAACATTTATCTCTTTGGCTTTAATTGTCACCAAAGAAAAAAAGGTCCTCCTTCATTCTGTCGGGCATATCAAAGGTTTAAAAATCATCTAGAACACCTAATAGCAATAGATACTATCAAGAAAAAGTAACCGAAGATGTGACATCTGGTTGTAGAAAAAAATCTGAACCAAAAACCGTATGAGGTTTTTCTTTCCCCAAAGAAAAGAGCTGCACTGTAGATTCAGCTGTTTGTATTCATGACAACAGTCCGCATCTCTGCAGCTGTGCCACTGCACACCACAACGGCTTTTTCAGCCCTGGTGTTAGCAATTGAGCATGTGCTTTTCTGAGGGGTGGCAGTAGGTCTGTTAAGGTAAAGAAGGGTACACACTACTCATCTCTGTTCTTGGTTTCTTAAAATTCTTAAAAATAAGATAGTCATCTGGTTTTCAAAACACTCTGTGGAACAATATGACTAGTATGACCAGGCACTAAAAAGGAATCTATGCAAAAAAAAAAAGCAAACAGCAAAGTCAATAAATATCACAGACATCAAATTTAATCAAATATCACAGAAGCCAAATTTAAATATGCAAATAAACATTCTAGAATAAATGAGTCCCTCTTAGTAACTTCACAGTTCTATATTACCTCCTAGTTCTCTTGAAAATTGTCACCTGGGAGAAGCTGAGGTGCCCCAAGTGCCCTCAGCTGTTGAGGATCTAGACTGTGGCTTCTCCAGGACTTCTGTTTCTCCCTGCTCTCCAGACTTCAGCTTCAGGTTTATTTCAAATGAAAAAGAAAGCCAACAACACACATACACACACATGCACACGTACACAACCATGACTTTCTCCTCGGTCATGTTTCAAAAAGTAGTTTGGTGCAGAAGGCAAGTCTGCAAGATACAGTTCAATCATTCATGCTTCTCTAAATACAAAAGACTTCACTTGATGTGAGATATTTAGCAAGCAGGAAACCTACTCCCTTTATGGGAACGAGCTGCCTTTGATTTCTCTGAAGCATTGAGTTCTTAGTCCTGATGGGGAGAAATGAATTGTGGTCTGGCTGAGTGGCATGCAACCAGATGTCCCACCAGGTCACTACTGTGGGAATCCTGCTTTCTCCATGAACCCTGAGTGACTATCTCATGCTCCTCCTATTGGAGTAGAGTGTTATCAGGTGAGGCAGCCTGTGCCACTAACCCTAGCAAATAACACTTCACGCCACCACCCCAAACATCTCTTCTTGTGTTTCCTTTCTTCTTCATTCTCTTCTAAGATGTGATTCCTTAAAAAAAATTTTTTTTTCATTTCTTCTACCATCATCACAAATCTCCTTTATTGTAGGCTAGTGAAACCCACTGGTCACTGGTTTCTGCAGTACAAAGAAATAGGTCACCGAGTTCTGTACTACTAAAAAAATAGAGAATTGCAAGTGTCAATGTGATTTGGAGATATAAAAGCTAAAATAGGAAATACAAAAGCTGTATGACTGTGCTCCTTAAAAGTCAATTCAAGACACCATCCCACATTTTATAGAAAAATCTAATGCTGTGTGTGTGCAGGAGATCAATGAACAAGCAAGTGCCTCCATTTCTCAAGGTCACTTCCAGCTTCCATCTCCTGTCTCTTCTAAGTTAGATGGTTTGGGGATTGTCTCCCTGCCCCAATCACAGTCTCGGCAATTTTCTTTTCTTGTCACTGTAGATTGAAAGCAATTGTATGCAGGACAGATTTCATGAAGTTTTAGAAGCCAAAGGAGTTTATGTTGAGGCTAGAAGCTCAAAATGGAATACCAGCAACTTCTGTTCTTCAAAGGCAGCTATTATTTTGTATCTCAGTCTCCCGACTCTCCCTATGGCTCCTGCTCTCATTTCTTTGGCCCATCTTTCTCAGAGTAGTTCAGCTGACTCCAGCTGAAATCCTTAAACTTTGCCTTGTCTTTCTTGCATCTAAACAAGTTTCTTATCCAAAGCCCTTCTCAGAAGGAGAAGGTAAGATGGGATGGCCAGAGGGGAAGTGATTTTTATTTTACATTGCTCTTGATAGTCACTATATTACTAGAAATGAACCGTGAGTAACCAGAATATATGGAGGCAAATATATGTCCCAATACAAGCAGGAACTGAGTTATCCCAAATTGACGTGTCAGGTGGTTTTATCTTTCTATTTTCAAGTGCCTAATAACTAGAGATCCTTAAAAAGTGAGAATGCTGGAAAGACTTTCCTCTACCAGACCTGGGATTTGAAAATTTTGAGATGTTTTTCCTGAGTTAAAATATGACAAGTACAGTCCACCCACCCAATGCCTCTTACATGTCTCCCGGATCATTGTGAACATTACGTGGGTGTTTAAGGAGAAAGGTGGCCAAATTGGATTGAGGTTTTGATCAAGGGTGTGTGTGTTGTATTTTCTAAAGGAGTAAGAATATTTCAAAATTGGACCTTAGTCCTTCAAAGACTCTCAAACTTTGAGTTGCATTAAGAATGTCCCCACAATTACTAGTTTAAATGTTCTGGGCTGGAACGCAGGAATTGAAAGAGTTATCAAGACTCTCAGATGATTATAATGCAGTTGTTCCTGGATCACATTAAAAAATAATGTCATCAAGAGTGGGAGGAGGGAGGTGAGAGCATGAGGAGAGGAAAAGTTTCTAAACTATGGGTATTTTTCTCATCATAAAAGAAATAACAAAATAACACTAAGACGGGATACCAGAAATTAGGAATTACATGAAAACTTGCAAATGAGTGAGTCATCTGTTTAAGCAAGCACATAGTACCCTATGCTTGGTCTTCCACATTCGCTTGCTTAGGGAAAGTGCAAAGGTGCTATTTAAATATCTAACAGCTGGAGTGGCAGGGCTCTGACCACTGTGTTGGCTGGACACCAGAGTCCTGAAAGTCCTTTATTGTGTCAGGCATTAACCCTTTTGTTGCTGGATCACAAAGAGGTCCAGGCATCTCTGAGGTATGTCTGCAGCCCTCGTGGGGCTGCAGTTCTTCCACTGTTTGAACAATGAGCAGTTAAGTTGTAGACACCAGCTGACTGTCAGCCTGGAGGGGCAGAGCAGCATGCCGCCACAGACACTTGTAATCAAAGATTCTTGTGACTCTCCCTGTCTTTCCTCTCTTCCTTTTTCTGTTCTCCAGTCCCTTTCATTTTCATTCCTTTTTTTTTTTTCCTCCTTCTTCCCTGCCTGAAATTGGCCTGAAAGTTTTTCTGCACAATGTTTTCCCATGGCTCGTATAATTACTATTCATTAAATTAAAAGAAAAAAATGTAGCACTAATGGTGGTTTTCAAGGCAAAGAAGAAAATGGAAGTGAAAGATGAAGAGACTTTGAAAATCTGAACAACTACACGTAACTGTAAGGGCTACAGCTAGGTTGTAGAGGCCATAAAGACAACGGATCCCACAGTCCTGCCCAAGGTGACCCCACTTGTTATTTTGGCAGGTCTTCATGCTTGTGCTAGCTTTTCCCACCCACTCAAACTGGCCGGGAAGGCTAGAGGATGAGAGGAACTAAAAACACTGGGGTGTTATTTTTCTGTTTGTTTTTTGGGGTACTGGGGATTGAACTTAGGGCCACTCAACCACTGAGCCACAAACCCAGCCCTAATTTGTATTTTATTTGGAGATACAGTCTCACAGAGTTGCTTAGCTCTTCACTTTTGCTGAGGCTGGCTTTGAACTCGTGATCCTCCTGCCTCAGCCTCCTGAGCTGCTGGTATTATAGGCATGCACCACCACACTCAGCCACTCAGGTATTTTATGCATCAGATCTGATCGGTGCCCCAACTAGACTTGCTCAGTTATTCTTCTATCTATCTAGTTCACTCATCATTTGGTAACAACATTCATCTTATTCTCAAGTGAAGTTTTAGCATATTAAATACCAAATAGTTCAAACAGGCATATGTTCATATTGTATTTAAAAGAAATTAGGCCACTACAAAAGAAAGCCAGGCAGTTGTTCTCAAAGGTGATTTTCTTTTATAATACTTTTTTAGTCAGATCTTCAAAGATGTACAACTTTGAAGACAATTACTCTCAAAGTTTGAAGCTGCAGAAAGATAGATCCCTGTGTTTGTTAGCCTAATGATAAAAGGAAGGGCCGACTGTGGCACTGATAAAAACTATTTTCTTTTTTTTTTCAAACTTGTCATTGTATTTTTGTAAGCTGGAAACTTTTTTTAGCTTGTCATGAAGTTGATAGAACTTGCAGAAGTAAGGCATAGAAGACAGGAACACTTTTTTTATTTTGAAAAATGCAGGAGCTTTCACAATTACTTTTCATCAAGGAAAGTTAAAAGCAGCTGCTTTGTTGCCAGAGGCACCTGGGTTCAATACAAGCTGGGTGACTTGCTGTGGTCTCCCATGGAAGTTTCTTCCCTTTTTAAGACTCAGTTTCCTTATCTGTTAATGGAGATAAGAAGTCTCTATGTTATAAGGTTATTGCAATGATTAAAAGGATATGTAGAAAAAGTATTTTGCACAGTTCTTGGTACACCATAAGATTTAAATCAGTAACAGAAATTGAATCATATTTTTAGGGGAGAAAATCAGATGAAGTTCAAATACAGACTCCAATTGCAAAATAGATAAATAATAGATAGTAGTCATCAGCAGCTGCCATGGATATCAATCAATACTGGTAAAAATGTCATCCAGTTGTGGAAGATGTTAAATCACATTTTGTTTCATTTAAATGAGACGTAAACTGGGCGTGGTGGCGCACACCTGTAATCCCAGCACTTTGGGAGGCCGAGACAGGAGAATTGCGAGTTCAAAGCCAGCCTCAGCAATGGCGAGGTGCTAAGCAACTCAGTGAGACCCTGTCGCTACACAAAACACAAAATAGGGCTAGGGATGTGGCTCAGTGGTCGAGTACCTCTGAGTTCAATCCCTGGCACCAAAAAGAAAAAAAATTAAATGCAACATAAAAGATTTTCATTATCATATCAACTTAATCTTCTTACATGCAGTATCTTTTTACATCTTTCTTGCCAAATATCTCTGTTTCCTTTATATGGATGGGTTCTTCTATTTGTTGACTTCAGAGTTCTCCTTTTTGTGTTGCCTGTTTGGTACTTGGAGATTCTTGGTTTTGTATGTAGGCTTATAGTGTGGAGTCAATGAGATTGTTTGCCATTTCTGTTTCTGCAGCTGGGTTGGGGGAAAAACCAGTTTAGTGAAGCCAGAGAGGGGTGAGGTGTCTGGATGATTCATCTTCAACACAGATGCTCCCCTTTGTTCCTGGACATTGTAGCCAGCAGAGCTCTGCTCAGCTTCACCCACCCTAGGGCTCAGTCATCGTGCTCAGTATTTATTTCTGTTATGTGGTACTCAAAGTTCCCAGCTGTCTCTGCTTCATTCCCTCAAGTGATCGTCCATGGCTTTTTCTGGCTCCATCCCTGAACATGGAGCACTCTCCAGGTAGTTCCCATTTTGGTGATCCTCTCTCTTATACTCTCTTTGAGCTTTTGTTTCCTTTTTGATCTGATCTGTCTTCAAACTTGCCTTTTATAGATTCCTCATGGTTTCTGGCCTTCTGTGGGTTTACTTTCCTTGTTTTCTAATGTGATTATGTTTTCTTTTGTGTTGTTTTTATCAGTTACATTTTCTATCCTTTCTAGAAATTGAGGGTGAGCACAGTTTCCTATGGCATGCAGCTCAGTCTATCATCTTGACTGGGATTCATCAGGTATCTGAAGGGTAAACTATTAGAACATTTAACTTTTGTAAAGTATTAACAGCAGGAAAACATTTAATGGGTTACATTAAAAGAATCAAATGAGGTTTGAGTTTGCATAATGGGAAAGAGTGAAAAATTCTTCGACAGGATATGTACGCCAACGTAAAGTTTCCACCTAGTAATTATAAATAAAACAATCATCCAAAGGAAGTCAATTTTGTATCTGGATTTTTCACTGAAACTATATTACAGGAAAAACTGACTTCACTTAATGAATGACTTTTCTATCCACTAGAACTTACAAGCTCTAAAGGAAGAGCTTTAAGAAATGTGTCCTTCAAAGATCATATAATTAATTATTTGGAATGTTAAAAGTTAAATAGTCTCCAGCAAAGGATTTTGCCTTAAACTCCAGATTTAAGGTATAAATACCAATCGTATGTAAGTTGAAATCAAAGTTAACTAAAGCTGGGTCAAAATTGTTTTTTATTTATAGTACTTTACATTTAGAGGGAAAAAGAATATATGTTAGTGTTCAAAGATGTCCAAGGGATAGAGATTAATTAATACTTCACAATAAAATACATATAATTTGTGTACAGTTTTTAAACTAGGTCAGAATACATTCTTTATCAACTCTTGCTTTTGAGAGAGCACTAGTTTAAAAACATATAACCAACAAGTATTTCTGTATTACACTATTAAAATAAATTTGAGGGGAAAGGGTCAATCAACAAGAAATACAATTACTGAAGAGTTTTTTTCTAAGTAACATCAGGAAACTTATAGAAATTATTTTAGCCTCTTGATTCAACAAAGAATTTTAAAATACAAGTCTTGTTTTCAATGGCAGGAGCATATTTAGTAACGTATTCTAGAAATATCAAATTAGTCTTTTCTTCAACGGACCAATCATCCAATGTAAAAATTCTTAGGGAATTTTCTAGAAAAGGCAAGAAAGTTAATCTTTTTGTAGCCTGTGTCACTCAAGAGTTAAAGATTTTCATGTTCAAGCTCACCAAAATAACCTATATAACTTTTTAAATTTTCATATTATAATATATTTAAATGGCTTAAACAGTCAACAACTGTTTAATGTTAAGATAAATACACCTTTTTGTAGAAGAAAGCACATCAAACATTTTTTGTTTAAAGTAACTGAATTACTTATTACTTATTACTTTAATTCTATCCTAAGTACAATAGTGTAAAATGTTTTATACTTCATTGGTAAGTGAGTTGAATTATAATTTACCTCAGAAACTTGGACCACTATCTACTTTAAATAGTTTGTTTTGAAAAAATATAATTACATTTTCTGATATGGTCATAGAATTAACCTAGAAAAACAATTTTTAATAATTTAGCATTCTTTCTCAAAATCAAAGATTACCTTTTCTTCTAAGGTATTAAATAAGACTGGGTTTGCCACTAGATAAAGTAACTTTTTAATCATCTCAAAATATCTTACCTGATATATTTAATAACATTTCCTTTTGACCCATGGCTCCTCAAGGCAACATTTCTCCCAGTGTGGACTGTGGACCATCTTCATCAGAATGAGCTTACGACTCCTGCCCCCATTTCACCCCCACCACATCCCCCTTCCTAAATGAGAGCTTCTTCGCTAGTTATCTCCATTTCTTAATAACTTCCCCCAGAGGTTCTTATGCACACTGATGATTGAAAGTTTTTAACTCCAGTTAGCCCTTCTTTAAACGGCAAGTGTTTTTTATTTTTTATAATATCAAGAACAGCTTGTTTGGAGCTCCTCTATAAACTCATTTGCCTGAGGGACATGTTGGACAAAGTAGGAATGAAAGGGTAGTGAAAGTCATCCTGGAAGCCAGGCAGTTGGTATGAATTATTCTAGAACATCTAGAACATCTTGTTCTAGGTTCTGTGTTGCCTTAAGTGCTAGGAGAGCAGGCGTTTGGCAATCTACTTGTGTAGAAGTATGACAGACTCCCTGGACAGTACACACAATCTGTGCTAGGAATTCTTCCAATTCTTCTGCAAGAGGAAGTGCCCTTAGGTCACAACAGATGCAACAGGTCCAGTGCATATCCCTGCTTGCTACAATAATGACTCAAGACACAACAGGGGACGTAGGGACCTCCGAGGACAAACTCTGTCAACTTTGCTTGCTTATGCCTGTTGCTGGTTTCCATTTTCCTAAGGAGACAATTCTGCCCTCAACAACTTGTGAGGATGATGAGATGTTCCTGAAACAATTGAAAAAAAAATTAATAATTTTCCTTAATTAACACTTTATGTTAACCAAAGATAGACCTCAAGCATAAATAAAATCCTTCACTTGTATTGCTCAGAAGCACCTGTATAGTGCCTCTGGGACCTTTCTCAAATCTTTTTTAACCACATAGCAATGGTAGATGATATTTGACCCTCCCACCCCAGACACACACATTAATGGCATCTGTGCTTACCCCCTGCATTCCATTCACACCAGCATTATTAAGGAACAGTAGGAAGTGGAGTATAGTTGCAATGAAAAGAAAATATAAACAGTGAAGAGATGGTACTGGAGAGGAAGGCAGAGGCCAACTTGGATAAGCCATGTAAAGGACTTGGGGCTTTAACCTAAATATGAGAGTGAGCTGCTCAGATTTGGATTTACAAAAGAATAGTTCTAGCAGTAGTATAACTATTTAGGATACCAGTGTATGATTTTAGTCATGTCAGATAAGTTCTAGAGTTCTGCTACAATATCATGCCTAAAGTCAACCACGCTATCTCATATTCTTACTGTCAAGGGGGTATATTTCATGCTAAGTCTTCTTCCACAATAAAAAATAAGTAGGAGACAAAAAGAAGGAACAACCCAGGCAAAGGTTTGGACCAGAGAGGTGTCATTAGAGATGGAAAGATGCAATGGATTTGAGAGCTGCTTAGGTTAGAAATTGGTGGATTGATCATGTGGGTGAGAATGAGGAGGTGTCAAGAGTGCCTTCCAAGATTCTGATTTGAGCAATGATCACAGATTTTAAGAGAATAACCAGGATTCAGGGAGGATTGAGTTTTTATTTTTCATTTTGAGGAGTCTGAGGTTCCTTTAAGATGTCAAATGGGCAGGGAATAGAAGGATCTGGAGCTATAAGAGCTTTGGTTCTCTCTGCACATTGTTGATACTCCAGCCTACCTGTTAGGACCCAAAAATTTTCTGAGTTTTTGCACTTTTACTTGTCTGAAAGACTTATCTAGAGTTGCACAGCCAATGTGGTGTCTACCAGCTACAATGACTATGTAAATTTTAAACAAAATTTAAAATCAACTCCTTAGTCATACTTGCCACATTTTAAATGTTTAGTAGCCATATGTGGCTAGTGGCTGTAGTGTAAACCTGCACAGATATTGAGCATTTTCACCATCCAGAACCTTCTATTGGACAGCACTGATATAATGACCTTCTAGTACCTCAGTTCCTACATCTCTAAAATGAATAAACATGTCCCATAATATCATATGCATTACATTTTGTATGGTGTTAGCTATTTCTATAACCAAACCCTTGTGTATTGTAAGTTCCATGCAAGCAAGGACCACACCCTACTCATCCCCAAGGTTTTCCTCAGGCCCACCAAAATACCCTTGCACTGATCGTGTGGCACGCATTGGTTGAATTAATGAGCATGTGACAGATTGAGTAAGCCAATACTTAAATTTCTGTTCCAGAAATATATGGAAAAATAATCATATATACATATATATATGGTACCAGGGATTGAACTCCAGGGTGCTTAACCACTGAGCCACCTTCTCAGTCCTTTTTTGTATTTTATTTAGAGACAGGGTTTCAATGAGTTGCTTAAGGCCTCACTAAGTTGCTGAGGCTGGCTTTGAAACTTGTGATCCTCCTGCCTCAGCTGCTGGGATTACAGGCACGAGCCACCACACCTGCCATATATTCTCTTAGATTTATACTGACCAAAATAGTTAACAAATACTGAAAATGTGGAGTAATTGAAGCTGATTATGACAACTTCTGTAAAAGGATTTGCTACGCACAAAATTATAACATAAAGAGTAGATGCATAAAAGGTAGAGAACATACAGGACTGTTTCAAGTTGCCTTCTATCCATCCCTATTGCACTTGGTTTTAGCTAGACTATTTTCTGTGGGAAATGCCTAAGGTGTTTTGCCCCTTTGTGGAAACAGTAGTAGTAATAGCAGCTGTGGTTATTATATCTTTGCTTCCATCTGCTCTTCCCCGAAAGAGCCAAGACTGTGGTTGGATAACCATAGTGATGGGGAGAGTTCTGCCCTCATAGTCTTCCTGATCTAGTCAATTTCCCAGTAGAGGCTTCCCTGAGAGTCCCACCCAGCACTCAACTGCACATGCTCATCACAGCATTGCTTCAAGGGATCTCTTCCTAACACATAGGGATGAGGGGGCTGAAACAGAATAAAGTGTTGGTGAAGGGCACCGGAGCAACGAGGCCAAAGAGACACAGCTCGCGCACAAACACTCTCATTTCTTCCAGCAGCAATATAGAGTAATTTGTATGTAGTGTAATTTCCATGTTTGTGCACTAGGAAGGAGAAAATTGTAGGTGATGAATAATTATTTAGGACATGGCAAGCCATTGCAGAATAGCATAGTTATGTTTAGCAACAAATATGTATTAAGCATCAGCCATGTGCTAGGTACTGAGCTAGACCCTAGGGGCCAACAGAGTTGGAACAGTGGGTCTGTACTCTCTTATAATGTGTCATCTAATAGGATCCACAGACAAATAAATGAACACTTAACTACTATGTCGTAAGTGCTAACATAAGAAGAGTACAAGGCTCTGCCTGCTTGGAGACTCAAATAGCCCTGGTGGGTTAGGGAGGGGAGGTTCCTTGTTGGAACTGATGCCTAAACTGAGCCCCAAAGGTAGAGTTAGTGCCAAGCAAGCAAGCAAGGCTAGAGGGCACAGGTTGTGGAGAGGAGAGCTGGGGAAGCAGACATCACATGCAGACGCCTGGGGAGCAGTGAGAGTTTGTCAGTGCAGTGAACTTTTCAGTAACTTAGAGACTTGGTGAGAGAAGCAGTGAGTCTTGAAAAGTAAAGTTGCCAAAAGATAAACCCTGTGTATGTATTTGCTGGCTCTTAGGAATAGAGAAGAAGAGTTCATCTTTTGTTTTTTTTCCTACTCTTCCCCATGTTTCTTGCTCCTATGCTAGAATCCAGACCAAGTCAGCCACCCCATGGGGAGAGTGTACTCAGTTGAACAAGCAAGTTTTGTAGCCAGGTTATCTGGATTCTAATCCCAGCTCTGCCCTGAGCCGCTGGCAGATGTGGGATAAGTTAAGAATTTGCATCAGCTCACCTACAAATGAGAACAATAGTGCTGCCTACCTCACAAGGTTGTTATGAGAGTAAATAGACATTTCCATAGCAGAACTCTTGGAACAGTGCCTGACATATTAAGCACTCTAACAAAGGTTATTTGTTTTTACTATGGGATAAAAAATGCTATTCTAGCTAGTGCAAGAATAGCATTCACCTTGCATTTATACGAATGGGACACTACGTAAAAACTATCCTGTGCCCTATCCTCTGAAAGCCAGGTCTAGGAAGATTTTAAAGCTTAGCAAATTTTCTGTGTGTTCTTTAGATGAGATGTTTCCCAAAATAAAAGATTTCCCACATTATGGGACAATCATCAGAAAACTATTTATTGCAATACTTTTAAAGATTTGGAGGGAAGAAAGCTGTTGTTATATACCTACTAATAATTGCCCATGTAATATTTCTTTAACATTTTTTTAAATGAACATCAGTTGTTATCAGAAACATAATAACAGGACTTCTATATCTTTTTAAAATTTTTGTGCAGTTAAAAAAATAAAAACAAGCTCGGTGTGGTGGCGCAAGCCTGTAATCCCAGCACTTAGGGAGGCTAAGACAGGAGAATCGCGAGTTCAAAGCCAGCCTCAGCAAAGGCACGGTGCTAAGCAACTCAGTGAGACCCTGTCTCTACATAAAACACAAAATAAGGCTGGGGATGTGGCTCAGTGGTCGAGTACCCCTGAGTTCAATCTCCAGTACCAAAAAAATAAAATAAAAAATAAAAAAATAAAAACATAAGCATTGCTCATGTTTTGTACTCTATTTGGATATTCTATCACTCCTCTTCTTCTTTTCTTCCCAAATCATATCATAGTCTGTTCTAATTCTCTCCATTTTGCAACGAAGATGGTGAAGTTCCAAAGTTAAATAATTTACCCAGTTATGTCACAAGTAAGAAATACAACCAAACTTGAACCCTAGGCCTTTTAAAAACTTTTTTGGGGGGCTAGTACAAGGTACTAGAGATTGCACTCTACCACTGAGCTCTCCCTCTGATCCAACCCCAGGTCTTTTGATTGTAGAGTCTGAGTTTGTGTTATATCTGAGCTTTATAAAAATAACCTTATTCGCCCTAAACTGATCGAAACACTGTAAAGCATTCAGCATACATGCAATTAATTTTAGTTCTTATCTCAGTATTCCTATTAAGAGTTTTTCAGGTTCAGGTGTGGTGTTGCACCCCTGAAATCACAGTGACTCAGGAGGCTGAAGCAGGAGGATCACAGGTTCAGGCCAGCCTCAGCAACTTAGCAAGATACTGTCCCAAATAAAAATATAAAAAAAGGAAAAAGGGCTGGTGATGTAGTGTTCCTGGGTTCAATCCCTAGTACAAAAAAAAAAAAAGTGGGGTTGAGGAGGAGTTTCTTCAAAAGATTTATGCACACAAATGTGACAGAGGGAAAAGTGATTCAAATATATTTGGAAAATCTTGGGGTAAGCAAAGTTAAATTAGTTTTTTTTTTATTATAAGGTCTTTAGATGCTAATGAGTACTGTGAATATGAAAGCAATTTCCAAATCCTATTTGACCACAGAACATTTTTTTTTTTTTTTTTTTTTTGCCTCTCAACATCTCAGTAGAACCAGAATTCTCAGGAACTAACCTCAGGGAAAAATAGTATATGAGATAAATACAAAATAACAGATAATACTTATAGTTACAACTTTCAAAGGAAAAAATATTTTGTGTTTACTGGCAAAGTTGTTTTAATGTACAGAGCAGAGACAATCTAAAAAGGAACTTGAAGTTATTGTTCTAAATCTCAATTTGCTTGAGATGAGGAAGCTGAGTGAGAAAAGCTTTGCAAAAATATGTCACTAGTAAAGTAGGAAGTGGGTATTCTTGCAGCTTCTAACAGCTTCAGCAACTTTTGTTGTTCAGAGCTAGAGCTGCAAGGTACTTTATCTTATACAGCTCACACATGCACTTACAACCTCAAGGACATAAGAGACACAGTGAAAACATTTTGTATTTTGATGCTGTCCTTTTATACATAAAATTTGAACTTCAAAATCTTGAAGTAAAGCAATTGCAAAGCTTGAAAAATTCACTGGGAAAGAATAGTCTTGCATTCTAAATGACTCCCGAATTCTAGGACAACTAGCAATTTGAAAACTAAAAAACACATACAGAATCTAATCAACCCTCAGTTATTAAATTGGATACTGCTATTGGGTTCAATATCAAGAGATTCTGTTCTGGACCATACTGTATGGACTTCAGGAGATCCTGGAAAAATAACTTCTTTGACCACCTTCTCATTTGGAGACTACCCGCAAGGTGCCTTCTATCTCTAAAGATCTGTGAATTGAAAGGAACAGGTGGGTTACAGACCTCCTTGGTTTGTTAATTTACCCAAGGAAATAGGGGCCTCCTGGGGTAGCAGAAGCACAATAGTAAAAAGGCAGCAACGAAAACAATCAACTTTGGAGGTTAGCCACAGCCCTCAGGAAACTAGATAGGTGTCTTGCCTCCCACCTGCAAGGCCCTGCGTAATGTTACTAAATTCAAGATGATCTAAGAGAGTAAGTACAGACTGTAAATGCCTGGAAATAATGATAGCCATCAAACATTTATATTCCACTGGTGCCAGAGCAAAGGTTCCTCAGATAGGCTACATCTTTCAAAGTCAGAAACACTACGTATGCTACCCAAGGATCCTGCCTTCCTCCCATGGCTGCATGATGCCTGGCGGAAGTTGAAACCACCCAGTCTCTGGAAATGGGGCTGGCTTCTTACTTTTCTGATTTCACTCCTGCCTTTCAAGGCATGGTCTTATCCATGTATTTCTTTTAGCTGCTTCTTCCATCTCAATGAAATTGGGCCTGGGGAGCCAAACCAAAGACTAACACCTGAAATGACTTGAATCAGAAAACCAAAAAGTTGTGTTGTTATTTTGGTTTTAACTTTAGCAAAAAGCCTCATTTCCAAAAAACTTTTGTGTTCTAATTGTTGTTTCTTTTTCCACAATTTATGACTGTGTTGAGAAATGGTTTGTATCACTCTAAACATTGGCACTTTTAAAGTAAAGCCACTTGTGATGATCAGTGCCAAACAAAGACGGGTCATACGATCATCCAGAGTTGTAGGTTCTCAAATGTTTAGTTGTTTCGAAGTTGAGAGTTGCTTTTGTTAATGTTGATCATAGTAGTGACAGTGTGCCTTTCTAAACACATTGCTCTTAGCAGATATAAAAATGACTAAGGACGCTTTGAAGACAATTGTGAAGAGGCTACTGTAGGCAGCCAGACAAGCTCTTGTAGAAGGGATGCTATATTTGAAGAAGACTGATCTGTCCCCTGTATCTGCCCCTGGAACATTTCACACCTCTGGATCTCACCCACAAAATGAGTTATTCAGTTTCCTGGAATGTCACATACATTATAGGACTCAGTGTTCCTCAGGGGTCAGAGCTCTCTTTTGCAGGAATTTGAGCGACCTTTACCTCTTGCCATTAAAATGCCAATAGCACTCATTACCAAACGTGACAACTCCAAAACAATCTCTTTCCCTCTATAGTCACAAGCAATTCCAAATACTTCTTTAGGAGCTGGTACCATCCTATTCCCATTTGGTACCACCAGCAGGTGAATTCTGAGAGTCCCTCTGGCTAGCATTCTTTAAAGAGTAACCAAGAAGAACCCTGAGTAGTTAGGAGCCTGAAGACTGAAATATTTTTAAAACATCTGACACAGCAGAAACCTGCATGTAAAAGTTACATAAATAGTTGAGTCTGTTATGAAATCATAGAACAGCAATTCCCCATTCTTTTATAGCAACTTTTCTCTTCTAATGCCCAGAAGCAGCCAGGGATTTTCCCTAGTGAGACCAAAAGAACCATCCCCTAATAGTTACAACTATTAGACACCTACACACTCCAGCTCGTGTGACTCACTCCTAGCTCAGAGCCAAGTCAACTGAATTCAACCCTGCTCACCACTCAAATCAGTGTCATCAAGCGATCAACCCTGGCCTTCTACAAGCTCTGTCTGATAGATGTCCCATCCAGTTGCTATTGTCACACCCTTACCCCCAGCAATTAGATCCCTTCTTCGAAATTTTCTTGTATTCTCCATAAAGAAGGTTGAACAGTCAATGTAGTGTAGGCCTGAGCAGATCTCCATTCTCTTCTTCCTTCTTAACCCACAGCCCCTTCTCCTTTCCCACCTGAGAAAGCTGATTAGCAATGATTCTTTTCCTTTTTGGAAAATTAGTTATCAATCTTGCTGATCGCCAGCATCATCCCAGTGAGCACATGTCCACACAAAAACACACACAACCACAGCCATAACTGTTGGGAAACCTTAAGGCATTCCTCTTCGCACATATTTAAAAATAAAAATAAAAATAAACACCTAGAAACATGTTTCCTTATAGGGGAAGAGTTCTGCCTGTGTATATTTGCCCTCACTTGTTGAGAATCTAGTTTGCTTAGTCTCAGTCTCTTCTTAACTTCTGTCACTATTGAGATGTGGAGAAAATTTATGAAGGGAGGGTGTGGAGCTTTATTCTTTCTATGGTTTTGAAACAAACTAAGACAGAGTTATTTTTTATTTTATGGCTTTATAGAACTTCAAACTTAAATAAGGAAAACAGAATTTTCATCTTGGATCTCATGATTTTAAGCTTTGAATCCTTGAATAAATTATTAAACTTACCTGGACCTTAAATTTCTTGCCATTGGTAAAAATACAGGATGTTTTTGAGGTTATCCTAAGCCTGAAGGATGTTCTGCTTATGTATCTATTATAAAGTCCTATACAGAGGTAGGAAGATGGCTTCATAATAAATCAGGTGGCTGGGTGTCGTGGTGGGTGCCTGTCATCCCAGTGGCTCAGGAGGCTGAGGCAGGAGGATTATGAGTTCAAAGCCAGCCTCAGCAACTTAGTCAGGCCCTAAGCAACACAATGAGACCCTGTCTCTACATAAAATACAAAAAAGAGATGATGATGTAGCTCAGTGGTTAAGCACTCCTGGGTTTGATTTCCAGTCTAAAAAAGAAAGAAAAAAAAAGTCAACAGGTTTATTTATGATAACTATGAAAAACACTGGAAAAGTACATCTAGAGGCTCTTTCAGTCCTAGGGTCTTATGATTCTATCTTCAGACACAAAGATTCTAACTCGTCAGTCATCTGTTTCATAAATGGTACAGGGTAGGTGGTCAGAAATTGATTCTACTTTATTAAGCAATCCCACTCTGCCTGGTTCTGTCCCCCATCTACAGAGAAAAGACGTGTCTACATGAGAGAGCCGTGACACTTGGTCTCCTCTTCCCCAGCCTTTGAATCCATCATGTCATATAGTCATCTTCTGATCTTCCCCATTGCCTTCATCTCCCTCCTTCATCCATCCAGTTACCCTTGGGGTAGGGCTGGGGATCCCAGTGGGACATTCCTGCCTCACAGGCCCTGAGTTCTCTTCCTTCAACTGTGGCTGGCCCAGAGATGCTTTGGCTCTTGCAGAAAGGGCAGGTGATGACCAGAAGGGATGCTCAGAGGATGAAGTCCTCACTGAAAGTGTCAGAAATTAATTGGTACCATATGTTTAAGGTTGAAAATAAGTTGTCTTCAAAACTGAAGAGAGAGGTGTTGACCACAGAATATTTCAGGCAACAAGTTGCACACGTGCCTGGAGCAGAGATTTCTCAAAGTTACTCTCCACAGCTTTCTACATTTTTATGTGGATCTTTGAATAAGATGACAGGTACTCATCATTTATTCTACAGAAGAGGTTCCTAAACTTTGGTACCTGCCTCAGAACCACCTAGAAAGCCTGTTAAAGCAAAGGTTGCTTGCTCTTCCCAAGGTTTGCAATTCAGTGGGTCTGGGATGAGGCCTGAGAATTTGCATCTCAAACAAGTTCTCAGGCGTCTCTGATGCTGCAAATATTGGATCCACAATTTTAAAATGACAGTCCTATACTACAAAAGGATAAAATGGAAAAATGCTGTCTCAATGTAATTTTTAATAATTTTAAATAGTATACTTAAAACATGTCTTTATACCTTAATCTAAACTTTTACCAAAGTTAGTAATGCCACTACTAGTTGGCTTCACCATTTCATTAAAAAAGAGCAGGAAACAATCAATGTTTCTCACAGTGTGGTCCCTTGGTCGCACACACCAGATCTGCCTGGGATTTTAAGCAAGAATACAGACTGCTGAGCCTCATGCAAGAGCATCTGAATCAAAATCTCTGAGGATGGGTCATTAAAATCTGTTCATGAAATATGCATCTAAGTGATTTTTATTTACCGCAAATTTTGAAAATTCTTTCCATTGATTTAACTTCAATAACCCATGTAATAATTATTATTGTTCACTCTTTGTTGTTTGAAGAATAGCAGTCCCCAAGAGGGTGTGACCCCTCATATTCTTCCTACTAGAAGAACATTTATTTATTCATGTATCCATTCAACAAATATTAATGAGTCACTACTATGTTTTTATGCCTGGGAATATAGCAATGAGAATGACTTGTGGTTTTAGTCTTAGGGAGCTTACAGTCTAGTTGGAAGAGCAGGTAATATAAAGGTAAATGAATAAGCAGATTCAGAGAATGCTGAGTACTGCCAACAATATAAAGACAGAATAATCAAAATAAAACAATCAAGAGGCCAAGTAGATGGCAGATGAGGTGAATTTAGTTTAGCTTAGATCATCCCAGTGAGCAAAGACCTCCCTGGGAAGATATTTGATCAGACACATAAATGATAAAAGTGTCCAATGATACAATAATATGGGAAAGGAATATTCCAGCAGAGAGCAAATAATGCAACATGCCTAGGCAAAGTTCAATCATGATAAAAAAAAAAAAAAAAAAACAGAAAGACCCTAGGTGAGTGGAATATCCTAGAAGAAAGGGGAATGGTTTAAGAGGAGACTAGACCAATAGGTAACTACCACATTGCATAGATCCTCCAAGGTTATAGTTTGGAATTTGTTATAGGAAACCATTGAAATTGGAAGCATCATGAAAAGGAGTGTTATCACTGGTTTGCATTTTAGGGCCCTCTTTGCTGTGTGGAGCATAAAATGTAGGCAAATCAAAATGAAGCCAAAGGATGGTTAGAAAACTATTATAAAAGTCCAGGTAAGAGATGATGGGGCTGGGACAAGAGTGGGGAAGTGGGGGAAAAGAAGTGGATGAATTTGGAATGTGTTTCAGAGGTAGCATTGATAGGAATTTCTCATGGAGTGGACATAAAGAACAACAACAAAAAAAACCAAGATGAATTAATATAAATGATTATTAAATACTTAATGTGCATTAATTTCACCAATCCACTACTACATTTAGACTTCACATGAGATTAGATGTCCAACAGTATGTGGCATCATGTGACTGTATGATTTTTAATTATGTTTATAATTTAATGGCAAGATTTAAGAATTTATCTTAGGAAGTGTAAAACTAGGTCTTATTTGATATTAGAGGTTAGAGCCATTAACTAAAGTGTTGAGATGAGATCAATGAGGTGACCATATCTTTATGTGCAATTCATAAACCTGAGTGAGCTGTGGGCAATTAAAGAAGTTTATTTTAATCTAAGGTCTTTGAACCTCCTCAGTGATCTCCAAATTTTCTACACAGATTTTTGAATTATGCTTTCAATCTAGTAAAAATCTAAAAAAAAAAGTTAATGAAAATATACATTTATATTATCATTAAAGTACACCTTGATTTGTTTCAAGTTTATAAAAAGAGAACAATTAAAGGCCAAACACTGTCACAGTGAACTATAAAACAAAGATTTCTAAGTACTTGACAAAATAAATAGTGGGAGGGTTGGGTTACAGCACAGATACTATACCACTGAACTCAAATATCCCCAATAATGGCATCTTAATCAAAAAGAGAATGTGAATAAGGATTTATAAACAAAACAAAATAAGTTTACTCAACATTTAAACATACTCTACTAATTGCTGTGGTTTATCAACCTTAAGAAAAGGAGACAAATACACATGTAGTGTATTTGACTAAATTGACTAAATTTTCCTTGAGGAGTCTGTATCAAAGGAAGGAAAATTACATACAAAGACTATCTATTGTGAGCTTGTAATAGGCAATGTTGTAACTAATGTGATTGTCCTACCATACTTGTAAAGTAGGATTTTTGTCATTTTACAGATTAAATTGATGCCCAGAAAGGTTAAACAATTATGTTGTTGAAATTGAAAAATTATTTAAAATGTCCAGTGATAGAAAGGACATCAGGAGACAGTTCTTTAGCAAGTCTACATTGCAGAAGCCTCAAGAGAGGATATTTTGACAAAAACTAAAGGAATATAAAATATGCAAATCCCTCATCTCAGCAATTCTGCTTTTAGATATCAATTCTGTAAAACTACTTCCACATTTATACAGAGAGGCCTATAAGTGGACGCTCACTGCAGCATTGCCAGTAGTCAATGGAGGGAAGGCTAAAAATACCAGGAAATATCTCTGTCACAGAATGTTCTGGCACAGTTACAAAGAATGAGAGAGGCCGAATATATACCATACAGTGATCTATACACAGAGTTCTGTGCTTTTTTAAAAATCAGATATCTATACATACATACACAGGTTACAAAACACACAAAAAATTTCTGCAAAAGTAAGCAATGGTTGCCGCTAGCAAGGAGAACACAAGGAGCAGTGAGAGGTTATGCAAAATTCTACTTTATCTATATTGTAAAGCTCATTGCGGAAATGAGTCCTATGTTATTTGTGCAATTAAAAATACTTATTCTGGTTTTTTAAAGGAAAGAAGGAAAGGAGAGAGATTGACTTCCAATACAACCTTGGTCACCCACCACATCATCTAATTACAAAGCTTGTGCTCTTTCTACTGAACCACCCTGTTCTTTCTGTCTTTTATGTTTTCTCCTCTGTGTCTTTCTCTCCTCTAAGTCTTGATTTGTCTTCTTGTGGTTTTCTGCTGCCTTTTGATTCAGGGGTCTTTCTTTCTTCTAGACAGTTGACCCTTCCAAAACAGCATGGACCGTAATAGTCATTGTCATAGTAGAAGTAACAGACAGCAATTGAATGGAATACCTTCTCAGCATTCAGTATGTCTACACAGTGCGCCTCTTACAGCTATAGTGAGCTGTGGTCACTTTATCTGTCTCCCTTTGGAGTTGTGCTAAAACACTTGCTCCATCATGTCAGGGAAGCTCTGCCTTTGTTTGTTGGTGATTCTAGTCCTTTCCCCAAAGCATCATGACTCTTCGCCTGGCCTGGTGGTCTGCTTTAAAACCCTGTCAAACTTAAGAGTTTTAGCAGAAAAAGCCTGGCTTCCTGGATGAACCAATTGGTCAAGCAAGCTATTTTAATAAGTGTTTTCTTCATGGTGCTCTCTCTTTCTTTACTTAAAAAAATATGTCAAAGCTAAGCACATTGAAGTGGAGAGTAGAATAGTGGTTACCAGAAGCTAAGGAGCATGTGAAAGACAGGAGATGGGAAGAGACAGGTTAAAGGATACAAAAGACACAGAAAAATGGGAGGAATGAGTTCTGGTATACTATTACACAAAAAGGGTGACTGTAGTTAACAATATTGTATCCCATAAATCAAAAAACAGAAAAGTTTGAATGTTCTCCTCACAAAGAAATGATAAATATTTGAGATGAGAGATAACCTAAATAGCTTGAGTTCATCATTACATAATGCATACGGGTACCAAAATACCACACTGTACCACATAAATAAGCATGATTAATATCTATTAATTTAAAATAAAAGTTTAAAAATTGTGTCTTGTATAGATTAATACAAATTGAGTATCCTAATCTGAAAATCCAATATACTAAATGCTCCAAAATCTGAAACTTTTTGTGCTCTGTGAGAAACCACCAGCAAAAATTCCACAGTTGACTTCATGTGACCAGTCACAGTCAAAATGAAGATGCAAAAACAGAATATTGTATGAAATTACCTTCAGTCTGTGTGAATAAGGTGTTTATGAAACATAAATGAATTTCATGTTTACACTTGGATTTATACATATTTCATTATGTATAAATGAGTATTCTGAAATCTGAAAAAACTGCTGGTCCCAGATATTTCCAATAAGAGATACTGATCCTGTATAGCCCAAAAGTGTGCTTTGCAGGATGTAGAGTTTGTGTTCATCTATTTGGCTCATTTGTTTAGTATAGTAGTTGCCAGCATTTAAAAATTGGAAGATGTCATAGGTAAATCCAGACATTCTTCACATATTTCTAATGCTCTGGAGCCCAGCAGTGGCCACCCCTTTGAGATAGGGCATTAATCTCATACTCACCACAGGTATGCACTCCCAAAGTAATGGACAAGCACATGTTCTCGGTTGGATCTTGCAAGAGTGGAGTTTATAGTTGTTTGAGAAATCTGCCTCCCACTTTCTCCTACTACTTGAAGCTGGGATAGTGCCTCTGCTGCAGCAATGTTTGCTCCCTCTCTGCTCACAGATGTCATACTTCTGGGTTATACTGATATCATTTAAAAAGTGTTCTCAAAGGATTTCTACATGTTGATTTATACAGAACATGTCACTACTCCCTCAAGAAATAAAGCAGTTAATCTAAGGAGAGTTCTAAAACTTGAATTCTAGTGCTTGCTTTCTGCTGATATGCATTATGAGAATACTTTTAAGGCAACTTTTAGCATTGAAAGAAAGGGCATGCAGTTATTGTCTTCTGCCCAGATATGTATCATTTTTAGAGCAGGAAAGAGGCACCTTGAAAGGTATGAGCATCTGACAAAGAACTTTTGTCATATACTGACTTTATTTTCCTTTTTGAAGTATTTAAATATTCAAGATTGTTGAAAGGTTAAACATAAAGTGTTTAGTATTTAACATTCCTTTAAAAAGGGAAAAATTCAAAAGTCAGCAGTCTGTTGGCAAATTATTGTGTAACTGGAATTTCATGTTATTTTATGAGTTGTAAAAAAATCATTTATAAAGACAATTTGTGTTTTATGGTTACATGTAACTGAATTACCAAGAAACTTATTGAGGAAGGAAAATTTTAAGAATCAAAAAAACAAAATTCAGAGATATTGTATGTTAAAGTTAGGTCTGAGATGCAGAGTTTAAGCAGGTGATCAAAGCCTTTATTTACTTATCTTCTTCTCATTGATCATCAGATTTGCTTTGATCTCCACCTCTTTACCTCCATCCTAGTTTCTGCTCCAATTATCTATGCAAACACTAATGTTTCAGTATTACTTTTCTTTCCATTTTGACAGACAATTCTAAGCTGCCCCAAATTTTCTTAGCAGGTTTTCAATGCAAAAGCTTTCTTACTAATATCATTAACTTGCTTTGTTTTCAACTCAGTTAGTTTTCAAAATTTCCCATCCACCATGGTTTACAAATCCTTTGAAGATAAGAACAAAATACTGTGAATTCAGGCAAAGAAGGATTTGGTAAAAATAGGTTTTCTAAGTCAGTGACCTGGAGGTTTCAAGTCCTTATCCTTAAAGGCTGCTGAGAATGCTCTGAAATTTTTTAAGATACTTTAGCATACATAACAATATCTATTTATATTCCTGTGTTATAGACAATATTGTATTCTATATCAAATACCAATCATAAAAGAGAAAAATGTTCATTTATCAGCTACTTATCTAAATAAATTACTATACTTCTAATATTCTTTATAAAGAAATCATGCACTTACATAAACACAACATCTCATGGGCATATAAAAAGTTCCTCAGCCTCATGTATAAATTGTATAAAGCCTCATATGCAAATTGAATCATGATATTATTTAGCATTTTCTTACCCTTTAGTACATATGATAATATACAATATTAGTAAGGTAATGGCAAAACAAGTATTCTCCTCCTATGGTAGAGGTACCAGTTTACATGAATTGGTAAAATCTCTTTAAATGACATTTATTTACCAAACATTTATTTATCAAAACGTTATAATGCCTGGTTCTTTTGACTTAGCAGCTCTACTTTCTAGGAATTTATCCTACAAATATATTTATACTAATGGTCAGAGACATTCCTCAAAAGGTTATAATTATAACCATGGAGTTACTTAGAAGTTCTTCTCTTGCACATAACCAAGACAAATGAAAACATATATCCACATTAAGACTTGTACATGAATGTTCATAGCAGCATTCTTTCCTACAACTACAAATTGGAAACAAAGATCCATCAACTAATGAATGAATAAATAAATGTTATAGATCCATACAATGGAATATAATTTAGCTATAGAAAACAATAAAGTACTACTATCTGCTACATGATTGAATTGCAGAAAGAACTAAGTGAAAAAAAAAAAAACTGCCACAAATTCTCGTATGATGCTATCAATATTGATGTCCAGAACAGTCAAAATTGGTAGAGACCAAAAGTAAACTAGTGGTTGTCCAGTAGTATCTTTTCCACTAAACCATTCATATTCTCAGGTTGAAAATTATTTCTGGTATGTTTAGGTTTCAGAAATTTAAAAGTAGTGTATTTAGTTGTTTTGATACATATTGGGGTTGGTTTTAGGGAACTTGAATTAAACTTGATTCTTAATTCTAAGATTCCCTAAAAGAACCAGAATTAAGGATGATTGGTCTGGGGAGAAGGTATTTTGAGGGGTTTTGTTTTTGTTTTTTCACAGCTAAGGTGGATAGATTGTGATATGTCAATGACAGCTGATCAAGTAGTAGCTAAGAAAAATGGTACCATTTACTGAGATCTACAGTAGGTCAAGTGCTTCTTCAAAGTGGATTATTGATCATTTCACAGATAAGAAAATGAAGTCTTATGGGAGCAAAGCAACTTATACAAGTCCCTATGTTTAGTAATAAAAAATAGAAGGTTAATATTATAAAAATAATGTAGTCTGAATTCAAATCCAAGCCTGTCTATCCCAGAATCTTTTCATGCATCACTCTACCATGACACCACCCAAGGACAACAGAAGTGGCAAATATAGACTTTCATCTCAAGAAGTTTGGCTGTGAGGGGAGAAGCAATATCATTTTGTTCCCAGAGTGGAAGATAAGGGTGAGAAGAGACACTATGTATGTTGTGATTCTATATCACGTACAACCAGAGAAATGAAAAGTTGTGCTCCATCTGTGTACAATGAATCAAAATGCATGCTGCTATCATGTATACCTAAGTAGAACAAATAAATAAATAAAATTTAAAAACAAAAAAGAGAGACACTGTTGTGTTTCTCCAGTAGAGGAGATCATACTATGTTTAATGGAAAGTGCATCTTAAAAGATGAAGCTACAGCTCATGCTCAGGCACACAGTAGTTGCTTAATAGATGTTTCTTGCTTAATACCAGTGAAAGAGTTAATTAATACAGCAGACTATATAAGGAGGCAAGTACTGATGGGAACCAAGAACATTGTTAGTATTGGCAAGTAGGAATGATGTTTTTCCAGAGAACTGGGAGCAAAGGAAATATGGGGGGGAAGGTCTAAGGAGAATTTAAGTAAGAACAAAGGGCAGGTGGGGCTGATCATGTTCTTAGCAAAATAGAAGGTAAACTTAGAAGGATAGGATCTAAAAATTGGGAGAGGTTGGAAACAACCACAATAAAAGCATTAAGATCTCAGAAAGACTTGGTCCTGAGAAATCCAAGTTCAGCTAGGTGTGAATGGATGTGCATGATCATGCAACTGTAAGCGATTCCATTGAGTGTCCACCTGCATTGTTTTACAAAATACTTAGTGCAAAGTTCCCCAGTCTAGACTCTGCAAGTGCCACATGGATTTTCCTCCTGTTTGGATGTTCAGTGCTACATGCCTAGCGAACCCCACAGAAGACAAAAGTCTGTATGCCAAGTTGCCAGTTCAATAGTTAAATTCTGGAGCAGACATTTAATAATTTCTCAATAAGTAAATGAGACAATTACATAGATGGCTTTCATATTTGTTTAATTCAGGATTAGAAATAATTTTGTGCCACCCCTCATCTTTGTGTGACCATCATTTATGTTTATATAATGCTTCAGGCTTTTAAAGATGCTTTCAAGTTTATTAATTCATTTAATTCTTTGTAAAATATTTGGGTTCACATTACTCACATTTGACAGATGAAGAATATAAATTATATGGAGGTTAACTGATTTTCCAAAGACAAATAGCTCTGTGGTAATAGAACTGATGGCAAAAATCAGTTTTCTAATGTCGAGCCCAATTCTAAGACATCCCAATAATATCAAAATAAAAATGGCTAGTTTAGGGTCAGGGTTTTGTGACAGTTGGAAGCACTATGGTGACATGTCTTTGATTTTTGAAAAGGAATAGATTTAAAAGGAATTTGGGAACTAAATCTCTAGATGTTCCTTAGATGTCTCGGAACATGAAGGCTACAAGTGACTTTTTAGTCTAATGTCACAAACATCATAGTCCATGAGGTAGAATTCCTGAGTCTTCATAGCTCCTTGTATTGCAAGAGTATTGTGATAATACCTAGAACCAGTATTTTGATTGGCAGAAAAATCTAAAATGTAAAGTTTGTGAAATAGTACAACTTCCATTTCCTATGAGTGTACTATTATCCATATGTCTTTTCCACTCATCTCTTCCTCTTCCAATTCCTTCTTTCTTTTCCCTCAATTCTGTTTTTCTATTTATAGGATTTTAGATCCTGACAAAATCTCACATCTTAAGGCATCCTGTATTTCTGTGAACTGATGTCACCCTTCAGGGCAGGGACAGATAACCACTGGGCACCCTCTGATTCATGGATGGCCTCATTTCCTCTTGGCAAAATGGCCCTGGGGTTCCACCCATCTGGATGTGCCTGACCAGGGGCACATGACCTGTGCAAAGTTTCTTCTGAACTTTCAAAATTAAACAGGATGAAATTTGAAGTGAAGGTTCTTAACTTCCTAGATTCTTGAAAGTTGTTTTTGTGTTGTAGAAGGTTGTGCATTTTCTCTCCCCTTCGTTCCCAATCCTCATTTCTTCTGTAACCAGTATGAACCATTCCCTCCTACAGACACGGTCAATTCTTCTACTTTTGACATTAGTGGCTCAAGCTCTCTCTTGATTTTTTAGCAAAATGCCCATTATTTCCTTCTTAAAAACATGAACTCCTTTGAACTCCCAGAGAACACAATTCCTTCATCTCTCTCAGATGAGAATGGATAGTGGGTTGCAAATGTACCTGATTGGCCCACTTTGCTGAGTCACTTTACCTATAAGACCAGCATGCCATGAATAACTAAAAAGAAAAAGAAAAAAAAAAAAAAGACCAGCATGCTCATGTGAACCATCTACAGGGATACATATCCATGTGTGACCCTGTCATTCATGGAGGAAGAAATTCCAAATGGTCTTTTCAGCTCCAGTATTTTAAAAATCCTAGGCAATCTCTGCAAGATTTGGAAGACAAATTCCATTTAAAAATCAGAATATTAGGTGTTATATCTCAAATTTCACGTCTCTGAGCCTTGATGCCATCAAATGCCTAAACTCCTTGTTCTTTCCCCTTAAGTCATATCTTTAAATCCTTTTTTTAACTTTATTTCAAATTCCTCAATTTTTGTTCTTCAGGGTTTGTATTTTCCCAGCCAACCCACATCAGTCACCATCTTTGGGATCCCATTTCCTCCTAGCTCCTGCATGTCTATACTCCTGCTATCTGGTTTCCAAAGTCAGATTCTGAAGCAGCACAAATTTAGCATCCCAAATGCCACATACATGAACTTTATAGTCTCTAAAGCCAGATCTGCCCTGCATTAATGAAAACTCTCTTATAAAATCATACTAAGAAGAAAGATACAAATTAAAAAGCTGACCTTACACCTAGATCTTAGGAAAGTTTGGTAATGTGTCTATTTGAACTTACCAATAATTTCCATTTTATTACTTTCTGAAGCAGAAAATAGCAGGAAGGGCATAGACATCATAAGAAACTGAATTTATTGTTTATAGATTTTCTAATCTTGGGAACTTTCCTAACTAGCAAATGGAAACTAGATGTCAACATATACCCTCTGGGATTGTTATAAGGAATAAATAAGTTTACATATATAAAATGCCAAATATGTTCCTGGCTAAAATTAAGTGATTTATTGATGTTATTTAATGTCACTACTCTTCACATTTTCCTACAGATTTATTGTTTCTGTTTACTTCTCATTATTTTTCTATAATTCATCATCCCTCTTCCTTCCATGTGAAATAAAAACCACATTTTCCTTTTTGAGAATCTCAATATTACTAATTGTGGGTTTTTTAATTTTTTAATTTGTTCTAATTAGTCACACATGACAGTGGAATGTATTTTGACACATTGTACACAAATGGACTAATTGTGTCTTATTAAGCCTTATAAACTACAGATTGAGATTTTATAATTAACCATTTTACTTTATGATAAATCTACCTGTGTGGGGATGTTTTTTCCCCCAGAGAAACTCAGATGCTTTTCCTTAGAATTATTTTGTATACATGCAAATTTATTCCTTGCAGAATTTGAAAGTGACCAGAGATTTTGCAAAACAAAATGTTTCAGTGGTACATACCAGTGTAACACAGGAAGACTTCAACATGTGTTCACTCAGTCTTAATGAGGAACATCACACTTAAACAGTTAGTTCAGTGTCTCATTAAGTCTTTCAAATTATCTTTAATAATTTCCAAAGGTAGCTTATATTTCAAATCCAACCAGTCCCTCTTCATCTCTGAGCCCTGCCCTCTTCTGGCTTCACCACACTCTAGGGCAGGCCCCATCCTGGTGGTGGCAATATGGCTGCCAGCAATAGAAAACTACTTTTTCATTCCAAGGCCAGTAGAAAAGTAATCACACCCTTCCCTGGGTTGCTCAGATTACCATAACCAAGGGAAGGAGAATAGATACCAGATAAGCAGAACAAGGGTCCACCACAGATGCCTCATCAGAAAATCTCATAAGCCTATGTAAAGGCAGAAAAAAAGCCCATAGGGTTCCAGATAAGTCCACTTCCAATGCTGCCAATTCAAAGGACTCACCATTCTCCAAACTGTGTCTGTAACTTCTCACCTCCAGGCCCCAGTTCACTCTTATATTGTGACCCCTTCCTGCTTGTCAAAATCTTTTCCAGGAAAATATAAGTCACAGATGGCAAATAAACATTTTTCTTCCTTTTGAAAAATAACTTATTAACATCCATTCACGCAGGCTTATGTTCTTAAATCCTTTACAAATCTATCAAACCACATTATTTATAAAATACAATAATGAGATGCCTTCTTGTTTCTCAAATTTACTAGAACTTTTGATGCTTATGCTATGACAAAAGAAGTGTTTCAGATATTCAAGTACAGTCATGTGCTACATTATGACATTTAAATCAATAACAGACCACATGTGCTACAGAGGTCCCATAGGTTTGTTAGGATATAAGTGCATCCCCAGGTAATAACCAATCTGAGTATGTCCGTTACATATATTCAAACTGCCAAATCTCTATTTTTTTCTTCAAAGACTTTTAAGAGAACTTTTATTGGTTATTATTTTTCTTAATGTATGAGCAGGCAAAAGCAAGAACCAAAACATCCAAATTGTATTCAGTTCATCCATATGAGAAGCAAAAGATTAATATCCTTAATAAGGAGATTTTATGAACTAATAAGGCAAAGAAAATGTTATTTAAGATATAGGCAAATAATTTAAATAATGTGTTTAAAAAGAAACATGGTTAGAAACATGAAGAAAACATGTTTCAAAGGCATGTAAAATTAAAACAAATTTTTTCAAGGTACAATTACTTTTTCCTCTCAAAAAACAAAAACAAAAACAAAAAAAGCCAAAACAAGAAAGATAAAAGAAACTCCATATTTAGGGAAACTAGAAAACAAGCATAATTTTAAGTCAATGAAATCAGAAAATGAATGGAGGAAAGACCAAGAGGAATAGGATCAGAGCAAAATGAGAAAATAGGAGACAAATAATTCTACTCACCATTTAACCAATAAAACCTAGGAATTTGTAGGTGCCCGCAAAGGTATGCTGGTAAATATTTAACAACAAGTTATCAGGAAAACCTGTGTGTGTGTGTGTGTGATATGTATATATATATGTGTGTGTGTAATAAATGTTACTGCTACAAGAATGTATAGCAATAAAACACAAATAATAAAATAAGAAACATTCTTTGTTGAAAATTCCATATACTCAATTCTTATATCTGGTAGCCAACGTATGGTTGCAACTCATAAATGAGTGTAGCTTCAACCTGAATGCTGATTGATATTTTCATTTATACTAGCAAGTGAACAAATTTGAGATAATAAAAATAATGTCAAAACTTCACTCATTTGTCAGCAATGTGTGTGCCTACTTTGCTGAGTTGGATAATAACTATCAGCTATAAATATTTTTGCCAAATGCTTAAAAAATAGTTGCTCAATTTTTATACTATTCATAATGTAATAACTACAGAAATAACACACTTAAGTCTAATCTACATTATCAGCATTTTCTCGATCACTTTATCAACCTTAACAACCAACACAATGACGAGTCAAGCCCAGATCTGCAGTGTTTCCAATTTCCATGAGATAAATACTCTAACCATGTCCAAGTTTAGTGTATCATAGTGAGGTACTGAATTAAGAGTTGGAAAGAGATGCCAGCAATTTACCATTAGATAACACCAGTTACACCAATTACAGCATTTTTTGCCAAAATTTATGATATATATATATATATTACCTTTTATTCATTTATTTGATGTCTATCTCCTCAAATTAATAAAAGCATAAATTTTTGTGTTTTATCTCTGCTGTGTCCCTAGTGACTAGGATACAGCTTGATATATAGTAGACTTTCATGAAATATTTATTGAATGAAAAATGAAATGCTGAGCTTACTGCCTGCAGGAACTTTTCTAAGTATTTTACATTTGTCAGGTCATAAGTCTTAACAGAACTCTATGAGATGGCACTATTATTTTTTCCTTTTTACAGATGGTATCAGAAAGTGACTGATCCAAGTCACCCAGAATGTAGGTGGTGGACTCAGAATTTAAACTCAGGCACTCTGGCTTCACACTATTCATCACAGCACTTTCTCCTAGTATAGCCGAGCCACAATGCTGACAAAGAGAAATTCCAGGATGTGTGCTATGCTGCAGAATTTAAAAGCAACCAAGTCAGATTACAAGTGGACAGGAACAATACACTGATAAATTACCTGACAGTTTTAATTTTGCAAAACACGTTCAAAGGCATTTTATAGGATCATTGAGAATTGTGGGAAGAATGCCAAAGAAAACCATTGCAAATGATAAAAATGAAGCAATTATTAACTCCAGGAAAACAGTAAGTTGAATGAGAAAAAAAATGTAATCATAATATTCTACTTGGCTCAGCAAAGAACAACATTAACAAAGTCATGAGAATGAATTCAGATTTCATCAAAAAGAGTCATGGCTTGCTAATTGGAAGAAGGAGGAGAAGAGAGCAAAAACCCACCTCTACCAAATAGAACATGTACTAGTAGAACTGTTGAGTTACATAAATGCAAAAGAAATACCTAGAATTGTGTAAGTCATTACCTCTAGTAGGGAGAGCAAAACTTTGTTTTTATTATATGTCATTTTGCATGGACTTGCCAATTACTAAGCATATACCATTTTGATAAAAAATAAAATTAAAACAAGAAGGTAGAAATTTTTTCCATAGTATTTTCAAAGGTTCAAAACATGATAATGCCCCTGTTGACAGACACATAACAGGCACTCATATACTAACTGATGAAGCTATCTGTTGATATCTTTCTGGAAGATGACTTGATATTTGTTTCAAATACTTTAAAGGTTCTCTTTGATCATCCATTTCTACTTATGGGAATTTGTTCAAAGAAAAAATTCTAAAGATATGTACAAAGACAGCCAATTTTTTATTATAGCAAAAAGGAAAAGAAATAATATAGCTATGAAATATTTGGACCCTTTTTTTTAAGTTGGAGCCTAAAATTTGCATATATTTATAGGTTACAAGTATAATTCATTACATACATACAATGTGTAATGATGAAATCAGGGTATTAAGTACTTTCATCTCCTCAAACATCAATGGTTTTTCTGTGTT
Source organism: Xerus rutilus (assembly GCA_028644305.1). Classification (NCBI taxonomy): domain Eukaryota; kingdom Metazoa; phylum Chordata; class Mammalia; order Rodentia; family Sciuridae; genus Xerus; species Xerus rutilus. Next base: position 28,269,186 of record CM053405.1, on the reverse strand, counting down.
GGGAACTTTCATACTGTTGCAGTTATTTTGAAATACATCATAGACTGTTGTAATCAGTAGTTACCCTACTGTGTAGAGAAAACCAGAACTGATTTCTCATTCCTCAATACTTTCATTTCTCACTGTGTTTTGCATGCTTCATCTAACTTCTTTCCATCCCCTTTCCCTTCTGCCTTTTCCAGTTGCTGTTTTATTCCACTCTTTTATGAGATAGAATTTTTAGTTTCTATGAATGAATAACAAGTGGTATTTTTAATCAAGGTGTCTATGTAAAGAAAAACTGCAATTTTTAAAACTTACATTGTGCCAGGCGTGGTGGCACACGCCTGTAATCTCAGCACTTTGGGAGGCTGAGACAGGAGGATTGCGAATTCAAAGCCAGCCTCAGCAACAGTGAGGCACTAAGGAACTCAGTGAGACTCTGTCTCTAAATAAAACACAAAATAGGGCTGGGGATGTGGCTCAGTGGTCGAGTACCCCTGAGTTCAATCCCCAGCACCAAAAAAAAACTTACATTGTGAAATCATGGAAAAAAACTTATTAATATTGACGAAAGGGAGTAAAAACTGGTAGCAAAATAGAAAAATGGTCTTCTATTTTGCTCCTCTCCCACAAAAGCACATATGTGCATCAAAATATTCTAACCTATACATAACTCAATAGTTATTGGTATTATTGGTGATAAACACTTATTTAATTTTGATATTATAACTTAATATAATGTAATTATAACTACATTATAACTTAATATAATGTATATGATTTACTTGTGAGATTGTTTAATAGGTCTTAATGTTTAAAAACTACTCCTTAAGCATAACGTAACTTATTAAAGATTCAAGATTGTCAGAAACAAAAGTGTATTACCTATGACAGCAGATATAAAAATTGAATCTCTTGGATCTAAAATAATGAAAAATAATCTGTATTTATAATAATATCATGAAGAATGTAGTATAAATTTGATGCAGAGATGTTCACAAAAATCCAAAACAAAATCACAGAAAAGCAAAATAGGCCTACATAAATTCAAAAAAGGTAAGGGAAATTTTTTGAATAGTGGTAATTAATACTAAGAAATTATCTCATGAAATATAACATCTAAAATGCCTTGTCCCATAATATGTAAAATGTTAGATTCTTTAAAGCACTTATTCAACTTAGGATGCACTTAGGACATTGTTATGTTCAAGATTCTCATTTCTGTGTACTTGGAATAATAGCTAGTTTTTATATTTTGAATATTTGTCTTAACTCATGATATTATATACCTTGCTTCCTAGGTACAAACAAAGGTCAGACATCTTACTCAACAACTACCCTGCCACCAACTCCTCTCTCCCATCCAGCTAGCCAACCACCATTGCCAGCATCTCACCCAGCACAGCTGCCAGTCCCAAGCCTACCTCCCAGAAACATTAAACCTTCCTTTGACTTCAAGTAAGCAAAAAGTGATCTTGCCGTTTCTTTACCAATGTCTTGCCATAGATTTTCAAACTATACTTGGCTGAGGGCTGAGGGCTCCATGGTAAAGTTTTGGGGTACATGGGTGGGCAATGAGCAGAAAGAAGGGCTAGCTGAGCAGGTAGCTCTCATACACCCATATCCTTTTAAGACTGAGCAACTCTTGTTTATCTGTCTCTTGTTGAGTTTCCCCTTAAAAGTTCATTTAAAGAAATTTTCCACTGCCTTTTGCAAGTTTTGAGGCTTTCTGAGATCAGCATACCACCATCATCTCCTCTAACACCACCATCACAGCCATTGTAATCATCATCACCACCACCACCATCTTTTATGACATCCTATGATATACTAGCATTTTTACACAGGTAATTTCTACAACTGTACCAAGTTGGTGGTATTATCAATTCATGGATGAGGAAATGGAACTTTCAAGGCCCAAGTAACTTCTCCAAGATTACATGATAGTGCAGAATATAAAATGTGAACCACTGTCAGTCTGAGGACAAAGTAAATGTATGTTTTAAATCACTATGTTAATTAGCTTCTATTGGAATTTTTTAAAAATGAGATTTTTCTCATCTTTCAGAATTTTTGGTAAGGTGGTTAAAACCTAGAAAACTTCTCTCCTACTCACGTTTAAATTTTCTTAAAAGTAATGTCTGACATTTCAGAGTGTCAGAACTCTATGGGTTGTTATGCCTGAGCTCTTTATCCATAACTTACCAGAATCTCTTATTGAGGAAAAAGCAAGTGAAAGATTGGAACAGAATGAAATGTCGTTTTAAAAAGAAATATAAAATGACAAAAGCAAGCTCAGATTGTATGGTAAAACATGCTAGATCTTTCCTTTTCTCTTCTAGAAAATTGTTTCATGTTTTTGCCACAAATAAGTAATGTCCCACATACACAATTCAGTTTTTCTTTACCTGAATTTTCTTACCAGATTGACAGATTTTACAGAGAAATTATTTGCTATTCACAATCCATGTAATAGAAATGGCTAATAACAGTATCAGATTGACAATTTTCCTTTGATGTTTCATGATACCAGTTTAGAGCCTATATTAAAAACACATTTGTTGCTGGTAGTCATTACTCTTCTCACCTTTGTATGGTTTATAGGGGTTTAAAGTTAGTAAGTAAAGATGTTAGAGCAAGATGGTAATTATTATCTTATCCATGGCCTGCTTTACATTTTTATTTTAACTATACAGCTGGGCATTTGTGTTTATGAATGATAATTTAAATACTATACTACCCACTGAGATCTAGCTAATAAATGAGAGTATAAGACATCTGCCTACTAACATGTAAAGGTTAAATAAATACTAGTTTAACAAAAATAACAGTTAACATGTTCTTATACATACCTGATTTTTACATAAATTATTTTCCTTTCATATACTTATACACACATATATATAAAACCATGTTTCTTTTTCTGAAAGTTTTTCTATTCACAAATTTAACCCATTAGATTTCTATTTTAGTTGCTCTGAATTTTATTCTGTGACTCTGTCCCAGCTACTGGCTTCAGTAAGGCTTCTGAGTGTAAAGTACTTCTAGCGAGGAATTTTAATAAGTCATATGAGCATGGATTCCTGAAAGTTAATAAAGCACAAAGTCTGGTAATTATTTGATTGAAGAAATTAAGGAAGAAAGTGAGGAAGAGCATTTGGCACTATTCCTACTATTTCAGGAGTCCCCCAGACCACCATATATTTGGTGATTCACTAAAAAGGCTTGCAGAACTCAGCATACAGTAGCACTGAGATTTCTTTGCTGAGATTTCTTATAGTAAAGAAGGGAAGATAGAAGCAGCATCTGGAGGTATCCAAGCACAGGCTTCCAATGCTCTCTCCTTGCAGGTCTGGGAGGGTCACAGCAAGAACACTCCTTTCTCCAGCTATGCAGCTACAATGCAGCTACAATCTCATGGTGCTTCCCAGGGAAGCCTACTAGAGGTGGTACCCCAAGTTTTTACTTGGGCCTGATTACATAGGCACTTTCTGCACAGCAACCACCAAAATACCAGAATCCAAGAAGGAAAGCCTTAGGTGTTCACCACAAATTGCATTGTTTCTGTCTCTGTAGAATGCAGGAAAGCATTCTTCCCCATTAGATGATTCTTCAGATCAATGTACAGTGTTCTATAGAAACTGAGCTCCCATATAGAAGCTATGAGAAAATTTTGGTAGCAGACTGTCCTAAAAAATAGCAAGTCCAGGCCTGCTATATTGACTCTTTTGTGCAAAGCTACTCCCTAGAATCCATCATGATAAGAAATAAGCTGTAGGAGGAAGAAAGGATTTCATAAATGTCTTATAACATGGGCTACTATTTCTTTAAGATTCTGGTCTATTTTTTCACTTTGCGAGAAATTCTAACAAAGAAGGGAAAGTTGAGAAGGGCCTGCCAGTCAGCCAGGTTCAGATTCTTATCTATGATACTGTTTTCATGAGAGATTAGCAAAATCCACTAATAATAGTAAACTTTACCTCATCCTGATTTCCATTTTATTAAAAACTCCTGTTAGAATGTGATTCATCTAAGAGTTGCCAGCTTCTCAAAATGTATCCACTTTGAAGAAAAATGGAGAGAAGCAAAAGACTTAGATATTCTATTGCCTGGACAATCTGTATTTGAAGTATCTGGAAATTAATTGTCATGTGGAGAAAAGAGAAGATGTGAAAGCTAGGGACACCTAAAAGATAATGTTCTTTTGAAAAGAAAAAGTGTCAAAAAATTTTAAGCTGCCATTGATAAGCTCAAGTAAATTCCACAATGAGGAAATATCTAGGTTAGAAAACTCCCCCAAGGAAGAGGAAGCTAGATAAATACATAGAGGAAATGAAACTAAAATAGGTCTTGATATTCAGGCTCAGAAGCTTATAATTCACACGAAGGGGAAATTTATGGGTAAATCTGCAGGTTGAAATGTGGAAAGTATGGGTATTCTGTGCTTCTCCTCCTGTCACCTTCCAAATGTCTGCATGAGTCCCCAAGTACTCACCTTGCCAGCCTGTAAACATTCCTCCCTCTCTAATCAAAGGTCACTCTCAAGTGAAGAGCAGATAGATTTTTTTACATTCATTTGACAAATATTTTTTGAGTCACTCCATTGGGCTTTTGGAATCAAACTATCAGTGGACAAAACAAATATCTCTGCCTTTATAAAGCAGGGGACAAGAGAAAGAGGAACAAAAATCATAAAGAGGTAACAGATGCTACAATAGGAAGTGTCAAGTGCTGTGGGATAAAATAAGCAGGGTCAGGTGGTAGAGAGTGCAAGGTGTTGGAGACAGGGATGGCAACTTTAAACGGAGAGGTGAAGCAGCTAGAGAAGCGAAGACACAGAGGAAGAAACAGTCAGGCGTGACAACATCTGGGGAGACACTTTTCAAGGCAGAGAGAGCAGCTGGAGAAAGGCTAAGATGTTCAAGGACTAGGGAGGAGGTAACCAAGCCTGGAGTAGAGAGAGCGAGGGAAGGAGTAGTAGGCAAAGAGTTAGCTTGTGCAGGGTCTTGGATAGAGACGATGGCTCTCATCCACAGTGACATGAAACCCTGAGGCGTGAGCAGAGCAGCGATGTTTCCTGACCATATTTTATCAAGATCACCTTCTCAGTTGTGCTGAGAAGAGACAGTAGGTAGGGAGATGTCAAGGCAGTGAGACCAATTAGACAAGTACTGCAGAAGCACAGGCAAGATACAGAGGTGACACTAGGCAGGATGGCAGCAGTGGAGGCACTGGGGAGAGGTATCCAGACTCGAGATGTATTTTGAAGGTAAAAATAACAGAATTTGGATTGGGATGTGAAAAAAAAATTGAGGATCAAGAATGATTCCAAGTTTTTGGCCCGAGCAACTGTAAGGATGAACTGAAATGGGAAGGCTGCAGGGGAACAAGTTTGGGGGGCAGGGAAGATAGGAGGTCATGGTTATGTCAAGTTTAAGGTTTTCACTTAAGATTCAAATGGAAGTGTTGAGGGGGTAATTGGGTGTAACAATGGTGAGTTTCCCAGAAAGTTCTGGGTGAAAGATACAGATAGAAGAGGCACAGGAACATCTTCTACACTTAGAGTCATGAGGCTGGTTAAGATAAGGAAAGACTGTAAACAGAAAAGACAAGAAGTAAGACCTTGGCACTCCAACTCCAGGAGACCTGGGAGAAGAAGAGGCAAAGGGTAACTAAAAAGGAAGAACCAAAAGAGTAGGTGCCCTAGAAACCAAATCAAGGTAGCACTTAGGGAAGAGGTAGCAAGCAAGGGCATCAGAGGCTACCCAAGGCCCAACCAGGGAGGGTGGGGGAGGCCAAGGAGTGAAATGACAGGAGGGTTGGGTTTGCAAGTCTGACCAATTAGCTTCAAAAGAGGAGGATATGGAGGAACTGGAAAGAGCCTATAGAGACAGCTCCTTTACGGAGAAAAGAAAAAGGAATGGGATAATAACTGTTGGAAAAAACAAGATCAAGAGCATTTTTCTTAAGATGGCAATAGCAGCATGTTAGTGTGCTGATGGGAAAGATCTAGTAAAGAGGAAAACATGATAATGGCGGGGAGGGAAGAATTCCTGGAATCAAGGATGAAAGCAACTTCAGTCTTGGGAGGGTTTAGCTGTTCCCAAAACTAAATGACTGATAAGGTTAAACTCCCTGGGGTGTACAGTGGAATCTCTAACTGGGATCAAGGCAGGAATTGCAAGAGATAGGGGGCCTCTATCTATCCCCTGCAGCCGGTTCTGCCACTTCCAAAGCTGTTCCCAGAAGAAACTTGTATTATGTCACTTGGGTTAGAGTATCTTGAACACGTAAAACACTGGAGGCTGGTAAGAATCAGAAAATCATAAATAACTCTGAAAATTAAGTAGCTGAGCCCAAAGTTATATGTATTTTAAATTGTATCATTTCCCCACCTAGTGGTCAGAATACAGTTCATCTACATTTTGTACTATTTTACTTTTTGAAAAAACTGAAATAGATCCAAAGACCATGTTTATCATTATCAAGCTTCAAATCAGCATCTTTTAATGGAACACATGTCTTGTTACTATTTTTTAAATGAATTATCATTTAACAGCCTAACTAATTCTTCTGATGAAAACTGAACCAGCAGTTGAGTGTTTTGGCATAAAAAACAAATTACATATTATTAATAATAATGAGACAGGAAAAAATGAGGTAATGAGAAATAGCAAAATAATGGGAAGTGACCAAAGCAAGAGAAAGGAAAGGTGAATAGCTCTTTCCTTCAGACTATTCAAAATTAGTTGAAAGGGTTGTTTGGGGTAAGAATTTACCATTGCAACCTTTTAAGTAATGAGAAATGTTTAAAATTTTCCATAACTTGAGGCTTTCCATCTCAGTTGACCACTGCCAGATAGTCTTACCTAACTGCATTTGGAAATCTTTGTCTTGAGCAAGTCAAAGTTTTAAAATTCCTTGTGGGTTAAGTGTAGGAAGGCATGTTCCAGAAGAAAGGTCACAGGATTTTATTCTTGATAAGGACAGGTATGGAACAAAGTTGCATGCATCACTTAGATTTCCTCTTATTTCCTTTAAAAAAAACTGGTAATTAAAATCTAAATTCATGAATAGCAAATAAGGTATAAAGATCAATAGCTTTACATCTTTAAATGCCAGGAAATAGAGCCCTAATAGCTTTCTAAAACTGACAGTCATGATAATAAATTAACTTTACTTTCCTTTTAATTCTATATGGCATAGCATCAAAACAAAAAGCTTTGGTGAAAGGGCTTCTTGAATAGACTTATTATCACATCTGATAAGTTTCCTTTTCTTCTCCTCCACCCCTCCCTCTGCTGGGTTGTCATGTCTCTGGTTGTGACTGGTTCCATTGTTTTTCTTACTCTCTCTATGCAGCTTCTCTCAGTGCCTGGTATACTTTGAACAATTGGTGACAGTTTGGCCTCGGTTTATTCAGGACATTTGCACCTATTTCTCTTATCTATTCCCCTTTATTCTTGCCTGCCATTGTTATTGTGACCATTGTTTCATATTTATTGAATATTTTAATGTTATTCATATTATAAATTCAGGCCTGTATAAAATAGTACTTAGATTTATATGCAACAATGTTGGATCCATGAATATATGTGTGCAAGCAAATGTCTATGGGTAATAAATGCTTTGCATAAATATACAAGCACACACATATGCATGTGCTATATAAATGCTCTTCATTTTACAAGGATTTATTATTCATCCAGGTGTTTTAGGAAGTGAACTCTAAGACCAGTGGTATTTTTATCTAATATCCTTTTCCACTGATAATAATTCCCTTTAGTAACAAAAGTCTGTTGGTATTATTATTACATCATTATTTCATAAAAATCAAAGTCTGACCATAGCAGTAATTATTTTAATAGCTTTCTAAAAATGATAATCATAATAACAAATTAACCACCAAAGTAACAACCCCTTTCTTCCAGGGCTTTATAATCTGGTAGTGAGAAGAGAGGCCTGTAAGCAATTGCTATGTAATTTCAAAGTAGTCCAAGATAATCATGATAAAGGACGGGCAGATGACACATAGAGGTAGTGATTAGGGGGCTTTGGGGAGCCGAGGATAACTCTGCAGAGGCAGTGTTCCAAAGACACGGCACAGGAGGGCCCCAGAAGCACGTGAGGGGAAGGGAGGAGGGCTAAGGTAGCTGGGCTAAACAAGGAGAAATGAAACCAGAGAGTATTCAGTGGGGGCACAAGTTCGGTATTAATAGATGAGAAGATGACATAAGAGCAAATATGAGAAATAAAACCATAAAAGAACAGAATCAATTATACAGAACTTGCATGCCATGTATAGGACTATAGATTTTATTCTGTAGAATACCAATATGTCTTGATGTCTAAAGTATTTACATATTTTACCTTATGTTCAATTCATTAAGGTTAATGATTCAAAGGCCTAATTTATCTTAAATACTTGGGTTTACATTATAGAACATGTTATTCTATCTGCACATCTAGTAATTTTTATCTGAAGAATTCTTTTCAGGAGGATCTTTGATTAATATTTGGACAGCTCAAATAGATCAGACTAAACTCTTTCAACTCTTCTGTTTATAAATTTAATTAATTAAACTCCCTTAGATGTTTCACATTACATGTATAAATATAATATATTGAATTCCTTTTCTAAGCATTCAAACACCTGAGGGACAAAATTAATGACCGCATTAAGCAAAGCCCTCACCATGACTCGTAAATTTATTAAATTAAACCACATCCAGTTCTCTTAAATATTTCAATAACATTTTCAAACAAATTATTCTTATGCTTTTTAAAAATTGTATTTATTATAAAAATTTTAAGCATATAAAAGGCAGAGATAATAATGGAACGAGTCCCCATGTTTCCTTCACTGACTTTGGCAATTATGAACATATGCTCAGTCTCGACTCATCTATACTCTCACTTCCTTCCTTCCACTTACATTTGTCTAAACTAACAGTCAATATCATATACTTTCATCCATAATGTTCTAGTAGCTTCCATAGGTATCACAAAAAAGAGACTCTGTGTATTAATATAAAATATCAAATCTGTGTTCAAATTTTCAATTCTCTCTTAACGTTGCATGCATGTGTGTGTGTTAAGTTTGAATAAGAATCTAAAATCTATGTCTCTTTGTTGGCTTATATGTTTATAATTCTCCTTAAGATACAGGTTTATTCTCCATCTTCCTTTTTTTTATTCCTTGCGATTTATTTGTTGAGAAAATCAAGTAATTAATCTGTGGATACTGTTGTTACCCATAGTCTAGATTTTACTGATTGCCTCTCTATAATGCAGTTTAGTGTTCCTCTTTCCTCTGTATTTCTAGTAGATTGACAGTTGGATATAGAGGTGACCTCATCAAATTTGGTTCTTTTTTATTATTCTTTTATTATTTCTTTTATTTTGTTTTTATGGCAAGACTCATCCCTGGATTATGGCTTAATCTTTCATCAGGAACTCATAACATACACTTGACTCTCCTTTTTGTATATGAACAACTATTGGTGCTCAATACCTAGAGTCCTTACTTTTCAACTACAATTTTAAAAGTCTAAACCACAATTTTTAAACTGAACATTGTCTAATGTAACAACTCTTAAAAATGACAAATGCTTAAAATATTGAATATACAGATATTGTCTCAATGATTATAAAACTTACTCCACAACATTTTTTTCTCATGAAATTAGCCATCTCAGTCATTTCTGTACTTAATTCTGAATCCTCTGAGGACTAAAAGACTCATCAACTGAAAAAGGTGTCTTGTCACAAGTTGATGAATCTGGCTTTCACATTTATCTAAACAGAAAGCTAAGCAAATATAAGTTTAATTTTTAATTTATAAACACCATCACCTCAAGTAGAAACTCAGACACATAGAGCCATAGTGACCCTTCCTGAGCCATACCCAAAATGGACAGATAGGAGGAATTAGTTCTCATGGCCTATAGCATAGTACAGTAACTATGGTCTACAACAATCTATGTCTTATTTCAAAATATCTAAAAGAGTTAAAAGTTTCCCAACATATAGAAATGACTAATGTTTAAGAAGATAAAAAAGTTGATTACTCTGACTCAATCAGGACACACTACATGCAAGTATAAAATTATCCTAACATACCCCATAAATATGTACAAATGTTATGTCAGTAAAAATATGTGCTAATTTGGAAAAATAAACCCATTACAAGAGGTCACATATGATATGATTTCATTTTTAGAAAATGTCCAGAATAGACAAATCCGTAGAGACAGAAAATGGATTCATGGTTGCCAGATGCTGAGGAAAGGGGATCAGGAAGTGACTGCATAAATGAGCATAGGATTTCCCTTTGGGGTGATGAAAAATAATTGGAGCTAGAGAGTGGAATAGTTAATTTTACAACACGGTAAAGGTACTGAATGTCACTGAATTGTACACTTTGAAATGGCTGCAATGGTAATTTCTATGTTATGTATGCTTTATTACAAGCAATAATCAAACAAAAACTAAAAACAAAAAAAATTGAATAAAGTACAGAAGTGGAAATTTCAAGAAAAAGAGAGCTCCATAGACGTGTTGAAATATACCCCCTGGGGAGCAGGACAGACAGACACCACGCCATGTAATCATGAGATGTGCATTTTTCTTATATCAGTTTCACACCCTGCCTTTATATCCCCAAAGTTCCAAAAAAGGAAAAATAAAACCAATGAAAAATGTTTAAATTAAAAGAAAATTTTTTCTGAAGCCACAAATGCGAACCCTTTTTATAGTCAAAGATAATAAAGTGTTTGCAGCACACACTCTTCAAATGGGATTAGTTTTGCAACCAGCATCTCTCTCTTGGGTCCAAGTAACATTCTTTCCTAATTCTTAAAGTGATTTGAGTATTGAGCCTGAAAGTGATATGATCATGTTTTTGTTAGGGTTAGAATGATCACTTTAGCAAAAGTTAGGAAGAGAATGTCAGAATGGGAAGAGGAGGAACAATTCCGAGGCTACAAGACTTGCCAGGTGCCTACTGCAAGAGGCCATAACCAGAAATGATGTAATCCAGTTCTCAACATCTAGCAGGAGAGAAGGGAGAGATGGAAGAAGAAAGTGAATTATAGGAAGTACTAAATACAGAAGATTGACAGAATTTTATTATTAATGTGAGGCTAAAGAAAAGTGAGAACTACAGAATGACTTAAAGCTTGGTTGGATATGTGAGTTGTGATTTATGCATTAAGACATAAAACTACAAGAAGAACAGGTGTAGCTTGGCATGGAAGAGGGAAACCTGTTTCAGAGTTAATATAAAACTGGCTGAAACTCAGAAACTCTAAAAGAGACTTGCACTAGGGATTTCAACATGGAAGTTAACAACATTAAGATAAGATGTGAATCTGTGGTAGTATATGAAACCATTCAGGGACAACTGCGGAGTAGGGGGGAAAAAAGCCAAAACCAGAATACAAAGGCCAAGGAATATCATCCCTTAGAGGGGAAGTTAAAAGAAAACAAATCCACAAAGGAAATTGTGGGAAGTGGCCAGAGAGACAAGTAAGCCAGGAGATATTTCTTATAGAAACAAAGAAAGGACATTTCAAGGAGAGAAAAATGGCCAGTAGTGTCATGGGCTACAAAGCAACAGTGTAAGAGTCGGGCTAAGCAGCGTCCAGTGGATTTGGTAAGTAAAATTTTTAAAAGTAGTTTTAGTGTGAAAAAGGAACAACAGAGAAGACAGATTGTGGTCAATGAAGAAATGAGCATGAAAAAAGGAAATAGAATCAACTTTTTGTAATTTGGCTGTGAAAAGTAGGATTATCTTGTGGCAATGTGGAGGATTCAGAAAGGCAGGGACATGATAGCCCTTTTTTATGTATAATAGGGGCTAAGGTAGAAAATAACGACTCAGATATTTAGAGATGGGGAGCAAAGGAAGGAAATTAATATATCATTATAGCACATGGAGTAAAGGGGATAGTTACTGAGAATCAGATGTAATTCAGAACACAGATGAAGAGAAGACCTTTGTAGAGAGAAGGTAAGGGTGGGTATAACTGCAGATAAGTTTGTGGGTTAAGAGAATAAATTTACTTTCTTAAGAGAATTCATGTCTAATTATTGCCATTTTATCAGTGAAATAAGAAATAAGGTCATCTGATTATAGAGGAGAGGGGAGGAATAGCAGATTCGAGTAAAGTGATAAAAGTTTTTAACAAGTATTGAGAAGGATGGCACAAGAAAAGGTTAACTAGAAAAAAAGTAATGAGTTTATAGAATAGCACTGAGGGTAGAGTTGAGACTGGATGCCTATTATTTGTAATGTGCAGAGTCAGTCATACTGATGATTTTCTCCAGCTGTGCTCATCCATCTGAGTAAAGAAGTAGAAAACATAGCTGGCTACATAAACACTAGGAATCTGGGGAGTCCAGGTATTGATAAGGATGTTAAGAGCAGTTGGAGTCAAACAGAGGAAGCGCATTGGAGTCTAAATCATAGGCATGGAAATAAAGCCAAGTGGAAACCGTGTGGTTAAGAGAAAGGAGTTGGGGATTGGAACCAATTAATTCCCTTAGGCATATAGACCAAAAAAAAACAATCAAAAGCCTTCAGAATCCCAGAACTGATCAGTTGGTATATATCAGTTGTATATTTAATGGACAACATGATCACTCCCCTGAAGCAATTATTAACTCTGTGTCCACTATGAGTGGACAGTGCTGTACTTGAGCTTCTCAATTCCCCATTGTCTTGCCACAAGAGCTGCATATAGAATAGGTTAAAGGCTCTTCTAGTGGTGTCTGAAGTTTTCAATCAGGGCAAGTATCCAAGAGGAAAGAATAATTCAGACAATAATTCTTGTTCTCTTCTCCATTGTAAGGTGAGCATTTACTTGTTCCATTTTCACCTTTTCTTCTTTTGTTTTCAGAAACCCTGTAAATGAAGAAAATCAAGATGGTGTCATGCACTCTGATGGTAAGAGGCAGAAAAATGTCTTGTTTGTTACCTCAGTACAGAAATTTGAATTAATCTTTCTCATAGTGTCATTAATGAGTCCAGGCAAGATCCCTCTTTTTACTTTTTTATCCCATGATTCACTCCCTTTCTTCCCCTTGCCTGCCATAGACAAATATCCTAGTGTACTTAACACATATTTGTTTGTATATATTCTTCTTTTATTGTGTTATGTATACATACATTTAATTTACATAAACAGTATGCTATAGGTTATTTGTTATTCTTTTTTTTTTAAACACTCAGCCTAAGTGTTTTGGAGGCCCATCCTGACACCATGTGTCCATTCAATTCTTGTTGTTTACTACTACACAGTACTCCATGATATGCATCACAGTTTACTTGCCTCCTACTCACCAGTACTACAAATGATACCACAGTATATCTTCTTGTACTTATCCCCACATGCACCTCTGAGATCCTGTAAAATATATATCCAGCAGTGGAATGGCTGGTCATCAGCTATGGAGTACTTAAGTTGACTAAGTAAGACTGGCATGCTCTCCAGGAGTGATATGTTTGTCTACGTTCTCATCAGTAGGGATGAAGGTTCCAACATGGCTCCCTTTCTCTGCATGTGGCATTTTTGTTGAGTTTTCCAGTGTTTACCCACTCTTATACTTACAAAATTGTATCTCATCTAAATTTGAATATTTTATTTCATGTTAATTTTCTTCATAATTTTCTTTCTTGCTCTTGAGCTTGTGTGCTGCTTTTACTTATTTATCTTTGTGGTTCTCCCTTTGGTAAGTTGCCGGTTTCTATCCTTTGACTGTTTTTTCTTGGAGTTTTATCTTTTCCAGTTCACTTTCAAGAGTTCCTTTATATTGCAGACATTGATTTCATGTCAGTTTCAAACACTGAAAATATTTTCTCCCAGTTCGGCTTGCTGTCTGTTCACTTTAGTCCACACTGTCCTTCCTGGGACATTAATTTTGGTATCATCAAATTCATTAATTTTTGCTTTACATTATATGCTTTTTCAGTTTTGTTTAAAAAGTCTTTCTTCCTAGGAAATAAAACTGTTCTCTTTCTATTTTCCATGAACTTCATCACTTGGTATTTAGATCTTTAACCTCTTCACTGCCCCTGCTTTGAGAATTCAGTGGGAATCTAGATTTGTTGCCTTATATCTGGAACCAGTTTTCTCATTACCATACTCTAAACAATTCATCCTTTCTTCATTAATCTAAATTGCCCCCATTATATTATATCAACTCTGTATGTGTGTATGTGTGTGTGTTATATGATTCTGTCTATGTCAATTTGTATCTGTCAGTGAATTCTCCAGTCTATTGCATTGGTTTATTTGTCTGATCTTATACCAACACTTCACTATTTGTATTAAAATACTCTTAATATTACTAACTTATTTCTCTTAATATTACATTATGTCTTGATATCTGGCATAGTTGATGTTACACTGAACACTTGAGCAGTAAAATATTTTTAAAATCTAATTAACTTGACTTATTTGATACATGAAAGAAAATCCTTGGGAACAAATGAGTCAAAAATTGTGAACTACTTGTCATTTTTTAATAATACTTTGTTCTACACGAGCCCATAGAACCAAATGTGTCTGCCTTACTTAAAAGGAATGAAGGGTGTTTTAATTATCTTTTGGCTTTTACATTACTTTATGTAAGTCAATAAAGTTATTTTATAATTAAGTTACAATTATGAAAAAAGCCATAGTAAGGATCAAAGATATATCCTATTTTGTGCTTTATATCTCTGTTAATGCATGAGTTCTGCAAGATTATGAACTGTTTCAACTATTATCAGATTATATCCCAAAATCACATATTGAAGTGCCTCTTAATTACAATGTACTAAATTTATTCTTTTTAAATCCTTCAGGTACTGGAAATCTAGATGAGGTCAGATTTTATTTATTTTTCTTTTTATATTGTACTATTATCATTAGAATTTTTTGTTATTTGCTTACTTTTAGTATGAACAAAATGAAAATTTTTAGGATTGGTGATATTTTTTCCATTTTTGATCTTATTTCATTCAAAATGCTTGAGACATTAAAAACCAATCAGTACATGGACTCGTGGTAGTGTTGTGGTGCTGAACATAAACATGTCTATCTACACATCTCAATGATAACAGCAAGATAAAAAATGAAATCTTTTGTGCTTGCTTTCATAATCTGTATCTCAAGATAAAAAAAATTAAGCAAGCCAAACTTACTTATATTTAAATTGCATAAACTCATAAATAGTTGCTTAACAAAAGATTTTATCAATGAAAGATGTTCATGTTACTTTTTTGAAGAATTGAAATTAATCATTATCTATATTTTTCTTGACAGGAACAAGATAGTGAAGGAGAAACATATGAAGACATGTATGAATTACATTTTCTACCATAATTGTTTTCTTCTAAGATGAATATGTTTTGTAAGAGGGAGCATGGGTATATACCAACACCATGAAAACAAGTTCATTCTGTTTAAATGATTGACTAGTAATGATAACCTTTATTTCAACACAAAGAACTTAAATTCCTTTATTTCTCTAAGGATTCTATAAAGAATTCTGTTAATAAGCAATTGTGTGAAAGGCCAGAGACCTGCAGACTACTAGAAAGACCACAGGCAGGGGATCAGACATAGGAATCTGCATTTCTTGCTTTCTGTGTGTCCTTGAGCAAATGAATTAATATATGTGTTATACCTTCTTCACCGGGGCACTGGTGGCCTGTGAGACGCAGTTAGCACAGCACCCACATGCCAAGGTTTCAGCTTGCTGGGAAGATGTTAAAAATGGCTTCAAAATGAATTTTGAGGCAGTGTAGGCTTAAGAAATCCTAGTGGGTGAAAGTAAATATTAATGTGTTTTTTAATCTTATGTTAAGCTCCAATATCTTAATTTTCTTTACCTAGTTCTTATTCAACCAATTTTGTCCAGAGTTTTTGAATCAAAGGGTGCATATGTACCTGTGAATGCACCCATGCATGACCATGAAAGACAGAGAAAGATGAATAATTTTGTTCCTGCCAACATGTAGCAAAGACAGGGCCTTTCTACTGTCTTCAGCAGTGTTTCCACTTGCTGCCCCAAGTTGGAATGGGAAGCTGAGCCCCTGGAAGACAGTTCCAGCTGTGTGCCTCCTACTGGTTTTTAAAACAATTCTGCACATCCAGAATTTTGACCTTCATCTGCACTTCAGAGACCATTTTCTCTTTGGAGTAGAAACCTCTCTAGGTAGTGAGCCCTGACCCATGGACACCTGCAGATGGGAAAACAACCTAACAATTTGTGTTCACAGAGAAACATCCAAAGAAAGAGACAAGAAACGGGAAAAGGAGGAAAAGAAGAGATTAGAGCTAGAGAGAAAGGAGCAGAAAGAGAAAGAAAAGAAAGAACAAGAACTGAAGAAGAAATTTAAAGTAAGAACTTGATTGCTAATGGATGAAAGTGTAACATTTTTTGTCAATTTTACATGGCTGAGGTGTCATTTTTGAAAACTTATATAATTGGAGAATTACTGAATCACTGTTTTGAAAAAGTATCTATCTTCACCAAAGTACTTTTTTTGTTTCATACATTATCTTATCCCTGCACTAAAAAATGTAATATGATGAAATACAAATAAAATATAATTTGGGGGTTTGTAATTAGTGGGTACCTAGAAAATGTTATGCCAAGTAAGTAAATGAATATTTCATTACTAACTCAACTTGGCTCTCCCCATTATACATTTCCTATTAGCCTATTTATGCCATTAAGTTTAGGATCACACACATAGATGTTCTGATGGCATCTAATGTAATGGTGCAAAGAACACGAATGCCTCCTGGTTAAAGCAGAGTTGTCTCACAATGACATTTCTTTGAGCTGTTCTAGTTGGTGGTGTCTGGACCTGTCTGACTTCTTTTTCCCCTGGGTACGGGAGATTGAGTCCAGGGGTGCTCTGCCATTAAGTTATACTTACAGCCCTTTTTAAATTTTATTTCTGAGACAGGGTCTCTAAATTTCCCATGCTAGCCTCAAACTTACTGTCCACCTGCCACAACCTCCTGAGCAGCTGGGATTATAGTTGCATACCACCACACCCAGCTCTGAATTGAATTTATGCCTTTATTTTAAGCCAGTGTACATGCAGACATCTGATACCTGCTGTTCTCATCCCTCATTGTATATCTCAATTTCTGATCTCAGTCTTCTCTGATCTCTGATAATTGTGTGACTTCTATGACAACCATCACAAAACACTACTCTCACCAGCTGCCCTTTCTTGACTATACTATCTTTGTTAACATAGCCTAACTGGTCTGGCATCTCAAGTATACTTAGGGTGATGATCTGAATAACAAAACTATTTTTCATGAATTCATATTATGTTTGCTTTAAATATTTATTCCTCTGAAGCATTTAATATATAATTGGAATTATACCAACTTAATTTGCATGTAACTCCCCAGTAGATTTATTTATTAAAGTATAGATTCAACTGCATGTTACAGAAAAATACACAACTAGTTCAACTTGTCAGTTGAACAGATGTGGATTCAAAAACCACCTGCACATATGAGCTGTGTGACCTTGGGCTTAATACGTCTCTAAGACTCAGAGTCTGTGTTTTTTTTTTTAATTTGTATTCTTTGAAGCGAGACTAAATGGTATCTTTCCAGAAAGTTTGTTATAGAATTAACTAAAATCCTTCACAAAAGTTACTGTATCTATTATAGGTTCTTCTTAAATTCTTAAAAAGTTCACTATGTATAAGTAAATTATGATTGTAGTTTAAATATAAAAATGTTTTACTCAGAATGCATAGCTACCAATGTTTTATATTTTTCAAGTAAAAAAATTAATTTCTTGAGTGAGAGAAAGAAAGAAATCTATATAATATTCTTTTTAATTTTTGCACTACTAGAGAATTAACTCAGGGCCTCACACAAACCAGGCAAGCATTTCACCTCAGAGTTACATCCTCAGACCTTTATTTTAATTTTATTTTGATAGAGAGTCTGGATAAGATGGTGAGGCTGGCCTTGAACTTGTAATCCTCCTGCCTCAGTTTCCCAGGTAGTTGGGATTACAGGCATGTACCACTATGCCCAGCTATATGTTACACTTTTTATGAACATAGTTTTCAAGGAATTATATGAGATCTTTTACTTCTTTTGGAAAAATAAGTTTTACATTATTTCACTCATTTGATCAAAGAATATTTTTTAGTAAGAAAAATAGAATGTCATGCCACTATCTATGAATTCAAAAGTTTATCAAGACTAAGACTTTAGAAGATGTATTTCTTCTACAAGATAGTATTAGATGCTTAGTAAAAAAAAAAATTAAAGTTAGATAAGTCTGAGAACTGAGCCCAGTCAATATCATGGCATGCTATAAATTAAGTTTTTAAAATTTCTTTGTGGTATAAAATTAATACCATGGTGTTATAACTTCAGTAAAATAAGATACAGCATCTTTAAAATTCACAATGCATATTTGCATATCAAAAGATCCAAGAAATTTATTTAAGATTAGGAAATTAGGAGTTTAGAATTCATGATCTAAACTAGATTATTCCTAGGGCTGGAGATGTAGCTCAGTAGTAGATTGCTTGCCTAGCATGTGTGAGACCTGGGAACTGCTAGATTATTCCCCTGCTGCAAAGAAACTATTTAAGACAATAATAAAACAAACAAAAACAAAACAAAAAACAAAAAACCCTTAACACCTTACGTAGCATTTGCTTGGGTTTTTTGTTTGTTTGTCTGTTTGGTTTGTGTGTGTGTGTGTGTGTGTGTGTGTGTGTTTCTATTTCTGAAATATTTTCTTCTTTATAGCAGGTAACATCTACTCCAAATTTATAGTGCCACCAAGTTTTAAAATAAAAGAGAAGAAGTTGCTTTTCCCAAGTACAGCCTACAACCAACAACAACTTTTCCCTTTTATGATTTAGGCATGCAGAGATCATCAGAATGGCTACACAAGGGACTTGGGGTGTAGCTCTGTGGTAGAGCGCTGGCTTAGCATGCACAAGGCCCTCATCCAGGCAAATTCTTGGATCTACTGAACCAAATCAATTTCTTGGATCATAAATAAAGAGAAAGAAGGAAGGAAGGGATAGGTAGAGGGAGGAAGGGAAAGAGAAAGAGAAAGAATAATTACACAATGCAAAGAGAAAAAACACTCCCTCAAACAAACCACCAGCATATCCCA
Organism: Xerus rutilus; assembly: GCA_028644305.1. Lineage (NCBI taxonomy): Eukaryota > Metazoa > Chordata > Mammalia > Rodentia > Sciuridae > Xerus > Xerus rutilus. Next base: position 28,250,031 of record CM053405.1, on the reverse strand, counting down.
TAAAAAAAACACAAAGCTCTTAGCATGGAGTTGTACATAAATGGTATTCCATCACAAGGAGCTATCTTTGCAGTCCTCCTACAGTTCCTGTGGACAACAGATCCCAGCCACTCTCTCCTGGACCCACCTGTTCTTTGCTGGTCCTGTGAGGCCTCTGTGATTTTTCTCTAATGCCCCCTATCAGAACATTCACCAGAAATGACTTTTACCCTTCATTTCTGTTAAAGTCTTTAAGTGTTGGATATAGGCAGGTTAGCGAGTTGTGGGCTTATCTCTCTTTCCAAACTGCATTCCTTAAAGTTTTTCTGATAGTAAGGACACCTGTTTTTATGTGGTTCTTTGTTTGTTTGTTTCTTCATTGCAGTTAACAGGCCCTATTCAAGTCATTCATCTAGCAAAAGCTTGCTGTGATGTCAAAGGAGGAAAGAATGAACTGAGTTTCAAGCAAGGAGAGGAGATTGAAATAATCCGCATCACAGACAACCCCGAAGGAAAATGGTTGGGCAGAACAGCAAGGGGGTCATGTAAGTGCACATTTTCCTGTGGCTTTGAAGATTTTTTTTCAGCCAATATTAGATGTTCATATTTTTCCAGAACTATTACCACCAAATTAGGAGTTACTGGGTAGACAAAGGTGGGAAAATCTAATATGACAAGTATGAACACACCTTCGTCTCATTCATATTCTTAGCGGGAAACAATGTAAAGTATATTATTCCAGGAAGGATCAGAGGTCATTACTTTCTTCATTCATGTTACAATTGAGGGAAATGTTTCATGTGAATCATTTTTTAATCTTTAAAATAGACTCTAGGCTTACCCCAAAGCACAACAGGATAAGCCTTTGACAGAATACAGTAAAACGTGTCTACCTGAGAAGTGTACAACTCAGAAGTGAGCACAGATAAATAAAGGGAAATTTTAAAGAGTAAATGTGCAGCTGATATTTTATTTACCATTTTAAAATATGTAAGGGCTATTTGCCTGAACTTAAGTCTTTTCCTTTTTGGTAGATGGCTATATTAAAACAACTGCCGTAGAAATTGACTATGATTCCTTGAGACGGAAAAAATCCTCTCTCAGAGCTTTTTCATCAAAACCTGTTGAAGATGACCAAGAAGTATATGATGATGTTGCAGAGCAGGATTCTAGTAACAGGTATGTGCAAGTCCACACTGTAAGACAGACCAGACTGTCTCCTTGTTGGAGATTATGTTTCAAAACCATAGAATCTTACCTTCTGTATTTCCTAATGCTCTTTATCACTAAATCACCACTTCCAACAACCCAATGTGGGTGTAAGGTCATTGGAAACTACATAGTCTTCTGTTCTACTTTTTGGTTTTATGTATCAAATGCTACTTAAAATATAGTGGGCCACTTGCCAGAGCATGTCAAATGTGTTGTTATTACAAAACATTTTTTGTAATATTCATTAAAATCTGATGTTACATATGTTCCTACAGCAAATAAGATTTGGTAAAACATAAAGCAAAAAAATAAAGGTTAGCTCTTTTTGTCCACTCTGAAATCTAAGTCTAAATACATTTTGTTATTATTTGAAAACATAACAGGAAAAATGATTTTTACAACAACAGTTTACTTTTTTTTTTTGATATAGATGACTGAACCCAGGGGTGCTTAACCACTGAGCCACATCAACAGCTCTTTTTTGTACTTAATTTAGAGACAGGGTCTCACTGAGTTGCTTAGGGCCTCACTAACTTACTGAGACTGGCCTTGAACTCTCAATTCTCCTGCCTCAGCCTCCTGAACTGCTGGGATTACAGGCATGCACCACCTTGCCTGACCTTTAAGTGTCCAATTTTCTATTGACCATTTCCTCCACTCAGTTAGGTTGATCTCCCCTCTAATAATAATAAAGAATATCTTCTTAGAACAGAGAATTAGAACAGGACACCATTTCTGGAAGAGGTAGGAGAAACTATTGGCTATCTTTTCCCATATTCCTCTGTATTAATCAGCTTTGCATTGCTATAATGAAATACTTGAGGAAGTTAACTTATAAAGGGAAAACTTGTATTTAATCACAGTTCTGGATGTTTCAGTCCAAAATCAAGCAGTCTCATTGCTTTGGGAATCTGGTAAAGATGCCAGATAGTAATGCCAGGGAGTATATGTCAGAGAAAACTGCTCACATTACAAAGCAAGAAGTGGAGGCTGAGGGTGAATAAACTGAGGTGGCATAATTCCCTTCAGGGGCCTGCTTACAATGATCTATGGAACTCTCACTAGGCCCTACCTTTTAAAAGCCACAGCACCTCCCAGTACCTATATTCTGGGGACAAAATCTTTGACACATGGGCCTTTGGGGAAAACTATCCAAATTTCAACCATAGGAACCCCTTCTTCCCCTCTTTCCTTTCTCAGTCTTTCAATTTCCTTCTCTTTCCATCCTTTCTCTTCTCTCTGTCCTATCTCTGATCTTCCTTAGTCCTTTATTTTGTACTTTTTCATTCCTTTTCTTCTTTCAATTTCTTCTTTCCTCCAATATTTTCTCTTTCTTATAAAAGACATAATGCCCTCAAGTTGAAGGGAAAGTAGTAGGAAAATTTCCAGCCTAATTAAGAATTCTCATTTTTCTATGTCCACCTTATGAAATCAAGAAATCTCCATTGAGATCTCAAAAAAACACAGTCTTTACTAGATCTTTGCCTGGGTAAAACTGTGTATGCATTTTTCATAACTCAAACTGAAAAAGAGAAACTTATAAAAGTATCAATAAACTTTGATAAAGTAAAAGCACCAAGTTAGTAATATACTTATAAAGCATATGAAGAATTAAATTTCCTTCTTCTGATCTTTTACTTTATGTAATAATTTACTCTCATTATGTTGCTTTGAGGTAGTTTTATCTTTCTAAGTTATAGTTGCTATGCCTTCTCACCATATTGTGACCCTAAATTAATTACACAAAATGTATCAAAACATGCACTGCATGCACTAGAGTCTGCAGATCATACATTGGCCTTAGTAATAAGAAGCACATTGACCTTGTTTGGGCATCAAATGAAATTCCCAATGGTTAACATTCTTGACTTTACAGAATTTTCTGGACATAGGTATGTCAAATATTTGTCCATTCATATACTGTATTTTTATCTTATTTGTTTTTTTAAATGCATTTCTTTGGGGGGCTTTAAAGAACTTCGTCTGCATTGATAGGTACATATTTTCACTGGTATGCATGCTTAAGAAGAAAAATAAATCAATAGAGAAAGAATAATGTTCCTAAAAGCATTATTTAATCATAATAGGAGAACATGTCCCAAAATTATTGCTACTTTTTTATCCAATTCATACATATCTTAACTCTAAACAACATGCTCTAGTTAGTAAACATGAAGTAGAAAAGTGTTCTATTTAATAAAAGGATGTTTTGGTGTACGTTTTTAATGCTTGATCTCTTAAGTATAGCACCACAATGTTTACTAACAGTTACCCCTCCCCATGCATATTTAATAAGAAAATTGAAGAAGGAACTCTTTCTATACATGTGCTATTTTTGAAACTACAGCTGCTGCTGGCAGAGTTCTCATAACAGAACAGGCTTTGTCCTTAGCAGAAAAAGGGAAGATGCTGAGTGCAGCAGGCAGCTTGCTGGAGCAAGAATAAGGAGAGAAGTCACCACCATCCCTTTCGCCCTCCTCCCAGGTCCACCACCTCCCTACACTCTATACCTGCTGTTTCTTGATTTCCTAAGGGTGAGAAGATGGCTGTATGCTTCAAACTCTGGGGGCAGGAACGAGGGTTGAAAGCACAGGCTCTGACAGCTGTCTTTCCCTCTTTCTTCTCAACTAAAGCAGTTTCCGTATGACTGTGAAGGAAATACAATTGGGAATGGACACAGCACTGTCGTCTATCACATAGCAAATTTTTTTCCTTCCGTGAATTTCTCTCCTTCCTCCCTCTTTTCTCACTCCCTTTTCTTCACTTGTCAAGCGTTGTATGTTCTAAACAAGTCATTTTAGGAAGCTGAAGAATTGCTGTAGAGTGAAATGAGTGGGTGGCAGCTTTCCTCCTTGTTTATGACAACCCCGTTCTTTAGAAATTGAGTATGAGAATCTCTGAGATGAAGTGTACCGGAATGCAAACTAATCCTAACTGCCAGCTTCACGCTCAGAAGCAAGTGTCAGAGAAAATCGATGTGAAAATGGTACATGGGCAAGTAAAGAGTGTACTTCAACTTCTTTAAAAGCCAGTTTCTTATTTACATAGTACAAAGGTTATAGCATGTTTTCCTACAAAGTTCCATTAGCAACAGGATGTTCTACTTCTGGATTAGCCAAAGATCTGCATCAGATCAATTTCCTCAATTGACTGTTAACATTAAGAAATCAGGTGTGAGTATATAATTGTCCTGTATGGTTGTGACACCAAACTGATATCTGAGGCTGGCAAATTATCCAAAGGCCAAAAGTGCGGGCTGTAGGGAGCACAGATAGGTGTAGAAATGGGTTTAATCAAGTCACTTAAATCCTCAGAGCCTCAGTTTCTTTCCTGCAAAATAGGATATTGACTGAATAGATGACTTCTGAGTTTTTTCCAATTCTTATAATCTATATTTTCTGGGCTTTCAAATAACTCATACTGTAGTGGGAGATATAGGCAAGAAAATATATCCTTATGAAAGCTAAAGTAGAGAAAATATAGAATGGTAAATGTAAATAATTTAATAACTGCAGGTAATCTGGATTTAGAGAGTCAGGGGCCACACTACAAAAATTCCCCATGAAGATTTCAATGTTTTAAATCTTTTTCCTTTAAATAAAGAAATTTAATGTTATTTGACTAAAAGTAAAATGTCATGGTTCTAAGATATTGAAAGATCATTGAATTTAGTTCAATGAGAATTCCTCTGTATAACTTCTAGAATGGCACTTTCCATCTATGGAATTATGTAATAATGTATAATTTGAAAATTGCCTCATGGGAAAATGTTAAAAGCAACAGAATCGTTGAATTGAATATAATATGAATATAATATAATATAACTCACTTTTTGGTTTTTGTCTTTCTAGGTTGTTTTGTTATGCGTGGTTTTTGTTTTTTGTTTGTCTTTCTAGGTTGCTTTGTTATGCATCTATTATAAAGAACATTTTTCTTATAGTTCACATTTCGCATCTTGATAATTTTTCCTGGAATGTTTTTATCTTTTGTATAACTGCTCAATGTATATTATTGTAATATATATTATAATCATATTATTTACTTCCTGAGAGCTAAAGAATTCATGTATTGATTTCATATTTCTGGATTTTTCCCTAGCCACAGTCAGAGTGGAAGTGGAGGTAAGACACACACTTTTTTGTCAATGTGTACAAGTTTCTTTATAAGTCTTCACTATTTTTAGTATGTTAATGAAAAATTATTTAGTTTTCCAATATAGAAGGAGATCTTAATACAAAGAAAGAACACTGGCCTGGGAGTTAATGAATGTCTGAATGTCTGCTCACCATGAGCTAAATATTTTTATCACTGCCTCGCTTCTCTACCATGAATACCTATCTCTACCCCTTACTCAGTTTTTCTTTTTCTCATGTTTATCTTCCTCATTGCTTTCCTCTCAAGATCAGAGTGCCTCTTACTTATCTCTCATTTTTCTTTTTTTTTAATATTTATTTATTTATTTATTTTTAGTTGTAGGTGGACACAATAGCTTTATTTTTATGTGGTGCTGAGGATCGAACCCAGTGCCTCACGTGTGCTAGGCAAGCACGCTACCACTGCGCCATAACCCCAGCCCCATCTCTCATTTTTCTTTATCATGTCAGTCCCCCAAATTCTCATGAAATGATAAAGCAATGAACTTACCTACTATGTATGTAGAGTGGGAAATTAAGGAGGTTTTTGGTTTGTCTGTTGAAGTGGTTCATATGGAAGAGAAATCATTTCTCCAGTCAAACACAGAAAATTTGTTATCAAAATAGGATTGATCTCTATGTGACCATATTATGAAATTAACAGATTTCCTCCCTAATCCAAATGAAGGGTTCCCACCACCACCAGATGATGACATTTATGATGGAATAGAAGAGGAAGATTCAAATGAAGGGTAAGAATAATCAGTGGGTTGCCTTTTTGCAAAATATTATGGACATATGGAAATTTAGTTTTGATTTCCAGTTTGGATAAAAAAGCAGAAAACAGTGTTATTTATTACATTCCCAAAAATGATTAGAAGATTTAATTAATACCAATAGTAAATCAAGAAGTGTAATTGAATCACACTTCAAATGAAATGGTAGATTGTTTGGAACAATCTCAACAACAATGGCAAAAGAAGGAAAATAAAAAAAGATAAATTATAGGTGTTGTAGATTTTTTTTTACTTTCTCCAATTGTTTATTTACTAATTGATAATTTATTTTTACAGCACTATCTGAAGTGTTTCAGTTACAAGGCTATCTGTGTATAACAACATAAGTGTAAACAACCCAAGTCAATTGAGATTGTTACCTCTGTTAGAACCAGTATTAACTAGTATGATAATATATGGGAATAATAATATTTTAGGTTAATGATAAATTTTTCTTACCATTTTTAAATAACATTAAAATTTAAGATCAACTAATTTGTTAATTTTAATCATATATAAAGCTAAATCAATGTTTTAAACTTAATTCCATCTTAACTTCATATTTTAAGAATCAAGAAATGTCACTAAATAGGAAAAAAAATGACCCACCTAGTGGAAACAATATTCAAACACAAGATCTATAAGCTGAATAGCACCACCTTGTTGAACACATGGAGTTACTTGTTACCCAAATGATCATTGCAGTGTAATTATAAAACATCTGAATATCCACACAATGTCTTCATGTTCTGCTGATGATCACATTCTAATTAATCCCTGCATGCTCCAAAGCTCCACACTACAGGTGGAAGAGAAGAGTAACACGTGGTCCTGGGGGATTTTGAAGATGTTAACGGGAAAAAATGACAAAAAGAAAAGTATACGAGAGAAACGTAAAGTCTCTGAGTCAGACAATGATGAAGGTTCATCGTAAGAGTCAACCAGCCGAACTCAGTGCACAATAACTACACTAATTTTAATTGAATTGAATGCTACTAATATTCTATAACTAATAATCAAATCCTGATAGGCTTAAACCATCTTGATGTTATTGTCCATTAATCATCTTAGACTCACATATGGTGACATGCTTAAATTCATGCATTAATTACATAAGAGGAGCCCAAATATTCAAAAATCATCAGTTAATTCAAAGACATTTTACTTTTTTCACCAACACACAAAAAAACACAGTACACAAACCTTCACGTGCTCATATACACATGAACACACCATTTAGTAGGACTTTTTAAAAATTATAGCATTCCATCTAAAAGCTTATAATTCCAACTCCAACACCACAAATAGTAAAATATGTTGTATTTTGTATTGACAAATCTTCAAAATTCCCATTATCTGTTAAAAGTTAATTTGCTAAAAATAAAGGATACAATTTGGAATTTTTTCATTAATATAATATTTAAAGTCTTTGTAATTCTGTTCCACAACAGTGATATGTTAATTCTATTTGAATTATATTCCTCCTTTCCTATACTAAAATTATTCTAAATATCCTAAGTTTGTCTAAATGAAGACTAAGGCATACATTTTCTTTTTCTATCCCAAAAATAACCCTTTAGTATAAATCCATACATATGAATTTGAAAGATCATGTTCCCTGGCACAAGAAAATCTGTTTTATATGTACCTAATGTATTCACCACATCTCACTGGAAGTAAAGTTGTTAATTCCATATAAAATTCTTAATTTTAAATCCTTTTATGAAACATCAAAAAACCTCAGTCAATAAACAATGTACTTGACATTTTGAGAAAACATAAGAAGAAATTTTTGAGCAGAATTATCTATATGTAATTTTTACTTAGAAATAAAATAATTTTTTTCTGTTTCCATTATACACCACCCAATTCTGATTTGGGATTATTTGAATTAATGATACCTCACACTCTCATAAGTCATTTCAATCCTATGCACCATTCTTTCAAAGGTTTATGTGTTTGTGTTTATATTTAGAATCCATCGTTCAGAAAGAAAGAAAAACAAAGGTGTTTTTCTGTTGCAACTAAATGCCACCTAATTCTGATTTCAGATCACTTCTATTAATAAACTCTCACTCTCTAGTTTAAGTGGATGTTCCTCTCTTATTCACCATTCTCCTGCTTTTGGGGTGTATTGTGTATATTTGGGGAAATATGGTCATATTCCTATGACCTCTGTTAATTTTTTTTTAATATTTTTTAGTTAAACATGGATACAGTGTCTTTATTTTGTTTTTGTTTATTTTTACGTGGTGGTGGGGATCGAACCAAGTGCCTCACACGTGTGAGGAAAGCACTCTGCCACTGAGCCACAACCTCAGCCCGACTTCTGTCGATTTTTACTCTGCATTTTTCTTCTTCAATTCTATTCAACAGTTTCAGACCAGTGCTATCACAAATGAGTCCAAAATATGGAGTTCATCTAAATTATTCTGATGTGATAATATGTCCAAACCTCAGAACAATTTGAAAATGTGCTCCAATGGCTGTGGGCAAAATATGCCAACTGAACGTCTTGACTGTTGACATTTTTTTGGCCAATATTGGGGTGCAAACAAAGTCTTGCTAAATTCCAAATTGATGCACAGATACTAGGATTCTGGGACAATGGAGGATAAGAGAGGAATGATGGTCAACAGATTAACCTTTTAAAAACTCTGGGCTATTACCTGTTCACACTTCTTTTATATAAAGAAAATATTTTTTCTAGGTTCATATTAGACTGATTGTATTTGTGTCTCATTTTCTTTCCAGTTTCCCTTGTCCTCCTAAGCAACTGGGTAAGTAATAAAAACTAATTATATATTTTATATATTTATTTCTTGCAGATGGGATAGTGGGAAACATTGAATGCAGTCACAGTATCTGCATTAAAGTCCTGACTCTGAAAATAATAAATTATGTGACCTTAGGCAAACAACTTCACCTTGAGTGGCCACAGTTGCTCAACAACAAAACAACAGGATAAGAAAAATAAGAAAGAGCGACAGCTTTAAAGCAATTCTTCCAGGAAACGCGACAGAGTTAGGAATAAGTGGAAGAGCTGGACATCAGTGTCCTCTATGTCTCCCTGCCCCATTTCAGTACACACTTGATATATAGGACTCTCACATATAAAAGCATGCCAGTTTATATGCCTCTGAGGCCCTTTTGAATCTAATTTCTTTAAATTTTTCATACATCATTTATATTATATTTGGAAAATTTACAATGAAAGTTTTTTTCTTTGTGCAGTTTTAGTTTATTTTTTGATCCACTGAAACAGATCTTTCAAAGTTTTATTTAAATTTACCTTGAACAAAATAAATCTAGTCTCCCAAGAATATTCAGGGGCTTTTCAAAAAGATTACTTATTTAATTAATTAATATATTAAAATATCAGTCCAACATATAGATAATGTATTCTTCCAGAATCTTTATTTCACTATAAAACTTACTTTGCTGGTGCTGGGGTTGTGGCTCAGTGGTAGAGTGCTTGCCTAGCATGTGTGAGGCACTGGGTTCGATTCTTAGCACCGCATATAAACAAATAAAGTCCATTGACAACTATAAAAATATTTTTTAAAAAACTTACTTTGCAGTTATCAGTTTGAAAATAGGCAAAAGACTAACTCAAATTTTATGAATAACGGACAATATGCTTATATCTTAATATATAATAAGCCTTAGCTCCACAAAGAGTAGGTATAAAATGGAATAAATGTAATAATTTCAGTTAAAAATTTGGGGGTTTTGTCTGTTGTCAAGTGTTTGAAATGCATGTGTGTGGAATAGTAAATTTTTAAAATACTTATTATGGATTTTTCATATAACTCAGCACGTTTTGTCTGGTGAAATTAATTAATCTGAACACACAGAGAGAAATATAGTTTTGTTAGTTTGCTTGTCTTTGTTTTTTGTGATGTTGGGGATGGAATACAGGGCCTTGTCTAAACATAGGATTTGTGGGAGTGTATACTAGGAATTGAACTCAGGGGCACTCAACCACTGAGCCACATCCCCAGCCCTATTTTGTATTTTATATAGAGACAAAGTCTCACTGAGTTGCTTAGTGCCTCTCCATTGCTGACACTGGTTTGAACTCACGATCCTTCTGCCTCAGCCTCCCAAACCGCTAGGATTACAGGCACTGCACCGGGCTAAACATTGGAATTTTTAAAGGAAATAAATTCCTTCCACTGCTGAAGAGCATTTAAACGTTCTCTAATAATCATTCTTTAATCTCTTTGCAATTTCTTCTACTCTCCTCAGCTTTATTTGCTTGTGGAGCAGCTTAGGTACGGAGGGAAAGCATTCTTTCTGACTTTAACAAGAAATCTAGAAAAATATCCACAGATTGGGAAAGCCATTGATTCATTTAAGATCATGGCAACCTTTCTCCCAATACTGCTTTTCATCACCTGCTGGTATCAGAAGCATCTTATTTGAAGAAAAAATCTTTTCAAAAGTGATACACCCCTAATATCAAAGCAAGGTAAAAGTTAAGAGCAAGATCAGCAAGTAAAAGAGAAAAATAGTTAGATGATAGATAGATAGGCATAGACATAGATATGCAAATAGAATGATACATATTATTGAAGTACTCCAACCCCTGAAAAATCTTGTTTCAATTTCCACTTCCTATTGATGGTAGCCAGTAATGATGATTTATTTGTCAGCAATTTGCTAGTCCTATCATTCATCCCATTTGTGGATATTTTCCAGATAATGATAGCTATAATCATATAATCATCATGAGCACAGTTCGTTCATTCTTTCTTTTTTTCTTTTCTTTTTTTTTTTTTTTGAGAAAGAAATGGAATACACACATCCTCGAAGATAAGGACCTCCTTGCTTTGAGTAGCAAACAATGCTTGTAGGAGAAATGTACGCAGACTCCAGGAAATCTTCTGGCTATTATCCTTGAAGCAATCTTTATATTAAAAACATCAGTGAATGCTCATATCAAAATTTAATCGGACAGTGTCTCAATCTTTGATCTTGATCTTCTGTCTTTTGTTAGACATGGGAGAAGAAGTGTATGATGATGTGGATGCTTCAGATTTCCCTGCTCCACCAGCAGACATGAGGTAATAAGAATGCTTTCATTATAATGAAGAATTGCGAATGAGATTGTTCAAGAAAATTCAACTAGAATAAAATCCTGATGGGATGTGTGTCTACTGTGTACCATCTTGTGGTCTAGCTCTTTCTAAAGCTGTGTTTCCTTCTGATCTCAGCTCTAACCCCTCTCTGGACAATGAGCCAATTGTCCCCATCCTCCTTCTCTTTCCCATTTACGCTCCCCAGACCCTGATTCTGCAGTTCTATTAACTGTCTCCTGATTAACCTTGGCTTGGTGACTCACTGATGTCTGCATTAATGTGCTCATTCAATTCACTAGGGAAATGTATTTGAGAATCTTATCACAAACTATTTCAGTAATTCATCTCTCTTTATTTTTACTCTTCTCTCAAAACATTCTGTGCCTTTAACATACTCCTTACCTTCTATCTCAGCCCTCGCCCTTCTTATTCTAGCTATATCTGTTCTCCATCAGGTTGCTTCCTTTGTGGAGAAGAAGATAAAAAGAAATGTATTGTTTAAAAAGATTTTAATGAAAGTCTTTTTTTCACAAAAGCATCAGAATCTCAAAAGTTCCATTCAAACTAAAAGGAAAAAAAAAGTCGATGCTCAATAGTGACTTTCTCCAGCTTAAGTGAGGTTTCAATTTAATTTTAGGTTAAAATTGTTTGAGCTGGGCACAGTGGCACACACCTGTAACCCCAGCGGCTCGGAAGGCTGAGGCAGGAGTTCAAAGCCAGGCTCAGCAAAAGCAAGGCGCTAAGCAACTCAGTGAGACCCTGTCTCTAAATAAAATACAAAATAGGACTGAGGGTGTGGCTCAGTGGTTGAGTCCCCTTGAGTTCAATTCCCAGTATCCACCTCCTCTCCCAAAATAGAATACTTTGAAAATCTGTTAAGATCAGTTAATACAAAAGGAGTATCTTTGAAAATTCTTTTGGGATAGAACATTACGTGGTAGGATGCTTCCAGATTTTCAACCAAATATGTGAGATCATCTGATAATACTGTGTATAAAAGCAATGCCCTGTTATACTTAAAGAAAGACAAATAAAAAGTTGGCGGGTCTGGGATTGTAGCTCAGTGGTACAGCACTTGCTTAGCATGTGTGAGGCACTGAGTTTGATTCTCAGCACCACATATAGATAAATAAATAAAAATAAAGTTCCATCCACAACTAAAAAATATTTTTTTTAAAAGTTGGTATACTTGGTTAATCAAAGAACAGAAGTGACATAAATGGGTACAAGAAGTAGTACTTTCTGAGCTGTCCTCAAGAATGCATGTAAAAACTCTATTAAGTCTTTTTTTATGAACATTGTTGAGCTAATTTTACTGAACTAGAGCAGCATCAAGATCAAAGAATCTGAAGGCAAAATATACTGTCGTTCATATGTGAAGATCAAGTTCCAGAGGCAAAACAAACAAGATGAAACAAAAATCATTCCCCTTTTCCAGTTCGCCATGAAAGGAAAACCTGACTTTCAATAACACATTCAAGTTTTAATATTCCTCACCATGGGGAAGTTCTTCCTATTTGTGATAGTTTTTAATGCATTTTTCTGTTGTACATTACTACAGAAATGCTACCACATTCCAAAAACCAGCTCTCCAGGAACCCAGAATTACATACTGGTACTTTTCTTAGAGCAAAACAATCTCCAGCTGATTAAACATTATCTGATACAGACTGTTTTCCTATCCTTTGCTTATTTTCAGAATTTAAAATAATTTTGTGTTTTTTAACCTACTAGTCTATTTTTAAATAAATTATTTTCAAAGTTAGCTTGTGGAACATTTTTAGCATTCAAGTATATTCTGATGACCCCCAGAGAGCTAATCCGGACCAGCAATTCCACCAGTGTCTAGGCTCCCATAAGGCAGTGGACATCCAGGACAAATGTAGAACTTGAGAAAGGATATGTGCTTATTCTTTCAAAGTGAATAAACTAAATGCTAAGCATCAAAAATTTAGAATCAAACATTTTAAACATATCACTTACAAACAAATCTTTATCCTAGATAATCTAAATAAAAATTAATATCAGTGTTTAAAACATTTCACTAATCACTAATACTTAGGACACTTCAGTTCCCTTCTACAGAGATTCAGTCCATTCCCTATCATCCATATTTAATCAGCAAATAGATTTCAACCTAGGTTACACAATAGTGTCACTTGAGGAGCTTTTAAAATATGTATGTTAGTACCTAGACCCCACTCAGGTTAATTAGAACTTAAGATTAATTTAACCAAATATAAATTAAATTAGAATTTCTAAGTACTGGGAAAGGGCGTTATTATGTTTTTCAAGTTTCCTAGATGATCCTGTGTTTGGCCAGGCTAAAAGATCATTGTCTTGGCTTATTCACCTCTATAGTGGTAATTGGCTTTAGTCCAGTTGGTATTGAAGAGCTATAGTGACTATCAATGCATGGGCCTTAGAGTTCTTTTTATTTTTAATATCAAATCCATCAATTGATCAAAACACTTAGAATATGTCTTTCATACACACACACATTCAAATAGACAATAAAGTGGTTAAGATAAAGACTGAATATTAGCTATCTAATTTAATATAGTATCTAAAGTCTTAATTTTACCTAAAATTTTTTTATTAACCAACATTTCCTGCCTCTCACTTGGATGCCATTTTTTATTTTTCTTTTTATTTATTTTTTGTGATGCTGGATATCAAGCCCAGTGCCACATGCATGCTAGGAAGCATTCTACCAATGAACTATATTCCTTGCCCCTCTTTCTCCATTTTGAGTAGACATAAAAATATAAACATATAGATAAACTTTATAAACCATAAAAATCAGATTGTTTTTTTTTAATTTTTTTTTTAGTTGTTGATGGATCTTTATTTTATTCATTTATTATTTATATGTGGTGCTGAGGATCGAACCCAGTGCCTCACACATGCTAGGTGAGCACGCTACCACTGCGCCACAACCCCAGCCCAGGTTTTTTTTTTTTAAGCATTCTCTTTTAAGCTGTTTCTGTGACATTGGCCAAGTCAATTAATTACCTAGGAAGGGTTTTAAAATACAGGAGATTCAATTTTCCTTTCTCTAATTGCTAGAGATGTTGAACTTTTTTATGTTTACCATTATATTTCTTCTTTTGAAAGGGGTCTGTTCAGTTCCTTTGCCCATTTATTGATTGGGTTATTTGTTTTGGGGGTGTTAAGCTTTTTTGTAGATCTTAGAAATTAATGCCTTATCTGAAGTGCAGGTAGCAAAGATTTTCTCCCATTCTGTAGGTTCTCTCTTCGTGCTCTCAATCGTTTCCTTTGCTGTGAAGCTTTTAGTTTGATGTCATCCCACTTATTGATATTTTATTTCATTTCTTGTGCTTTAGAAGTTTTGTAAGGATGTCAGTTTCTGAGCCAATATGTTTAAGTGTTGAACCTATATTTTCTTCTAGTATGTACAGGATTTCTGTTCTAATTTCTGGGTCTCGGATCCAGTTAGAGTTGATTTTTGTCTAGAATGAGAGAGAGAGGTTAACTTTCATTCTACATATGGATTTCTAGTTTTCCCAGCACTACTTGTTGAAGAGGCTATCTTTTCTACAGTGTGTGTTTTTGACACTTTTGTCTACTATGGGGTAACTGTGTTTATGCAACTATCAAGAATACAAGTAACAAATGTTGATGAGGGGGAAAGGGAACACTCATACATTGTTGGTGGGACTGCAAATTGATATAACCCCTCTGGAAAGCCGTACATAGATTCTTAAATAAACTAAGAATGGGACCACCATTTGGCCCACTTATCCCACTCCTCAGTATATATCCAAAGGATTTAAAATCAGCATACTACAGTGATGCAGCCACATCAATGTTTATATTCACAATAGCTAAGCTATGGAGCCAACCTAGGTGTCCTTCAACAGATGAATGGATAAAGCAAATGTGATTATATACACACACACACACACACACACACACACACACACACACACAATGGAATATTACTCAGCCATAAAGAAGAATGACTTTATGACATTTGCCAGTAAATGGATAGATCTGGAGACTGTCATGCTAAGTGAAATAAGCCAGTCCCAAAAAACCAAAGGTCAAATGTTTTCGAGGATGTGAGGAAGCTAAACTACATAAAGGGGGGGGAAGGGGAAGAACAGTAGTTCAGAAGATTAGACAGAGGGTAACAAAAGGAAGGGGAGGGGAGATAGGAATAGGAAAGACAATAGACTAAATCTAATGTAATTTCCTACGTACACATATGAAAATACCTAACAAATCCCACCATTGTCCCCACTCACAAGAATAGGGTCTTAATTAGAATAAGATATTTTCTATGCTTGTATAATTTTATCAAAATGGATTCTACTGTCATGTGTAACTAAGAAGAACCAATTCAAAAAATAAATATAGGGGATTCAAATACAGGTTGAGTCACATGAAACCACTGGTATGCAACCATATCTCAGGCACTACTCAGTGTTTTCTATGGTTCAATATAATAGAGAACCTCTCACTTCCATTATAACTTGTAATCTATGTTCTCTGGAAAAATCCATTCTGTTATGAAATGTCATCATTTATTATTATAAATAGTTCTGAGTTTCTAAGAAATGATTAATTAAAAACAGTGTTGAACAAGATTTTAATGTATGAATTAAGTCTATTGTAATCTACTCTTTTTATATTCTATAAACAAAATGTTTTATGTCTGTTGCTACCCTAGCAGTATTGGAAAACCCAAGACAGAAGAAAAAGACCAGAAGAAGCTAAAAAAGCAGGGAAAAGAAGAAAAAGACCTCAGAAAAAAATTTAAAGTATGTCATTTTTAATAGCATACAAAATTCAAAGCACTAATGAAAAAATTCAGTAATTTTAAATGCCAAAATACACACTTCAATAGTGTGTAGTGTCAGTATTAGTTATCTATCATTACTCCTTTATTTGCTGCAAAACTTATTTTATATTTAAATTTATTCCTATAATAAATTATTCAAGTTTTCATACAGTAACAGTATATGTGCTTATATATTAAATTTCTTTGTCCTCTGAACCTTGATAAGAAGGTAATTCAAAAATCCTTCTTGAAGTTGATGAGGTTATGAGTGACTTTTCCCAGTAGTTATCTTAATGTTCTTATATTATCATTTGAAAACAATGAATTATTTAGCAAATAATTTCTGAATAAATTTGTCAGTAAAGAAATTACTATAATAGTACACATCAACCAATAACTCAAATGTATTTATTTTCCAGTATGATGGTGAAATTAGAGTTCTATATTCAACTAAAGTTTCACCCTCGTTAACTTCTAAAAAGTGGGGGACTAGAGATCTGCAGATAAAGCCTGGAGAATCTCTTGAAGTTATACAAAACACAGACGATACAAAAGTTCTCTGCAGGAATGAAGAAGGAAAATGTAAGTCGTTGTTTTTGCTGTACATATATAGCACTCCAGAATTTAGCAGCCAAACAAGCATTTGTGATCACCCTGTATTTACTAACTTGTTTTGCTTTATGTTTTTGTGAGTTGTAGAAAATGTCAAGAAATTGGAGAGTCTCCTGTCCTGAAATAAATGTATTTTATTTCAATCTCTTTTCATTTACCTCTTGGTACATATATATCCTGATGACAAATTAGTACTTCTCTAAATATGCCTACACATCAGAAAAAGCTAGTATGTATATTAAAATTGCAGTTGCCTGGACCCACCCTTGACTTGCCAAATCATAAGCTCTGGGAATCCTGGGCCCATAACTCCTTCCCTTACTTGTTCATGTGCACATTAGAGACCCCACTGTGCTGATGGGGCGAGTTGGCTCTTGCTCTGTCCTAGTTTTGAAACTTTATAGCATTTTTCACATCTAGAATTTACAGTTTTTCTGCCTTGCAAATTCACTTGTTTTCATTAATTCACTTGTTTCATTAAATGCACTTAATGCAGTATACTGTTCCCATTAGAAGACAGTCCCTATTCTTTTTAATTTTATCAGCTACTAAAGTTGACATATGGAAATATTTTTGTCAAAATTTTTAAAGGAAGCTTATTTAAAACCCAGGGAGGAGTAATTCAAAAGTACATTTTCTATATTTAAAATTGGATAACCAACATGGCTGTCCCATGGCAGTTCAGTCTGTCTGCATGGAAAACATGGACTCCAGGTTTAATTTTAATAGGGGAAAAGTGACTCAGGGACAGGAATAGTAATCGATCTCAATAACAAAATAGTGACTTGAGGATGGTGGAAGAGGATTAAAGTTACCATGGAGGAAATGTGGTAAACTTTTCAAAGAAAATGTGGAATGTGTATACAAAAGATAAAGGGCAGGAACTATATAATATTTAGATTTGAAGTTCAGTGGAGATAATGTGGAAACAAAGCCACTGGAGACCAAAATATCTATTCAGACTGACATTTGTGGGAACCAACCCTAAGAAATAGCCTTAAATGCAGGGGAAAATAAACCTATATGCATTGAAATGTCAAAAATATTTAAAAATTCAAAATTTCAAAATTATTATATAGAATATACCAAATTGAATATTTAAAATGATGATTTTGATAATAATGATGTGATGAGTATCTCATGACATAATAGGATAAATAAGAAGCCTGCTTAATGTGGGTTAGGATTTATAACCATGTTTTAAAAATCACACAAATAAAAAGAAACTAAAAGAAATTGTACCAATATGTTCATAGTGGCCATTTAGGATGACGAGTCTAAATAATATGTTATCTTTCTTCTACTTTCCAAATTATTTCACATTTTTCACAATAGAATTGTCCTTGTATTTGTCATGAGGAACTCTTTCCACAGCACAAGCTTGACATATCTTGCCTTTGGTACAAAGAAAATCTTGCAATGACATTCTAAAAACTCCTGTCCTAAGCAACACCTCCCATCCAAAGCAATGCTTCTCCAGCTCAAAAAGACATCCTCATTATTTGGATTTGTTGAAAATGTAGATTCTAATTCAGTAGATCTGAAGTGCGGTCTAGCTTTCTGCATTTTGAGAAGCAGATGATTAATTATGATGGTCTCTGGGACATATTCTGAGTTCAAAGGATACAGTTGACTTCATCAGCAGACATATGAATAGAGCTGTGTAGGAATACAGTATCGGTAACAGAAATAGAGAAGAGACTCCTATTTTCCTAGGAACCAGTGGGCTATAGGAGTGAGCCATTCGAAGATAATTTTACAATTTACTGTCATTTCCTTTTTGAACACCAATAGTTCTAAATACTGTTGTGAATACTGAAGGGGCTCTTGTCCTCTTAGAATTTACCATCTCTTAAAACTAATGGTGACACTCAAGAGGCAAAGGCAGGAGGATTGCAAGTTCACTGCATAGCAAGGCCCTCAGCTACTCAGTGAAACCTGTCTCAAAATAAAAAAATAAAAAAGGGCTGAGGATGTGACTTAATACTAAAATGCCCCTGGGGTAAGTCCCCAGTTCCAAAACAACAACAAAAAGCAAAAACAAAAACAACAACAAAAACCTAACAGCATAAGCATGGGAACATGTCATAAACTTCTGGTAGATTCTAGTCAAGAAATTCATGTAACGCTCATCTCTTTTTTTCTTTTTCCTGATAGACTACCAATGTACTTTACAATTTCTAAGCTCACTGATAACTACTTCAATTCTTAAGTGGTTTGGAGTGGGGGCATCTATCATCTGGCACATGTACACCTGTTGTTTTTTTTTGTAAAGAATTTCTTTGAACTGGATTTTGGCTTCCTTTGACTTCCCCGTTTCTGAGGTGACTCTGGGAAACACCAGTAGGCAAAAGTGACACAGGGGAAGGAAAGCAGCCCCTCAACCTTATAATCAGAAAAGTTATCACTTAGATAATGAGAACTTAATGCTGCTCAGGATCTCTGATGGTCAGTGTATCCCACCCAGTGGGAAACAAGCTGGGGTATGTATATACCAGGAAGCTGAAGCTTATTCCTGGCAGGTGTCGAGTCATGTGGGATACTGACCAAGCTAATAAAGAGTTCTAGAAGTCAGAAAAATCCCTTGGTGAAAATATTGTTTGAAGCACAAGTGCTGTCAGTTGAAATTTGGACAATCGCTACTCAAAGTGCCAGTAGTTGAGGGTAAAGGAGGAGTGACAGAAGTAGCTGCTACTGCCTTTCCGATGCAGCACTATTCCAAAATTTAATTACCATGTCTGCTTAACTTTACTTTTATGTTTTCAAACATCCCGATTTCCCTTAATTTGTATAAACTTTCTGTTTATTCCTTCCTTGGACTGGATCCTTGATCATTCTTAATTTTATTTATTTGTTTTTTTCTTTGTTTTTGCAGAGCCTCAAACACAAGAGGCAAGTTCATTCCCAGCCAATTTTGCTTATTTTTTTAATCTATTCTTTACACACTTCTATAGGACTTGGAATGATTGATGTATAAATGTAAACCTCTCTCACCTAGATAATTGCAATAGGCGTTGAAATGGTATGCTCCTCTTTACCCTCTCAGCCAACCTACTCACCATACTGCTAACCAAATATTATTTTTAAAAAACACAAAGTCCAGACTAGCATATAAAACCCTTTATGATCTAGCCTCACCCTGCTATTTTCCACCTACAATTGACAAATAGAAACTACGTTCTTGTCATTCCCTGAATAAATTGTGCTGTTTCATCTCACTATGAAATTTGATTTGATTTGGAATTCCCATAATTATCTATTAAAAAATAACTCAGTTGTCATCCAAAATCAGAAGCACCCCACCCCATCCTACTCCCAGCCACTCCATCACAATTAATATCTCCCAACTCCACCATGATGCTACTTTTGCTACTGTAAGTATCATTATTGTTTTACCTGTCTATTACTTACTAGACTCTGAGCCTAACAAAAGCCTCAGTGGCATATTCTCAACATTGTTTATTAACCTTTGCACAGCACCCTGCACCTTGAGTGGTCCATGCTAGATTGAATGTAACAATTGGGGAATTGTTGGGTAACCCAAGGAAAGTCTGGATTATGGATATTCACAAGGAGTCTGCTGAATAGTTTAACTGGTTAGCAGACAGGAGTTCTCTGTCTTAGCCTTAGTAGCATGGTTAGCTTGTTGAAGTTCACAGAGGAGCCTCTACATCTTTCTCTTCCTTGTTTTCACACCTTCTGATAAGTAGCAAGGGCACCTGCCATTTAGAACCATGGTGACTCTTTTCCTAACCCTTCATTCTTCTGTAGTCCATTGAAACAAAGAAAGCAACCTAGTGATAGAAATCACAGATTAAAGCATGAACAACAATCCCTTACCATTTAGAATGGAGAACGAGCCACTTTTATAGACATTATTACATTTGATCATGTTTTACCCACTAACTTGTAGAAGCTTGAACTGTGTAGGTGTTGGGATCTTAAATATATATTTCTGGCACATTCTCAAATGTTTAAAATTTCTAGCTAATACATGTGCTTATTCTAGAACTCAATGTCTCATAAGCTGTAAGTTTTCCCACCTCCTGTCACAAGAGAAAAATTATCTACAAAGAGTGTGCAATGAGACAGGAGCTGAGTTATTTGTGGCCGCAATGTTCTCAATTTCCTTTGAGCATCAAAGAAAGAGAGACTTCAAAGATGCTTTAGATTTTCACAAATCCAATCAATCATTTAAGTAAGTTGCTTTTTTCTGTTTTAAGACAACACATGCTCACTGAGAAAAATTTTTTAAATTCAGAAATTTTAAAGAGTCACTCTGACACTCTTAGGCTACTCGGTAGGCTGAAGCAGAAGGACCACTTAAGCCAATGGTTCAAGCCAGCCTGGAAAAGATGGCAAAAAAAAAAAAATTAATGTCTCCAAATAAACAAAATAATTTTTTAAAAAGTCAGTCTAATATAAGCACCAGAAACTATAGACAGAGATAGAAAAGAAACAGATAATATTTTTATAAAATCAATGTAATTTACATTTTGATATTATACATCACATTTTTTTTCTATCATGAGCATTTTCTCCTGAAGTTGGACACTGTTTACTTGTCTGGGTAAATCTGTTAATATGATTTTATTGTTTTTAAACTGTGTAAGACCAAATGGAGTAAATTCAATTTTATTTCTAAACATATAGCAAATGAAATAATGAGGAAGTAATATATTGTCATGTTTATTAAGTAAAAAAAAATGAAAATATTAGAATAAAGATAATTTCTATTTTTCCCAAACCATTTTCTATTTCCTTGGTAACTTTCTACTCAAAATATCTTTCTAAGAGGTGAGTCACTAATCCTGAGAGATATCTGCACTGGAGCAAGCAAATATTTGGGGAGAAAATTAACTGGCACATGTGGGGGGTGAGTGTTTCTTTCCTAACTAGCTCTACCCAAAACATTTGTTTCAAGCCACTGTGTTCTGTTTCATGAATGTGAGGTTTCTGAATAATAATTGTACTTGATGTGGGAGAATCCCTGGTGTATTAGCACTCACAATATCACAGGGCTAACTGAGCACAGCAGCCATTCCACGTGGGATAGAACCATGATGAAGTTTGTTTTGTGCATTTTCGACTAACATTCCCTATGATCAATGCAAACATCTTATGTGAGCCAAATAGAACATTCTTCTACTGAAAAAAATTATTTCCAGGAACTATAATAGATTACATAAAATTCATGAAAGTCACTTATTTTGACGTTGTCACAGATAATTCTTTTAATAGAATGTAGTTTTAGCAGAAATTCTTAAAAGGTAATAGAAAAACCTATCTATATTAAAAGCCATTAATCCTGTAAAATGCTGTATAATATAGATGATTTCGCAGCTAGTGAGCACTAAATTATCACATTGTCAGGGAACTAAAATACAGCAGCGTGGTACCATCCTACACTCCATTTCCATGCTATATTTTTCTTAAATAATATTCACAATTATTGATGCTTGTGTTTTCTCTCTTTCTCTCTCTCTCTCTCCACAACAACAACAATGAAATTATCAATGAAATAGAAATTGTTCCATACAACTTTCAGCAGGGAATATATAGGAGGAACTATATTAGGGGTTTCAGAACCTAAGTGAATATATAATGTTTTTGTAATTATTTCTTAATTTTTATAATTATTCTTGAAGTTGAAGTAATAGAACTGTGTATCATTAATTACCAACTTTTTAAAGGGCAATGTTTTATCCAGATCTGCAAAATTTTAGCATGTTGGGTTTTCCTAAAGGCATAGGAAAAAATTAATTTCTGAAAGTGTTGATTATGTTTTTTCTGCTTTGAACCTTATTCTCATACTCTTCTGCAGCTTAAGTCTTCTTGTGGTCGAGTGCTTTATTTTTTGGTTGTTCTTGTTTGTTTTTTTTGATAGTACTGGGGATTGAACCCAGGGCTTTGCCTTGGCTAGGCAAGTGCTGTACCACTGAGCTACATTCCATTCTTTTTAAAGTGTTTATGTTGAGCTAAAGTTTCACTAAATTGCAGTCTCAAACTTGTGATCCTACTGCCTTTGCCACCTGAATAGCTGGGATTACAAGCGTGCACCACCTTTCTCAGCTCTTCTGGTGTTTTTTTTAAAAAACTTGAAATACATTTGATGCTAGAACAATTCCATTCTCTGGGAATGCTTGTAATTTCCTATATACTTATGTAATTTTCTGACTTTCAATTTTAGTTCAGAGATTTTTGTGAAATCCTAACATCTCAAAATAAGATTGATTTCAATGGTAAAGGCTTCAGTTCATATACATCCTTATTTTTAAACATGAATATATCATAGGAACATTTATTATTGTATTGTTTATTTTCCAGTTTGTCTTAGGAGGAAATCCAAAATGAAAGAACCACTAATTTTAGCTGATGGAAAAAAGCCTCTGATTATTATCTGTAAAGCATTATTCAGATTCTATTTTAACCCCCAATATAGATACATATAAAAACTATTTCAGTTATTGGAACCATGAAAAAAATTACAATTTGAACAGGGAGGGTCAGGGCTACACACAAGTAGCTACTGGGGAGTCTGAGGTGGAATACCACTTGCGCCCAGGAGTTGAAAGGGTGCTTAGGCAACATAATGGAACCCTCATCTCAAAAATAAATAAATAAATAAATAAAAATAACAAAAACAAACCAAAAAAACCCTGCGATCTTCAATTTGTCCTATAAGTTCATTATCTGCACATACTATTTTCTTTTGAGAAATAATTTAATCTTTTAGACATGAGCTTATCTCCTTTCAAAATTGTTAAATTATGGTATATTTCTTAATTTAAAAATAAACTAAGAAGCATGTTAATATAATCATGAAACATGTGAACATTTCAAGTCAACATGAAATGAGCTATAATATCAAAGTTTTGCCAGAGACCATAGAAATTAATTGTAGGTGTTCTTATATTAGCAGTTTTTGCTGCTTTTGCTTTAGTTGCAATAAAATGGAAAGTCTAATGGTCTAATTTTTCATACTTTGAGAAAAATATTACTTTATCACGTTATCACTTTGACACATGCTTTGTTACTTCCACACTACAAAAATGGACAGATAACTTTGATATTTTCTTTTTCCAGATGTGATGCTTATAAACAATTTTCATTAGAAATAGTGAACTTTTTGATAAAATGTTTTGGTGGAGTATTTTTTCACCCTGAGCTACTTAGAGTTATTTTTAAAATTTGAATCTATAATTTCAGTTGGATGATCTTTACTTAAAAAATATCTTTTCACATTGAATCAATGGCACTATGACATCAATATATTTAAATAAGTTTATCCCATGTGAATCTTTGCTTATGGGCTTCCGCTTTATATTTTTAATATGTTCTCTTCATAATTTTTAATTCATAATATTTAATACATTTACTCTGACATAGAGCCAAAATTAGATCTAAAGTAGACCAAGACCAACAGATTGACTTAGTGAGAAAAGTTATTTAGTGACTATATTGAAGAGGCAATAAATAGTTCTAACTTCAGAGATACAATAAATTTCAGGCACTAACAAAGATAATAATTCCAAATTAATTAGATGTTAGCAGATATTCTCAGGATAAATAGTCCAATCTTTTCCTCAGGAAAATTTTGCAAAATGAAAAGTAAATATAAAGTCTCACCATTTTAAACAAAAAGAAAACAAAATCTTAGTTTTCTTGCATAAAATATGGTTTATCCAGGCATGGTGGTAATCACAGCAACTCTGGAGAGTAAGGCAAGAGGATCAAGTTAAAGGTGAGCCTCAGTGATTTAGAGAGGCCCTGTCTCAAAACAGAAAAATTGGTAAAAGGGATTGAGGATGTGGCTCAGTAGTTAAGCATCCCTGGGTTCAATCCTGGTTACCAAAATAAATTAATTAATTAAGTTAAACATGGTTTATTTTTTATCTAATCCGTATATCACTAAAATCTCTGAAATGTATTCTAATAACACCTTTGTTTCAAAGAAGTAAAATCTTATCATTCTCAAATGGCAAAAGCAGAACAGGAAGCTCTTTTATACCAAGGATGAAAACTATTTTATTTGTATTTTTATTTATTTATTTTTATTAGTGCATTATAGTTATACATAATATTGAGGTTCATTCCAACATAATCATTCAAGCATGGAATATAATTTGGGCCACTTTAGTCCCTAGTATTTCCACTTTTCTTTTCTTCCTCCCTTCCCCTGTTCCTCTACTCTACTGGTCTTCTATTTATTTATAGTTTTTTTTTTAATTAGTTATACACACACACAAAGGTGAAATTCATTGTGACATATATGTACTTAGCATAGTTTGATCGATTTCATTCCACCATTTCTCTCTTTTCTTATCCCTCCTCTCTCCCCCTCAATCCCCTTCCTCTGCTCCACTGATCTCTATTCTGTTCCATGCGATCTCCCCTTACTTTAGTCTAGCTTCTGCATATGAGAGAAAACATTTGATTCTTGACTTTCTGAAACTGATTTATTTCACTTAGCGTAATGTTCTCCATTCCATCTCCATTCCATAATTTTATTCTTCTTTATGGCTGAAACTCCATTGTGTATATCCACCACATTCTCTTTATCCATTCCTCTGTTGACAGGCATCTGAGCTAGTTCCATAACTTGGTTATTGTGAGTTGTACTGCAAAATGTTTATGAGGCTATACCACTATACTATGCTGATTTTAGTTCTGTAGTACCGAGGAGTGGGATAGCTGGGTCATATGGTGGTTCCATTCCTAATTTTTTGAGGAATCTCCATGAGTATGAGAGCTATTTCACTACCATTAGGAGGCTCCCCCACGCACCCAAGGAGCCATTACCTGACTGGCATCTGAAAAGGGAGTTGAACAGTTCTGACTCTGCTCAGTATTACGAACTTTGAAATCTAAGTCTTAGGTCTGGTAATATTTTTTTTTAATTTTTTAAGTTGTAAATGGACACAATGTCTTTATTTTATTTGCTTTGTATGTGGTGCTAAGGATCAAACCCAGGGCTCCACACATGCGAGGCAAGCGCTCTACCGCTGAGCCACAATCCCAGCCCCTGGTAATATTTTTTACATTTGTATATAAATGACTTTTGTAATCTATGCTTACTAAATTCTTCCTAAAACTGGGTCATGTGAGTAACACCTTGAAGAAATAAATTTGATGGAAGCATTTACTTTGATCTGCCATAGCTTAAAGAAATTTTTTTTTAATTTGAAGGGGATATGGAGGAAAATTGTAAATGGAGGAGAAAAGAGACACATGAGAGAGAGAAAAAGAAGAAAAGAAGAAGAGAAAAGTAGACATGAATAAGAAAAATGGGTCATATTCAGAGACATAAAATTATTCAGTATATTATGATAACCACCTGCTTTTATGACAGTTTCTTAAAATGGATATTAAAGATTCTTAAACCTGTACCTGTAAATAAAATGTATTTTCTCTTTTCTTTGTAGATGGTTATGTCCTTCGGAGTCATCTGGTAGACAAGTAAGGCCATTTTTTGTCTATTATATTTGAAAAAAAATCTTGTTATTTTCTTTAAGAAAGATTTCTAATATAATTTAAATAATATAACCTACTAGGCTATCATAAGTAAATTGAAAACAATACATTATACTAATGTTAATACGGTGGTGTCTATAATAAGGTTTTTATAAAGTGCCACTTTTAAATAGGCAGAAAGCCCCTCTCATTCATGACTGTACAGTTCATAGTTTTATATACTCACTGGGCTTTCCACTCAGAAAATAGCAAAGGCAGGTCAAAACCACTAACTCTTTCATTAATACTTTGCATTTTATTTACTGACAATATAGTGGTTGAATTGAATTAACTAGGGGCTAAATAGTATCTATACAATAAGTACTAACATCTCCTGTTAGCATGCTAGAAAGAAGATAGTAGTAATGATTCTTCTTTCTTTATGAATAAGATGTTGTCACAGGTATTGTAAAAACAATACCTGTTTGGTATTGGTGTGCCATTATAGTCCTCCAAAATGTTTTAAGATTCTACTTTAAGAAACATAGTGCAAGAAATGAATTCCATTATTAGGTTAGGTCTTTACCAATACAGAGACTTATGGAATTCAGCATAATGAAAAAATCAAGGAGGATTCACAAACTGTCTTCTACACACAATCTGACACCAATCCGAAAGATACAAATCAATGTTAAGGCAGCTATCAGAAAACTAGTAGAAAGTCAAAACAAAAAAATCACAGTATCTTTTTCCCCTTATGACATTAATCACAGTGGTAGATATTGGGGAACTTTCAATAGGCTTTTTTTTATGAAAGATAAATTTTTATGTAAAGAATGTGTGACAAGGAGGACAAAATGTTCATCATTGATTATTAGAGGATGATTAAGAGAGAATATAGATGCCTGTAATACCAGCTACTGGGTAGACCGAGGCAAGAGGATCAAAAGTCCAATGGCAAGCCGGGCGTGGTGGCTCAGGCCTGTAATCCCAGCACTTAGGGAGGCTGAGACAGGAGAATCGCGAGTTCAAAGCCAGCCTCAGCAAAGGCAAGGCGCTAAGCACCTCAGTGAGACCCTGTCTCTACATAAAACACAAAATAGGTCTGGGGATGTGGCTCAGTGGTTGAGTGCCCCTGAGTTCAATCTCCAGTACCAAAAAAAAAAAAAAAAAAGTCCAATGGCAACTGGGGAAACTTAGCAAGACCCTGTCTCAAAACAAAAGAAATGGTTAGAATGTAGCTCAGAGATAGAACACTTGCCCACCATGTGAGTCCTTGGGTTCAATCCCCAATAATGCAAAGAAAAAAGAAAGAAAAGAGAGAGAATATAAGAAGTATACTAATTATTGGTTCACCATGTAATAAACACTTATTAAATGAATGACAGGAAAATCTGTCCTCTTCATTTGCATCAGATTTCTATTAGCCAAACCCTCCCTCATCTTCAGAGAAAGAATCCAAACAGAAGACATAGGGAATTCGTAGCATCTGTCGTAGTTGGCAGCAATTTGAAGGGCTGCTGCTTCTTCTGTGATAAAGTACAGAGAGAGGACAGAAACCGGGAGTGGGCCTTGTCTAAGTGACAAAGCCACCTCATATTTGTGAAACTCGAAACTGTATCCTGCATTTCAAGACTGTGATCCTATTTATAATGCCTTCTATTTTTATTATTTATAGATCACTCTCTCTCATTAGATTATCAGCTTCTTAAAATCAAAGCTTGCGTCTCATATTTATGCCTCCTGCTACCTAGGAGGGACTCAATCTGTTTGTTGAATAAAACAAAATATTTCACAGAGATTCAGGACCAGGCTAAATCCAAAATGTATAAAAGTAGCCAAAATTACTATTATAGATGTTGTCTATAATGATAAATAATATTTATAGAATTATATAGCATAAGAATCCCCATAATAAACCATATCTTGACTACTTATTCTATAGCTAATAGTTATGTATTTTTAAATTGATATTTACAGGTTAAACTTAGAAATGTAAAAATAGTACAGCCATTTCCTTTTCCAGAGATTATTGCATTTGATTCAACATTTGAAATGTAAGTGAAAGTATGAATCTGTTACTAATGGTTATAAAAATTTGTGACAGTTTTGATCAAGACCCCCAGTAGACAAGTGTGCCCTGTTCCTTTGCACAGTTTGACCATGTATCTTAGGAAGCACAGCTGTGTGCTGTGCCTATGGTAAGGGCTGAAGTTGGGCAGACAGGGCAGAGTCTGTGTACTCCAAGGCCTGCTTTACTTATTTTGTTTGTAGAATGAAGCAGGATTGAATAAAGTCAAGAAAGAAGAAATACAGATGAATATGAAATTTCTTGCCACTTACAAATATATAACATGCAGCTTCTCACTTTTAAAAGTTTGGGTTATATAAAAATCACACTATTGCCCTTTACTTCTATATATTGCTTTAATGATAGGAAGACATTTTCTACAAAATAAAAATTATTTTTTATATTTACAGTGATGGTGAGATCTATGACGATATCGCTGATGGTAAGTCTCAGATAGCACCCACCACAGAGAACAGTAACATGAATTTACAATTAGAGTATTATCTATACAATACTGAAAGTGGCTTGTTAGACTAATTAGAGCCTTCCTGTCTAATCAAAATTTAAGCCACTTGATAATGTTAGTAAAGGTAAATAGTCTGGCATCACCAGGAGTCTTCCTTTTATACAGGTCTGGAATTTTTTTTAAAAAAGGAATTCTTATTTATTTTCTTTGAAAAGAGAAGTTTTAAACAAATATTGGTGAATTTTTTATTATGCCATAAATATTAAGATTGTTTTATCAGAAATAAACATCATTTTTAGTCAATGACTAGGTATTTATTCCATGACAAATAGCACTAGTATGCACTAGTATAAGCATCATACATTTCTAAATTGTGAGTTTAAAAATTCCTCTCAGCTAAAGAAGAGCATAGGGATAATGAGGTTGCCTTTTAGTCTTTTAAGCATGTAATACTTTTCAATGTTTTATGTTTTAAATCTTACATTTAATTAAGTGCCAGATAAAATAAAATAATCTTGGGTCTTTTTTTAAAATATTTTTAGTTGTAGATGGACACAATACCTTTATTTTATTAATTGAGTTTTATGTGGTGCTGAGGATCAAACCCAGTGCCTCACAGATGCTAGGCAAGTGCTCTACCACTGAGCCACAACTCCAGCCCCTTAGGTCTCATTTTGATGGTGAGTTTAAATCTGTCCAGAAATTTAGTTGGAATTGTATACTAAACAGTGAAAGTTATATAAATGGCCTTTAGTTAATTAATTTTTCATAAAATGGAACCCATTTTACTTCTTTTTTAATCCTAAACTACAAGATATGAATTACCCATATTTCTAATCTTAGAACACTTAAAGAATATGCATTTTATGTAACTGCATTTAAATTTGTGCTCTTTTTCTTTCAGGTTGCATCTATGACAATGATTAGCACTTGGTTCTGTTCAATCTGCCATATACATTAGTTGCCAACATGAAGTCTGGATTTTAATTGGCATGTTTTATTGGGCATCATTGAAAAATGAATGCGCAAAACCACTTAGAATTATTTGTTATGAAATGCTGGTAATTTTTATAAAGTTTTTAAAATTTTGAATTTAGATAATAATCAATATTTCAAAAGATTGTGTTAGATGTAAGAATTATTAAATATCCCACTGAGATGTAAAAATTATTAAATATCCCATTTTTGCTTTGCAATTGTGAATGTACTTCTTTTAGACCATCAATAGACATTCTCCTCTTCTACCTCTGCCCCTCCCCAAAAAAAGAAGGAAAAAAGAAATATCTTTAAAGAAATGACTGTCCTGTCCAAAAAGTAACAGAGGAGAATAAAGAATGTAAGGAAGAAAGTTCTAAAACAATTCACAAGAAGGAATACTGTTGTTTGTGTCTCTACTTATGATAGTATCATATATTCTCTATTCAAATTGTCTATATTTTCAAAAGCCAGAGTTGGAGCCTACCCTGCTAATGGGTTAAATGTTTCCAAAAACCATAATAGAAGCACAGCTTTGGTATAAAGTTTGTCCCTATTTGTTAATTGCAAATATATGTTAATTATTTGATAAGAACATTATGCATTCATTATGTACATCTAAGATTAAACTACAGAAGAGCCTAAAATAAGTTTTATTTTTGCAGATTCATATGCTGTCTAATTCTGTACTCTGTTTAAAGTACTATTATAACTAGAATAGGTAGAAAGAAACTACCCTACAGTTTTGAAGGCAAAAAGGACCTTGAAAATCACTCGCCTTTCTTTACTAGAAAGACTTTTAAAAGTTTTTGGTTTTCTTTTCAATTACCTCTGCAGAACTTAAAAAATAAAAGCCAACCTTTTACTAGAAAGTTGGCCAGCAGAAGGAGCACAAAATTAATGCACCCTAGTGTTTGACTGGGGTGCTTCTTATCCATTCATACTCATTCCCAAAGCAGATGCTCCCCAAATGTGAAGCATTTGGGTTTCATATTCTAACACTACACACCATGACACAAAGTGCAAAACCCGACACCTAAGAAAAGAACACATTAGGCAATTTTTCCCACAACTTCTAAAATATGAAATTGGCAAATCCCAATGCTAATTTTTCTATTAATGAGCCATGATGAGATATGGCATATGTTATTTATCCCTGAGTGCTCTCATCTGTAAACCACAGAATTAGACTGGCAGTTTTTCTCACCTTTTTCCACTACCGATTACCTCAGGCTTATACAATTATCCCCTCTATCCCAGAAGCATGTTTCAGAAGCCTTTGTCCATTTATAAAACTCATTGATTAAATAATTATTGATGTGTTACCTGTGTTTTATTACTATAAAAATCCCACTGAATTAAAAAATTTATATTGTGAAGAAACTCAAAGACTTTATAGAGGTAAAATGGGATTTCTATTAGGCATTTCAAAATTTGAAAATGTCATCAACTTCTACCATTCAATTTATAGAATATGAGGGTCTGAGGTCCCCAGATTAGAAACTACTCATCTCAAAAATTCCCCTCAATTATGAAATATTTTGATGTCTACTTTTTTTTTCCTACTAGCCAGTATGTGTCCTTGTGAGGAATTTCTTTTAATACTAGAAAAATTGTATGGTTCAAAAGTGATTCTTGTTTGTTAAATTTGATAGCAAATACATACAATTCACTGAAAGTATATTTTCAGTAATTATTTTCTGATTGAGAATGTTATAAATTCAGTGCAATGTCAGTGTTTAAAATTCCAAATTAGATCAGGAGACCATTTCATAGTTTTTGATTTTTGCATCAAGAATTGGACATATGTAGCCAGGCGTGGTGGCACAAGCCTGTAATCCCAGCACTTTGGAAGGCTGAGACCGGAGAATCTCAAGTTCAAAGTCAGCCTCAGCAATGGTGAGGCGCTAAACAACTCAGTGAGACCCTGTCTCTACATAAAACACAAAATAGGTCTGGGGATGTGGCTCAATGGTCGAGTGCCCCTGAGTTCAATCCCCAGTACCAAAAAAAAGAAAGAAAAGAAAAAAATGGACATATGTAGACCTAGAAAGATTTATGTAATAATTATTATCTTAATATAAAAATATATTTTAAGAATTAATTTTAATATACTGAGTATGACTTCTGTTATCGTTTATGTGTGGAATTTTGTTGTGCAAGAAGAGCTGCAAATAAAAAAAAATCACTTCAGCAGAAAAACTTTGCTTCCTACTTCATAAAAACACTAAAGTCATTAGCCTTTCTCACCCTTAACTTGAACTCAGTCTACAGAAGAGTCTTTCTCTGAACCCATCCTCACTAATTCTGCTGCAGCCTCAGAGGAGGGGGTACCACCTATCCAAGACCAAACCTTCCACCACTGCCCCTGATACTTTGACTCCTGTTTTGTGTTAGAAATTGAGATAACCAAATGCAATTCCCTCTAACTCCCTACAAGGTATAGTCCTCGACCTTCATCCAAGTGCAGATGCTATTCCGGAAAATGTCACACCAGAAATTCAAAGCCACAACCTTGATCTTATTTCTTTCTACATTCTTTAGGGTCATCTTCTTCCATAATTCATTCTTCTTCATTCTCTCTCTCACATCATCTGTCTTTCTCTCCTTCCCTCCCTCTTCTTTATACTTAAACTTCTCCAACTGGGAATATGCCCCTCCCCACCAGACTTACAAATATATTAAAATCTCTCTGGAAGTAGAGAGGGAAGAAACCTTGCCTTGAACCCAAATACCTCTCCACTGCAGCCCATTTCAAGCTTCCTTTTCTTACCTTATTGTCTTTTTTTGTAAATATTTCTTAGTTGTAGATGGACACAATATCTTTATTTTATTTATTTATTTTTATGTGATGCTGAGTTGAGGATCGAACCCAGTGACTCACACATGTGAGGCAAGTGCTCTACCACTGAGCTACAATCCCAACCTTACCCTATTGTCTTAAAATGGTGAAATACGGGGCTGGGATTGTGGCTCAGTGGTAGAGCGCTTGCCGTGCATGCGTGAGGCACTGGGTTCGATCCTCAGCACCACATAAAAAGAAATAAAATAAAGATATTGTGTCCATCTACAACTGAAAAAATATTTTAAAAAAATGGTGAAATACATGTGCCAATCTGAAGAACATAATTCCAAGACTTCTAGCAATGGGGAATATAATGGACCAAAGACCTCAGCTGCTGTGTTCTGAAATCCATCACCACATTTGTGTGCAAACCATGTTTCCCACAGGCTGGTCCTACCACTGAGGCACATCCCCAGTACCCTCCCCTCAAAAAAAGAATAAATGAATGATGTGTCCACAAAGAGCATGTTAATGCAGCAGACTGACACTAATTTTTTCTTAATTACTGTTTCAAATGCCATAAGAACTGTAGTACACTGATGATTGAGCTCTGCCTATTAGATTTATCAACATACATGTCACTAGTGTCCTTAGAAAGATTCACTGAAGCAATCAAAACCAAGCTAGTTGATTATGAGTTACTGTCTTCATGGTTTTCAGGGACTGGCTGAAATACTAATTGCTTTAGATGCTGAAAGCTCAGCTCTTGTCCCCAATGCCAATCAATAAGGAGGACACGGTTTTGAGAAAAAAGGGAAAAGAACATTTATTGCTTTGTTAGCAAAGGAGAAACACAGGGGACTCCCGTCCCAAAAGCTGTGATTCTGCCCATAAGCAGGAACAGAAGGCTTTTAAAGAGATGACTCAAAGGCTACATTCCACATGTTCTCTGTTGGATTGTAATTCACTTGTTAATTTGAGAGAGTAATTTCTGAGATCTTCTAGTACCATCCCCAAATTCTGGATTATTTCATTCCCATGGAGGGTGTATACTCAAGGACAGATAACTCTGCCTAAAATGGGGAAGAAAAGTAATCCTATTACCCCTGAGATAAGGGAAGGGAGAGTTTAGGAAGGAGCAGAGAGAGAGAAATATAATCATTTTAAAAATAAGTTGCAGTGGCAGAGCAGCAAGTGTTATATTCAAAGCATAAAGTGGACCACTGTTACAGTTTTGTGCTAATTATTCACACAAAAGTAATGCTCTTCTCTCGTTTATTGTTGTCTTAGCATGAGCATTATCCCTATCCTATGTATGCCTTGTCCAGTCACCTGCCATCTGCCACTGTGGACCTCTACCCTTAACTGTCCATGCCTCACTTGATAGAGAACAGGACTTTGGGTTACATCGCCCAACTTTGCCCTCTTTTAGCAGGAAGCGGCTTGGAGATGTCATCACCCATTTTTCCATAGAAATGGAATGTAGAAATTGACAGTGGGAAAATGGAACAGTGGTCCACTTTATGCTTTGAATATATAGCCCTTTTTGCTCTGCCACTGCAACTTATTTTTAAAATGGACATATTCTTTATCTTTCTCTCCCTACCTCAGGGAAAACAGGATTACCTTTCTTCCCCATTTTAGGCAGAGTTATCTGTCCCTGAGTACACATCCACCACAGGAACAAAGTAATCCAGAATTTGGGGATGGTACCAGAAGATCTCAGAAATTACTATCTCCCAAATTAACAAGTGAATTACAATCCAACAGAGAACATGTGGAATGTAGCTTTTGAGCCACCTCTTTAAAAGCCTTCTGTTTACTGCTTATGGCCAAAATCACAGCCTTTGGGACAGGAGTCCCCATGTTTCTCCTTTGCTTAGCAAAGCAATAAACCTTCCTTTTCCTTTTTCTAAACCAAACAAAGAAACAAAAAACCAAATTGGTCACAATGGTTTTCCCAACTAGACTTTCTGAAATCAGAGACTGTGATACAAATTGTGGTACAAGATATTTATTAGGTATCAATACTTGTGAAAGGAAGGAAGGAAGAGAAAGAAGTTGAATTTCACAGCAGGCCTGACAAAATCTTCAGCCAATCAGAGGGGGCCTCTGGAATAAATGCTGCCCATCAGTTATCTCCTTTCAGACCAAGATTCTGGGTCTTTTTATGCCCTCCCTATCCATCTGTGGGACATCACAGAAAGTTCATGACTTTGTACAAGTTGGCTGCAACTGTGGCAGACTCTGAAGGAGCAGACAGACAGATGGAGGCTGTCTGAAGAACACCATCCCCTCTAATGGCAGCAAATTGTTCTTTGAAGGGAGTCTGGCAGTCCATCTTCATATGGATGGAGAGGTGAATGGGAGGTTAGAAAACAAAGACACACATGGACATTTATTTCTAGAAATTTTATAATAAAAATGAGGAACATGAGATAAGTGATAGTTGTAGGGAAAATAAAGTGTAGGAAGGTCTTATTTACGTTGTTCTTGGAAATTCTTTTCTAAAATCAAAAAAACCTAATATTATTCAAAAGCTAATTAACAGAAAGGAATTAAAAGGGATACTAAAAAATCAGAAGAGATACAAAATAATCAAGGATCAAATTTTCTTGAGAAAGCATGGGTTTGGACAATAACAGACTATGAATTACATTTTTTTTCTAATAAATTAATTCTTACTGCACCTGTGAAATGCTAAGTATTATTTGGGACATAATATAAAGGCTCAAATATTACCTATTCCTTTTATGACTAATTTGGAAATACCTGCTCATGTTACTCATATTGTCACAATCATGTTATATACTTACATGTTTATTTTAGTGACTATGTCATGTTTTTTGCCTCATGTTTGAGATTACCAGATAAGCTATGCAACAAAATTCTAATCTTTACTAAGAATCAGAATTTTCCTTCACAAAATATAGATGTATCTAATTTATAGGTTTGTTATAAAAATTAAAAAAGTGTACTTAAGTGTTGTTTCATATAGTGTCTAATACATGTTAACTATTGTTATCATCTCCCTGCTTGGTAGTTTCCTAATATATATTTTGAATTTATCAACTCAATGGAATCTTATTAAGAGTCCATTTGTTTGCCTGCTGATATCTGACAGTGATATAAAAATACACAAGATTAAAAACAGTAAAGTAAATAAACTAATTGGTTTATTTCCTACCTATGACTATTTAGGTTACGCTGTGCTCCATCCTTTTTATTTGGTATTTCCTGCAGCTAACCTATAGTTGAAAAGTCATCCTGACTTTCCTAACACGGACATCTATTTTTTAATGTAATGACAATTTTCATTCTGTTTCCTTTGAGAAAATAGTAAATATGCCTGTTCTTCTAAAGTAGATAGAAGCATAGTCACAGTCTTCATCATTATCTGTAAACGTGGCAAAGTAACTCAGCTGATACCCATCCTCTTTGGGGTTCATCTGCATTCATTGATCCTTCTATAACTCTCCACAGATTGGGTTAGAAGCATTTTCCAAACTCTAGAGAGCATTTTTAAACAACTTATTTTTTAAATTAATTCTTGATGCATGATAATTATACCCAATAGTGGAGTTCATTGTGATATATTCATACATACACATAACATAATTTGGTCAATTTCATCCCCCAGTAACTCCTCTTTTGGCCTCCTCTACCTCCTCTGTGTTCCCTTCCTCTATTTTACTGGTTTTTATTCTAATTTCTTAAGATTCTCTTCCGTTTTCCCCATTTTTCTATCTACCTTCAACATATGAGAGAAAGCATACAATCCCTGACTTTGTGAGTTTGGCTTATTTTGCTTGGTATAATGCTGTCAAGTTCTACCCATTTTCCTGAAAATGACATAATTTCATTCTTTTTTATGACTGAATAAAATCCCTTGATTATATATTCCACATATTCTTTATCCATTTTTTGTTGATAGAACCTAGGCTAGTTTCATAACTTGGCTATTGTGAATTATGCTGCTATAAACATGAATATTGCACATATTCCTATAGTATGCTGACTTTAATATTTTTGGATAAATACCAAAGAGTGGTATATAGCTGGATCAAAGGATGGTTCTATTCCTAGCCTTTTGTGAAATCTCCATACTGATTTCTACAGTGGTTGCACTAATTTACAGTCCTTCCAACAGTGTATTAATGTTCTTTTCCCCCCACATCTTCACATTTATTATTATTTGTACTCTTGATGATTGTCATTCTGACTGAAGTGAAATAAAATCTCAGTCTATTTTTGATTTGCATTTTCCTAATTGTTAAAGATCTTGAACACTTTTTCATATATTTGTTGGCTATTTGTATTTCTCTTTTGAAAAGTGTTTAGTTCACTTGCTCACTTATTAATTGAGTTATTTGGGGTTTTGGTGTTAACTTTTTTGAGTTCTTTATATGTTATGAATATTAATCTTCTGTCAGGAAGTGTAGCTGGCGAAGATTTTCTATTTTGTAGGTTTTCTCTTCACATTCTTATTTCTTCAGCTGTGCAAAGCCTTTTTTAAAATATTTTTTTAGTTGTAGATGGACACAATACCTTTATTTAATTTATTTATTTTATGTGGTGCTGAGGATACATGTGAGGTGAGCACTCTATTACTGAGCCACAACCCCAGCCCCTGCAGACGCCTTTTAATTTGATGTCATCCCTTTTATTAATTCTTGATATTATTTCTTGAGTTTTCGTAGTCTTATTGAGAAAGTCATTGCCTATTCCTCTATGTTGGAGTATTGACCATGTTTTTCTTTTTTTTGTTTTGTTTTTGTTTTATTTAGGCTTGCATGTTAACAGTGTAAATTGATTCATTGTACATAGATAGAGGATAACATATCAATTCTCTAGTTGTAAGTTGTATAGAATCACAACATATATGCAGTCATACATAAAGTTAGGGTTATTATGACCATCATATTCCATCACCCTTGCTGTCCCCATGCCCCCTCCCCCCTTACACCTCTGTGAACACAGATCCACCATTGTTCCCATGTCCTTCCCCACATTATGGATCATCATCCACATATCAACGAGTACATTCGGCATTTGGTTTTCTGAGATTGGCTTACTTCACTTAGCATGATATTCTCCAACTCCATCCATTCAAACTAAAAAGCTTCTTCTCAGCAAAAGAAATAATCAATGAAGTGAACAGAGAGCCAACATCCTGAGAACAAATCTTTGCCACACACACATCTGATAGAGCGCTAATCTCCAGGATATATAAAGAACTCAAAAAACTTAACACCAAAAATACTAACAACCCAATCAATAAATGAGCCAAAGAGCTGAACACAAACTTCACAGGAGAAGATATACAATCCATCAACAGACATATGAAAAAATGTTCAACATCTTTAGCAATCAGAGAAATGCAAATCAAAACTACCCTAAGATTCCACCTCACACCAGTCAGAATGACAATTATCAAGAATACAAACAACAATAAGTGTTGGCGAGGTTGTGGGGAAAAAGGCATGCTCATACATTGCTGGTGGAACTGCAAATTGGTACAACCAATCTGGAAAGCAGTATGGAGATTCCTTAGAAAACTTGGAATGGAACCACCATTTGAGCATGCTATCCCATGTTTTTCTATTAGCAGTTAAACAAACTGTTAATGGTGAGTCAGAATACTGACTCAGAGTTCTTGACTGCAAGCAACAGAAATTAACAGCTGCCCTGAGTAGCTCATTAATGAATCAAAGTCCCCACAGAACTCCATTGACTGTGCTTAATTCATATGCCCATCCACATGGTAGTGGGAAGGAAGATCGCAACACTTTGGCTTTCATAGTTGCAAAAATTACCTAGAATTATCCTCTCAAATAAGATGGCACTCAATGGTGAAAAGAATTTCCCAGTATCAAATTCAAAGCGCTATCAAAGAAAGGGATTTGACCTCATGAGTGAAATAAGCAGGGTACACAATTTTTTTTAAGAATACCAAGGTATATTTCATTTATATATTAAGCATATAGTAATATTTCTCACGTTTTCTTTTTTTCTTGAAAAAATAATCCTCTATAATTCCTTGTCACTTTTGATAGAGACTAGCAGAGAAATGATTTTCTCCTATAAGAAACATCTATTGTTTATGATCATAAAATGGCAACTGACATTCATCTTTGATATGGACAATAGATAATAATGGAGATTGTGACAAACTATTGAATATCTCTTCTGTCTACAGAAGTGAGTTGCTAAATTTGTCAGATAGTTTCTGTTTGGCCCTTCAGGTCCTCCTTTCTATTGTTTTCCAACCTTTTTTTTGCCTTTGGGACCAACTTTTATGGACTGCCTTACAAGGATCCCTTGACTTCTAGCTTCCAGATTCATTAGGTCCATGGGAAGCATTAGCATTCAACACAGGGACAGAGAGTAAGGTCTGGATATGTATTTCTTCAGCATTTTTCCAGAGGGATTTTCACAAGCTGGCTATATTTTTCTGCTAAAGGTCACACAGCTCTGTCAAACAGTTCTTACATTGTATTGGCTTTTTGGTAAACTTAGGTGCTTCTCCCTCAAACAGTGTTTTACAGTGTCACTTTTTGACCCCAGGGAATTTCCCTTTCTTTTTAATGACATCAATTATACATTCAAAGAAACATTTATTATCGTATCTCTTATTTTTTGTATTACTAGATACTTTATGTATCAGAAGACTTTTGCAGGTAATCTTTCCACCAAAGTGCTTGATTTGGTAGTCCCAACATCTTTTGACCTTTTCAGATGTGTATCACAGCATTTGACATTGTAACTCTGACTACAATTTACAAATTGCTCCTATAGTCCATTTTATCTTATGAAATTAGTCATTTGTCCATATTATCAGTCAAATTTAAAAAGAATGAAATTCCAGTACAGCCTGCTTGGATACATCATTCTGATATGTCTATCTCTTTTCACTAAGTTAATTTTTAAATACTTTAAAAATGTAGTAATGTTGTTTCAACAACATCTTAGAGAATAATTTCCATTATTTAAAAAAAAAAAAAGGAAATAAAGGCAATTTCTATTCAATCGTGCCCTATCAGAAATATAAAATTATGAGGGGAAAAACCACAATTACTATCAGAAACATTACAAAGGCAGGGCTCCAACAGAAAGACATAGCAAATTGCCATTTGTGGGGTTTTTTTGAACAAAGAATTTGTTATTTATTTACTTTAAAATGGATGAGATTTGAAAGTGGAAAAAATAGTATTCACTTTTTACAAGGTATTTTTGGCTTAACTGCACTTATATTATCATTGAAGGGAAAAAGTATTTTAAAAAGATGAGCTGAGTATGGTGGCATGCCTGTAATCACAGCTACTCAAGAAGCTGAGGGAAGAGGATCATAAGTTCAAAGCCAGTCTGGGCAATTTAGTCTCAAAATAAAATTTTTTAAAAAGGGCTGAGGATATAGCTCATTGGTAGAGTACTTGCCTGGAATGTTTGAGAGCCTGAGTTCAATTCCCAGTACTGAAAAAAAAAAAAAGTTGAACTGCTGGCAAGAATGAAAATAAATACAGTATGGGAAGACAGCTTCAAAATATCTCAAACATGGGACTGGTAAAGATGGCAACCTAGAAGGAAGCTGCATTCCTTGTCACTTTGTGATCTGGGATCTGCCAGTTATTAGAGGACTGTCCCACACGGGAATCCCAGCCGCGGGATTCCTGGCCTCAGTGTTTGCACAGGACCCCTGCCACTTGCCCACACAGGACCCTCTTCCATGCAAGACCCCCAGCATCGTGCCCACACACCACGCCAGACCCCTGGTGGCTCACTCATGCAAGATCCCTGGCTGCCACTCCCACTCAGGACCCCAGGCAATCATTGATCACTCCAACAAAGAGATAAGAGATCAAATACAGGGAGCAAAAGATTACTTCAAGAAAGAGATAGAGATTTTGAAAAAGAACCAAACAGAAATCCTTGAAATGAAGGAAACAATAAACCAAATAAAAAATTCAATAGAAAGCATCACCAACAGACTAGATAACTTGGAAGATAGAACCTCAGACAATGAAGACAAAATACATAATCTTGAAAATACAGTTGACCACACAATGAAGATGGTAAGAAACCATGAACAAAACATCCAAGAATTATGGGATAACATCTAAAGGTCAAATCTAAGAATTATCAGAATAGAGGAAGGCACAGAGATACAAACCAAAGGGATGCACAATCTCTTCAATGAAATAATATCAGAAAATTTCCCAAACATTAAAAATGAATTAAAAAATCAAATACAAAAGGCTTACAGGACACCAAATGTCCAAAACTACAACAGATCCACACCAAGGCACATTATAATGAAAATGCCTAACATATACAATAAGGATAGAATTTTAAAAGCTGCAAGAAAGAAGGCACAGATTATATACAGGAGGAAACAAATTCAGATCTCAGCAGGTTTCTCAACTCAAACCCTCAAAGCCAGGAGATCCTAGAACAACATATACCAAGCTATAAAAGAAAATGGATGACAGCCAAGAATCTTTTACCCAGAAAAATTAAGCTTCTGATGTGATGATAAAATAAAAACCTTCCATGATAAAAACAGTTAAAAGAATTTACAATGAGAAAGCCTGCATTAGAGGACATTCTCAGTAAAATATTTCAAGAGGAGGAAATAAAAAACAATAAAAATTGGTAAAAGGAGGAACTACACTAAAGGAAAAGCCAATCAAAGGAGAAACCAAGTCAAGTTAAAAATCAAAAATAAACCAAAATGAATGGGGATACAAACCATATTTCAATAATAACCCTGAATGTTAATGGCCTAAACTCATCAATCAAAAGACATAGACTGGCAGATTAGATTTTAAAAAAGACCCAACAATATGTTGTCTTCAAGAGAATCATCTCATAGAAAAAGAAATCCACAGACTGAAGGTAAAAGGATGGGAAAAAACATGCCACTCAAATGGACTGCATAAACAAGCAGGGGTCTCCATCCTCATGTCAGATAAAGTAGACTTCAAACCAAAGATAGTCAGAAGGGATCAAGAAGGACATTTCATACTGCTTAAGGGTACCATACATCAAGATGACATAACAATCATAAATATCTATGTCCTGAACAATGGAGCATTCATGTATATCAAACAAATCCTTCTCAATTTTGAGAATCCAATACACCACAACACAATAATACTGGATGACTTTTAATGTACCTCTCTTACCACTGGACAGATCTTCCAAACAAAAACTAAACAAGGAAACTGTAGAACTCAATAATATAATCAATAATTTAGAATTAACAGACATATACAGAATATTTCATCCATTAACAAGTGAATATGCTCTAGAAAAAGAACAAATCAACACCGAAAGAAGTAGAAGACCAGAAATAATTAAAATCAGGGCTGAAATCAATGAAATTGAAACAAAGGAAAAAATTCAAAACATTGACAAAACAAAAAGCTAGTTCTTTGAAAAAATAAATAAAATTGACAAACCCCTAACCACCCTAATGAAAAGGAGAGAGAAAACTCAAATTACTAAAATTTGAGATGAAAGAGAAATATCATGACAGACACTATTGAAATACAGAAGATAATTAGAAACTATTTTGAAAATATATACTCCAGTAAAATAGAAAATCCCAAAGACACCGACAAATTTCTAGGGGCATATGATCTGCCCAAATTGAATGAGGAGGACATACACTATTTAAACAGATCAATTTCAAGCAAGGAAATAGACGATGCCATCAAAAGCTAACCAACCAAGAAGAGCCCAGGACCAGATGGATTCTCAGCCGAGTTCTACAAGACCTTCAAAGAAGAATTAATCCTAATACTCCCCAAATTATTCCATGAAATAGAAAAGGAGGGAACCCTTCCAAACTCATTTTATGAGGCTAATATCACCCTGATTCCAAAACCAGACAAAGACACATCAAAGAAAGAAAACTTCAGACCAATATTCCTGATGAACATTGATGAAAAAATTCTCAATAAAATTCTGGCAAATCATATACAAAAGCATATTTAAAAAATAGTGCACCATGATCAAGCATGTTTCATCCCAAGTATGCAAGGTTGGTTCAACATACAGAAATCAATAAATGTAATTCTTCACATAAATCAAGAATCATGATTCTCTCTAGATGCAGAGAAAGCATTTGACAAAATACAGCACCATTTCATGTTTGTAATAGTAGAAAAACTAGGGATAGTAGGAAAATACCTCAACATTATAAAAGCTATCTATGGAAAACTGAAAACTAACATCATCCTCAATAGGGAAAAATTGGAAGCATTCCCTCTAAAAATGGGAACAAGACAGGGATATCTTCTTTCATGACTTCTGTTCAACATAGTCCTTGAAACTCTAGCCAGAGCAGTTAGACAGACAGAAGAAATTAAAGGAATAATGATAGGAAAACAAGAAGTTGAACTATCATTATTTGCCGATGACATGATTCTCTACTTAGAGGACCCAAAAATTTCCACCATAACACTTCTAGAATTAATAAATGGATTCAGCCAAGTAGCAGGATATAAAATCAATACTCATAAATCCAAAGCATTTCTATACATCAGTGATGAATACTCTGAAAGAGAAATTAGAAAAACTATCCCATTCACAGTAGCCTAAAAAAAAAAAATGAAATACTTGGGAATCAATTTAACAAAAAAGGTGAATGAACTTTACAATAAAAACTACAAAACAGTAAAGAAAGATATTGAAGAAGCACTTGGAAGATGGAAAGATCTCCCATGCTCTTGGATAGGCAGGCCATACTACCCAAAGCACTATACAGATTCAATGCAATTCCAATTAACATCCCAACATCATTCCTTATAGAAATAGAAAAAGCAATCATGAAATTCATTTGGAAAAACAAAAGACTCAGAATAGCCAAAACAATCCTTAGCAAGAAGAGCAAAGCAAGAGGCATCACAATACCAGTACTTAAACTATATTACAAAGCTATAATAACAAAAACAGCATGGCATTGACACCAAAATAGACATAGACAAAAATAGACAATGGTATAGGATAGAAGAC
Organism: Xerus rutilus; assembly: GCA_028644305.1. Classification (NCBI taxonomy): domain Eukaryota; kingdom Metazoa; phylum Chordata; class Mammalia; order Rodentia; family Sciuridae; genus Xerus; species Xerus rutilus. Next base: position 28,206,659 of record CM053405.1, on the reverse strand, counting down.
ACAGAGACAAAATCACATAAATACATTTATCTCATACTTGGCAAAGGTGCCAAAAACATACACTGAAGAAAAGATAACCTCTTCAACAAATGGTGCTGGGAAAACTGGAAATCCATATGCAGCAAAATGAAACTCAACCTCTTTCTCTCACTATGCACAAAACTCAACTCAAAGTACATCAAGGACTTAGGAATTAGACCAGAGACCCTGCACCTAATAGAAGAAAAATTAAGCCTAAATCTTCATCATGTCGGATTAGGCTCCAACTTCCTTAACAAGACTCCTAAAGCTCAAGAAATAAAAGCAAGAATCAGTATAGGGTATGGACCCAAACTAAAAATCTTCTTCTCAGCAAAAGAAACAATCAATGAGATGAAGAGTGAGCCTATATTTTAGGAGCAAATTTTTGCCACATGCACATCAGATAGAGCAATAATCTCCAGGTTATATAAAGAACTCAAAAAACTTAACACCAGAAAAACAAACAACCAATCAATAAAATGGGCTAAGGAGCTAAATAGACACTTCTCAGAAGAAGAAATACCATCTATCAACAAATATATGAAAAAATGTTCAACATCTCTAATAATTAGACAATTGCAAATCAAAGCTAAGATTTCATCTCATGCCAGTCAGTATGGCAATTATCAAGAATACAAGCAAAAATAAGTCTTGGTGAGGATGTGGGGATAAAAGCACACTCATTCATTGCTGGTGTCACTGCAAATTGGTGTAACCAATCTGGAATGCTGTATGGAGATTCCTTAGAAAACTTGGAATGGAACCACCATTTGACCCAGCTATTCCACTCCTCTGTCTATATCCTAAAGACTTAAAATCAACATACTACAGTAACACAGCCAATTCACAGTTGCTAAACTGTGCAACCAATCTACATGCCCTTCAATAGATGAATGGATAAAGAAACTGGTATATATACACAATGGAATATTAAAAAGTCAGCATTAAAAGAGAATAAAATAATGGCATTTGCAGGTAAATGGATGGAGCTGGAGAATATCATGCTAAGTGAAGTAAGTCAATCCCAAAAAATCAAAGGCCAAATATTTTCGCTGATTAGTGGATGCTGATGTATAATGGTGGTGAGGTGGGGAGCATGGGAGAAATGGAGGAACCTTGGATAGGGCAAAGGGAAAAGAGGGAATTGGAAGGGACATGAGGGTAAGAAAGTTGGTGGAATGAGATGGACATTATTATTTTAGGTACATGTATGAAGACACAAATATTGTGACTCTACCTTGTGTACAACCAGAGAAATGAAAAATTGTTCTCCATATGTATATTGTGGATTCTACTGTTAAAAAAAATTAAAAGAATGTGTGTGTGTGTGTGTGTGTGTGTGTGTGTGTGTGTGTGTGTGTTTGTAAAAACATAGATCTACCATAGAATCCAGTATGCCAGTCCTGGTTATATGCCATAAGGAAATGAAGTCAGCATACAAAAGAGATACTTGTATCCCCTATTTATTGCAGTACTCTTCACAATAACCAGGGTGAGAAATCAGCCTAGGTGCCCACTAACAGATGAGTGGATAAAAAGAAAATAAAGTATGAGATACAGACATACACACATGCAAGCACAACATTTTATTCAGCCATAAAGAAGAATGAAATCATGTCATTTGCAGGAACATGGATGGAACTGGAGGGCATTATGTTAAGCATAATTAGCTAAACACAGAAAAATATTATATGTTTCCTCTCATTTGTAGAAACTCTGGAAAAAAATAGAAAACTGCTAGGGAATGAGAAGTGGAGGGTGGCAAGAGAGGCTAATGGGCAGGATGAATACAATCAAAGTATGATATACAAATGGATGGAAATATCACAGTGAAACCCATTAGTTTGTAGGATTCATATGTTTGAATAACTAGAATAAAAATAAACTCATATATACCTGTGAACTACCGATACAACATCATTCTCTGCAATGCAAAGGATTGGCTCAATCACAGCAAACTGCACAGGGTGTATCTGAGACTGGCATAACTGCTGTAGGTTTTGTGCCCTCAGTTTTTGCAGCAATATCTCTAAATTCTGTTTCCCAGCCTATCAGGCAGGCAGAAGTCCCCTTATAAAAACAGAGACATTTTCTCCTGAAAGGGATGTATCCCTCCTAACATTCAAGAGAAAATCAATGGCATTGAGCCAATGCACTCAAACTGTAGTGGGCACAATAATCACTTCTCTGGTGAACATTTGATATTTTTTCTCTGTAAGCCTCCAGTCTCTGCTTTTCCTTGCATCATGTGCTGGATTGGTCTGTTTGCAACATGGCACTAAAACCAGTGTAAACTAATCTAAATCTGTATTCATAAAAGTGTTAATATAGGTTTAAGACTGTTAGCTTTATAACAGCTGTTTGGAAGGTACACATTCCACTCAGAGACAACAATGAAAGTGAGTGGACATCCCCTCACTTGGAGGACATTTCCTATAAGTTTCATACAGCAATTTATCCTATACATCCTAATTTCCAGAATTTTGTCCATGACCACACCAAGTTTCAAGAGAAGCTAATAAACTGAATATTTACTCTATATGGCATAAATTCAGCTAAAAGGTGAGAATATACTACTGGAAGATGGATAATTTGACATTAGAGGCAATTAACAATTCCTGAATCAGAAACTATTACAGATCCCATTAGTCTAATATGATATAGGGATCTGGTCTAAAATCATAAAGTTCAATTCATTAATATGAAGCTTTGTACAACATGAGTATGACAAGAAACCCTGTGCTTTGCTTTTTTCAAAACAATACACTGGCCAAGTACGGTGGCACACATCTGCAATCATAGATACTTGGGATGCTGAGAGAGCAAGATCCTAAGTTCAAGTCCAGACTGGGCAATTTAGCAAGACTCTATTTCAAAATAAATTTTTAAAAGGCCTGGGGGTATAGAGCACTTACCTAGAATATGTGAGGCCCTGAGTTCAGTCATCTCCAGTACCATCAAACAAACAAACAAATAAATAAAACAAAAGCAACATATTTACAAAAATAAAAAAGCAAAGGATATTTAAAGCTGTGACATAACTTAAATAAAAATTTTTTTGAACATGAAGTTTCAGTAAATCTGATTAGATTTTTATATTCATTAAAATTTGAAGCCAGAGAATATACTCATTCCTAGGATGTCACATTCAAGTTTATTTTCATTCTATTTATGCTGAGCATTGCTTGTTATTTGGCCAGATAATTTTAAGTCTCTGAGCACTTTTTATAGAAAATTTAAAGAATTTAGTAGATACAAATAAATTACTAAAAAAAATAATAATTTTTAAATATTACAACTATGGCGGTAATTTAAGTAGTTATTATCATCTGTAAAAATTCGGTAGGAAGGAGTTAAAAGTAAACACTAGAATTAGAAATTTACAAAGTAAAGTCATAAGAGTTAATGCAGAATGTTAGACACAATTTGTGAAAACACAAAGAAACAAAATATTGTTAGAAGAACAAAAATTGTTTCTCGGATTCTGTATTGACTAAGTTCATCTGGAAATGGTGCTGAAGAAGAATGGAAATAGGTACTTCAGACACTGGAATCTATTCCATTTACAATGTGCTTTCTAATGCAAAAGATTCTTATGAGACTATGTGATAATGGGATCTTCAGGAAATTTCTAAAGATCTAAAGATATTAGTAGCAATCCTGTAATGATTTTTCCTACTAAATTGTGCATAGAACCTCAATTTGTTTTTATTAGCTTCTCTTGAAACTTGGTGTGGTCATGGACAAAATTCTGGAAATTAGGATGTATAGGATAAAAAACATTTGTTTTTAAAGCTAACTGAGCCATGATCCCAGAACTCTACAGGTGGTATGTCTGCTCTGAAGGTCAGAAAAAACCTGAACAAATCACCCTAGTGAATCTCTTTTCTAGGGAATCCTAGATTACTTTCTCTTCTGTGCTTTCTGGGGTTTCTCTCTATAATAACATCAAGTTTTAACAACATTCGTCAGAAAGGAAGTCTACCTAAACTAACAATTCAAAAAGTACATTGGAACCTCCCACTGTGATGACAAGGTAGTCAATTTCTCTATTACTTTCTGTTTTATATATTCAGACTATCTGATTAAGTACATATGCATTTGTAATTTTAAATCTTCCTTACAGTGGAGGCTTGTTTTTTCTTTTCATGTTGAGACGTTTTTAAAACCCTAATAATGCCTTTTCACTTGAGCTATTTTGTCTAACATGTAGTGTTCATTTTTCATTTCTAATTCTTCTAGTGTTTACTAAATTAACCTAACAATTTCTGTTTTCTTCACAGGTAAATTTATAATTAAGTATTCTTTACATGCAAACATATTTGGACTCACTTCCTTTCTTACATCATACTTCAATTTGTCAAGTTTCTTTCCATATTTGGGGGGTCTTTTTGGTGGTGTTTTTTTTGGAGGGGGTTACCGGAAATTGAACTCAGGGGCACTTGACCACTGAGCCACATCCCCAGCTCTATCTTGTATTTTATTTAGAGACAAGGTCTCTCTGAGTTGCTTAACATCTCACTTTTGCTGAGGCTGGCTTTGAACTTGCAATCCTCCTGCCTCAGCCTCCCAAGCAGCTGGGATTACAGGCATGCACCAGCGCCTGGCATTCTTTCCATATTTTTGAATCTCCTCTTTTGTGGAGATTTATTTATTTATTTATCTATTTATTTATTTATTTATTTTGCTGGTTTTCTTATTTCATCCTCCCACATTGCCATTCATATGCAAGTTCTACATGCTATGGTTCCTATTTTAATGACTATCCTTGTATTTTTTCCTGCAAACCTCACAAGCTCTAAAGTTGATCAATTATGTAATATTTCCCTCAAAAGAGTAGAAGAGGTTTAGAACAGTTTAATTAAGATCACCTGCTCCTAAATGTGAAGCTACTATAGTATTTTGTTTCCTTTTTAATTCTTAAAATTAAAAAAAAATATCATTAGTAAATGCAGACTGTTTAAATTTGCCTACACATTTTACCAATGTCTTTATTCACTGTTCTCCCTTCTATCTCAGACTATCCTTCCAAGGCCATTCTCTTCTTTTTTGGAGTGCACATATTAAAGTTCCTCTAGTAGATTCTTGTGGTTGTGAACATTCCTATATTTTGATAAATATCTTTATTTACCCATATTTGTTAAATAATGATTTTTTCAAGTGAAAAAATTTTTATTGACAGTTGTTTTTGTTCAGCACTTTAAAGATGCTTTCCCTCTGTCTCCTGGCATCTCTCATTTCTGCTGAGGAGACTCTAATTATTCTAATTGTAGTTTCTGCAGGTTATCTGTCTTTTATCTCCACCTACTTTGACCATCTCTTTTCCGTTGATTTTTTGTACTTTCATTACATAGCATCTGGATGCATATTTCACTTTATTTATTATGATTGACCTGCATTATCCCTTAAGTGTTTGTTAATTTATGTTTTTTTTAAGTCCCAGAAAACACAAGGTGTAATCTCTTTCAATATTGCATATTCCCTTGGGAGGCCGAGACAGGAGAATTGCGAGTTCAAAGCCAGCCTCAGCAACAGCAATGCACTAAGCAACTCAGTGAGACCCTGTCTCTAAGTAAAACACAAAATAGGGCTGGGGATGTGGCTCAGTGGTCAAGTGCCCCTGAGTTCAATCCCCAATACAAAAAAAAATTGTATATTCTTTAATCTGTCAATTATTTTTCTGAGAATCCTATTAAAGTATGCTCATTTTTCTTATGCTATTCCTCATATATTTTTACCCCCTGCAATAAGGATTTTTAAAATTTCCATTTTTAAGTTAAGATATACATCCTATACAGGTAAATTCAACCTGTTTAATAAACAGTTCTGTAAGTTTAATAAACATAGTTACATGATCACCACTATGAACAAGGGATAGAGCCATTCCATCACTCCTAAAGTGACCCTGTGCCATGCTTTGTTGACTCCAATGACCAGCTCCATATCCTGACAAACATTGATATCTTTTCTGTCATTATAGTTGCACCCTTTCCAGAAGGTCAGAAAGTAGACTGGGAAGTAGATATCCTCTGACGTCCCCCTTCTTTCACCTAGCATAATGCATTCGAGATGCACATATACTGTTTTGGGATTCATTCATGCATTCCTTTGTAATGCTGCATGATATTCAATTGAGCAAAGATTCCAAATTTTTCTATTCATTCCCCAAATAAAAGAATTGGGTGGTTCCTACGTTTTGGCAATTACTAATAAAGCCACTATAAACATTTACATCCAGGTCTTTGTGGAAATGTAAGTTGTGATTTCACTTGTGTAAACATCCAGGGGAGTTTGCTAGGTTGTATATAAAGCACATGTAACTTCAAAAGAAACTGGCTAACCACTTCCCAAAGCCACTAAATCATTTGTGTCCCCACTCCAACATCACATCAGAGAGTAGCCCTTATTACATCCTCCTCAGATTTGGTATTTTCCTTTTATTTATTTTTAAAAGCCATTCTAATAAGTTTGTAGTGGTAGGTTATTGTGGTTTTCTTGATCAATTTGGCTAGAGGTTTGTCAATTTTATTTTTTATTTCAGAGAAACAGGTTTTGATTTTTTCCCTGTTTTTCTGTTCTCATTAATTTCTGCACTTACCTTTGTTATTGATTCCCCTCTGCTTGCATTGGGTTTAATTTGTTATTCTTTTACTAGTTCCTTAAGATAGAAGCATAAACCATTGGTTTGAGACCTTTCTTTTTAAAAAAATAATACATAAACATTTAGTGCTATTCATTTTCCTGCTTTATCTCCATTCTCAAATTTGTTTTTGTTTATATTTATTCAAAATATATTCTAATGTACCTTTCCACTGCTACTTTATCCCATGAGTTATTTAGCTATTTACTTTCCAAACCTGAGACTTTTCCAGGCCTTTTTGTGTTCTTGATTTCTAATTTAATTTTGTTGTAGTATGCATACTTTATATGATTTCAGTTATTTCAATTAATTAAAATTTGTTTTGTGGCCCAGGCTATGGCCTACCTTAGTGAATATTTCATGTGTACTTGAAAGAATATGCATGATTTTGGCGTACATTGTTCTTCATGTCAGTTAGGCAAAGTGGTTGATACTATTTTTCAGGTCTTCTGTACCCTTACTGATTTTCTCTTTGTTCTATTGGTTGTTAAGAGAGGAGAACTGGGGGCTGGGATTGTAGCTCAGCGGGTAGAGCGCTTGCCTCGCATGCGTGAGGCCCTGGGTTTGATCCTCAGCACCACAGGCAAAGCAATAAAATAAAGACATTGTGTCCATATACAACTAAAAAAAATAAAAGAAAAGAGAGGAGAACTGGAGTTTTCAGCTGTACTTATCTGTACTGTTACCTGTTTTATCGGTTTTGCTGCTTCTTTGTATCTTTGTTTCTTTTGTTTGTCTTTGCTTCTTTTCTTTGTTCTTTTCTTGTTGGTACTGGGGATTGAACCCAGGGATGCTTTACCACATCCCCAGTTACACAATTACCTCTCTAGCCTTTTTTTAATTTTTTTATTTTGAGACATGGTCTCACTAGGTTGCCCAGGCTGGCTCAAACTTGTGATCCTCCTGCCTCAGCCTCCCAAGTCAGTGGGATAATAGGCATGCCATATGGTGCCTGACTTTCTTCATGTTTTTGAAACTATTTTTGCTATTACACACCTATTTAGAATGATTACATCTCCTTGGTGAATGAAGCACCATATTACCATGCAATTTCTCTTTTTACCCTTTATTATAGTCCTGAATTAGACTTTTTCTGATATTAATATAAGCATATCAGCTTTCATTTGATTATTGTTTACACGTGAAATTTTTTTCCATTTTTTATTAATATATATTAACTATACATATTAATGGTGTTTGGTGTGGTATTTCAATACATACACACAGCATGCACTGATCAAATCCGGGCTCCCTTTATTCATCCTCCCCTTCATCCTTTTGCAACCTCTAGTAATCACTATTCTACATTCAAATCAATGTTTAAAAAACCTGTCATTATATATAAAGTAAGCTTCATGTAAATAGTAAGTTATTGGATGTTGTTATCTTAAAAAAATTCTGCTTTTAATATGGCAATTTATTCTTTTTCCCCAACATACCAAGACATTTGGACATAAATAGCCTCAAGATAATTGTAAACTGTAGTAAAATAATTGTAATAAGTTTAGAGTGTTTATCACCTTTGTTTTTTTTAATAATTTTTTTTAGTCATAGGTGGATGCAATATCTTTATTTGATTTATTTATTTTTATGCGGTGCTGAAGATCGAACCCAGTGCCTCATGCCTTCGAGGCGAGCGCTCCACCACTGAGCCACAGCCCAGCCCCTATTACCTTTGTTTTTAAATAACTTTATTAAGATATTTTACTTACCAGAATTTTGCCCTTTTAGATGCAGTGGTCTTAGTGTATTCACAGAGTTGTACAACCATTATCATAATAATAAAATTTTAGAAAATTTTCATCAATCCCAAAATAAGAAATCTCTGTACCAATTCTCCCATCCTCCCTGTTCCTGGAAATTACAAATATTTTTTACCTCTATACATTTGATTATTCTAGACATTTTATGTACATAGAATTATACAATATTAGTCCTTTTGTAAGGACTAATAGTTTTCACTTAGCACAGTAATTTTCATACCTCTTATAGCATGCATCAGTAATCCATTCCTTTCTAAAGCTACTATTCCATTGTATGAAAATATCACATTTTGTTTATCCACTCACTTATTAATACTTTCATTTTTCCACTTTTTGTCTATTAGGGATAACCCTTCTGTAAAGCCAGGAGACCAAAAGGTGGTAAATAAAACCTTTGGGCAAGGCTTTATTGGGATGTAAGCTTCCTGGTGAATTCCCCCAGTCCAATAGAGCGGGAGGGGAGAATTGCACACATGTTCCACAGAACAGAAAATTTAAAGGGCTCAGGCAGGAAGGGGAGGGCTTGACGTAGGAAGAGAAGGTATCTGGAGTCCTGTGTTCCCCTGGAGTTGGTCAGGGGATCCTGCTGAGGTCAGAGTCCTTCTGGGATGAGTCAGGAAAAGTCCACTGATTGGTAGGAGGTGCCATTACTGCTTACGTATCAGTGTCTGGTTGGCTGTTTCTTTGCGCGTGCGAGCTGCTTGATGCTTCATCCCCCCCTCCAAACTGAGGTTTTGTGCCTGCTGCAGCTGCATGAAGTCTTCCAGTCATTCTGCGTCCACCTCGTGAGAAGAAACAGATCTGGATTGAACCTAACATTTTCTATGAACACTTGTGTACACATCTTTGCGTGGATATTTGTTTTCTTTTTTTATTTTCTTTTTTTGATATATACCTAGGAGCTGGTATATATATATATACTAAATTGCTGCCTTATATGTAAACTCTCCATTTACTTTTTGAAGAACTCCACAGAAGTTGCATCATTTTACAATCCTACCAGAAATGTATGAGGGGGTCACTTTTTCTACATCCTCATTGACATGTGTTGTTTTCTTTTTACTTTTAGCTTTTGTAGTAGATTATGAAGTGGCATCTCCTTGTGTTTTGTTTTGCATTTTCCTGAAGCATATCGTTTCAGGTGCTTATTGACCATTTATATGTCTTCTTTGGAAAAATGTCTATTCAGTTACTTTGCTCACTTTGTAATTGGGTTGTCATTTTTATCATTGTCACATATATTTTAAAACTATGTTCTGGATAAGAGTTCTTTATTGGATATGTGATCTGCAACTATTTTCTCCCTTTTTACTTTCTCAAAGGTGCTATTTTTTTAAGAACAAAAGTTTTAAAGTTTAAGCAAGTTCAATGTTTATAAACTTAATTTTATTACCTATGCTTTTGGTATGATACTTAAGAAACCACAGCCTGACACAAAATCATGAAGGTTTGTTCTTATGTTTTGTAGTTTTAGCTCTTATGTTAGGTCCATGGCTCATTTCAAATTAATGTAGTAGATGGTCTGAGGTAGGAGTCCAACTTCATTCTTCTTGCATGTGGATATCCAGTTGTCCCAGACCATTCTTTTCCCCCATTGAATCGTATTGCACTTATTGAAAAGTGTTAGAGTTTATTTACAGACTCTCATTATATTCCATTGACTTATATGTCTGTCTCTATGACAGTATCACACTGTCTTAATTACTGTAACTTTGTGGTTAGTTTTGAAATAAAAAAATATATAGTTCATTTACTTTCAATGTAATAATTGGTATGAGAGAGCAGAAATTTTCTGCTGTAATAGACTTTCTTAATTAATCATTGTATACCTTGAACTAATGTACCAATTCATATATAATGCAAGAGATTTATTTATACAGTTTTATTTTGTCATACATTTTATTTCTATAACTTAAATGCCTAATTCATTACCATTGCCTTTGTTTTAAATGAAAAATTATCTTTTAAAGTTTTTAAAAAATGAGAAAATATATCTCTTTGTTTTTATATATATTAACTATTTTCTTCATTCCTTGTTCTTTCATGTAGATCTGAATTTCCATCTGGTATTATTTCCCTTTGGTCTGCAAAACTTCCTTTAGCATTTAATTTAGAACACATCTGCTCATGACAAATTCTCTTCACTTTTTAAAATCTGAAAACATCTTTATTTTGCTTTCATTTTTAAAAAATTGTTTTTACTGGATATAGAATCCTGGGTTGCAGATTGCTTTCCTTTTACATTTTAAAGATGTCATTTCATTGAACTCAGGTTTGTACTGTTTCTGACTAGAAGTCCTCAGTAATCATTGTTGCCCAATTGTTACTTTCCCTTTTGTTTTTTTTATGATTAGTTTTAAGATTTTCTCTTTCTCTTTGTTATTTGGCAGTTTTTTTATTGTTTTCCTGGGATTGGTTTTCTTTGTTTATCCTGAATGTGATTCATTCCGCTTTTTGGATCAGCATATTAATGCCTTAGATTAGCATATGGATCATCAAATTTGAAACATTTCAACCACTATTAGTTTAAATATTTTTTCTGCCCCATTCTCTCTCTGTGCTTTCTCCTGGAACTACAGTTATACACATTTCAGAGTGCTTGGTTTTTTTCTTTTTAATATGGGACATTGAGGCTTTTGTTTCTTTTTTTTCTTTTCAGTCTTTTTCTTTTATATGCTTTATATTGATCTGTTCCCACATGCACAAATCCTTTGTTTTTTAGTCTATGGTCTATTATCATCCAGCAAATTTCTAATTAATATCAGAAATTTCAACATTTCAGATATTGTATTTTTCATTTCTAAAATGTTCGTTGATTCTTTATAGAATATATCTCTTGTGAAAGCCCCTATCTGTTCACTCATTATGTCCAACATTTCTTTTAACTCTTTGATCATATTTCTGAAATTCTGCTGATTTCAATGCCTGTGTTTCCCCTGGATCTGTTTTTTTTCTTCTATTTTTCTCAATAGGATGAGTAATATCTAATAAGTTTTTTTATTATATGCTGGCCATTATAAATGCTATGAGAGTTTGAATAGAAAATTGTTTTCTTTTCTTCCTTTTTTCTGAGACAAGGTCTCCCTAAGTTACTTACAGCCTTGCTCAGTTGCTGAGGCTGGATTTGAATTTGTAATCCTCCTGCCTCAGCCTCCCAAATTGCTGGATTACAGGCATGAACCATCACACTTGGCTGTTGCTTTTTTTTTTCTGTGAGTTGAGTTTGTTCCTTACCCGTTAGTTAGTTAATTGGCAGATCAGCTTAATCTTATTGAGGCTTGATTTTAGATTGTTTAGATATGTTGACAGTAGCCTCTGTTCTAGAGCTAGTGTATCCTCCCTAAGTCATGCCCCCTTGAGGGGGCGGTGTCAGTGCAATACTTTTTTTGACCCACCTTTTGGAGGGTCTTACTGAATGCTCAGAGTTCACTAAAGTTCCTCTGCTTGCTGGTTGGAACTCTAATGTGTTTTAACAATCTGTAACCTCTGGAATCTCCATACCAGCTCCTAGAGGCTATTCTCTGCCAGGCTTCAGCAGTCTCACCTAATGCTTATTCAGCTCAAAATTCAACTAACTAGGCAAGAGGATCCATGTACGAAAATCTGGAGCTCCTGCTCTGAACAGCTCCCTCATTTCTGATATTCTCCCTTTAAATTTAAATTGCTTCATTGTCTCTGAACTAAAATTATCCTATCCTCCATCCAATGAGACTACTGTTCTGTTTGGTTTCCACAATTTTGTGTTATATTTTGTAAAGGGGCCCCAGGCACAAAGCCAGAGAGAATGTGAAATTCACTTTGTTTCTTTTATCTCAATGTCACAGTGTCATACTATTCATTGTTCAAACCTAAAAACTGTTGTTTTATATATTTTTCTAGATTAAAATGTGTGATTTGTAGAAAAGTAAATCAAATTTTCACTCTCAATCATTTGAAAAAAATCACTTCATATATAATAGGTACTTTACATTCTCTTTCTGATCATCAATGTCTCTTTTTTTTTTGGTAGTAAGGATTGAGTCCAGGGGTGTTTAACCACTGAGCCACATCCCCAGCCCTTTTTTATATTTTATTTAGAGACATGGTCTCGCTGAGTTGTTAAGTGCCTCGCTAAGTTGCTGAGGCTGGCTTTGAACTCTCTATCCTCCTGTCTCAGCCTCCCAAGCTGCTGGGATTACAAGTGTACATCACCACGCTCAGCCTGATCATCAATATCTGAATACCTGGGGATACAAGTCTGTCTGTTTTTATGTCTGCTGATTCTTGATTAGGGAAACTTTTCCCTACAAGTTTGATAATCTCTGGATATGAGCTGTTTGTTGTATCTTGATTTGTGAGTTGTTTGTGTTGAATCTTGTATGCTTTTCTCCATAAAGGATTTGTAATTGCTACTGATGGATGCCAGGGGGCGCTCCCAAACAAGGTCCGTTTTGGTTACCTCATGATCCTGAGCTAATTGCCAAAGTTTGAGGTTCTACTTCTCTACCTTGTGGTTATAGCTTAGGCTTTCTATCTCAAGTATGCTAGATAGGAAGTATCTATCTTCCTACCTCAAGTATGCCCTACCTACTTGCTCACTTTTCCTCTCTGTGATTTCAGTATCCTGTTTTCTGCCCCATGGCTGAGGATTGAACACAAGGTCTTGGATATGTTAGGCAAGTACTCTTCCACTGAGCTACATCCCAAGCCCCCAATTTTGTTTTTATGACTTTCTGGTGGAGGAGCTTTGGGAGAATTTTCCCCATTTCCTCCTAAAGAAAAAGAAAATAAAAATAAACTGTTGTTAATTATTATGCAGATTAACAATGGAGCTATATTTGGTCAGTAGGCAAATGTGGCATGAGTTCTCCAAGGTGGAATCCTGAGGGAAGATTAGGAGTGCTATAGCTCAGAAGAGTTCCCAACACTCCTACAGTAATTCTTTCCATTTTGGAATATGGCTATATACTATGTTGAGTTAAGTGATTTAAGGAATTTATTATTATAAGCTATAATTCACAAAATGTACACATGGCTTAAAAGAATCTTGCAAAGAAACTGTGTATATGTAACAAAAGTCATGAAAGTGCAGGCATAATACTTTAAAATATGACAGATCTGATCCTTCTACCCTTGATTTTAGCACTTTATTTGTTTCATTACTAGAAAAAAAGCAATGGTCATGTAATTAGATATCATCATACTAGCTGTTTTAAACTGAAATTATTAGCATTATGTGAAATATGAAGTTACATGCATGTTTTGCTATTTACTTATAATTCTAAGTATGTATTGTTCTTTGAAATATTAGTTAATGAAACTATAAAGCTATCAGATTAGCATATTTTTAAAATAGAACATGAAGGTAATTTTCTATATATTTTCAGTGATGTTAGAAGTCATGCCATATCTAATCCATTTCTTTGCAAACAGACAGACGTTTTAGTAACAGACAAAAAGGCACATATCAATGAGGAATATAGTGGTAATTACTGCTATGGTAAAAAAAAATGGAACAACAAAAACAAAATTCGTTGACAAAATTAAAATGCAGTTCCATCGGTAAAACGAGATAGGGGAAAAAAGCTAAAAACTTGAATAAAAAGATATTTGAACATATGTGAATTAGGAAGTTTTGCTGTGTATTTGGATGGAAGCATAGATGTTTTCAAACTTGTCTAAACTTATGGTGTTTGCTAACTATGTTCTGTACTAAAATACATAATGAATTTTTACTCCGTCACCAAACTAAAACAGCACTAAAGAACATGTATCCTTATCTGTAAATAACTTCCTTATTAAGAGCAATGCTTCATGAACTTCAATGAAGCATTTCCCATAAATGAAATTTAAAGAGATTCAACAGAAGTGCAGAAATAACTCTGGATGTGCTAATTTTATATAAATGAAACCTTTCGAATACTTTTATTCACAAATTTTGAAATGAGAAGGCGAGTGACCATACAATCTTTTACACCATGCAGATGTATGATATTTATTCATTGGCAGGCTTTTTTCCCCTAGTAGCATGTTACCTATCAGATATTTCATAAAAAATTAAATCTAATCTTTCCTTTTAAGGGAATTATAATAAAGATAACTAAGAACATTATTACTTTCCAAGGAAACTTGTGTCAGGACAAAAACTTTTAGAAAACAGTTGGAAATGTTCCAGTTTTATGATTTTTTCTGAAAACAATTAAAAACAAATATTCCACATATATGAAACTTTCACATTTGTAAACCTAAAAATCATGGAAATAAGAGTATTTTAACCTGCTTAAATCTTTTAGATTAATGGTCTTGAACTAATTTTGTAAACAGTTGCTGAAAATGTCTCAATGCTATATCTTCTAGTTTGCTGGTTGATGTTAGGGAAGATGGACATTTACTAGCAAAATCATATTTTAAAAAGGTTGGTATAACTGATGGATGGAATCAAAAAATGACTGTTATACTTTAGAGCCTGCAGCCAATAGAATTAGTCTCCATTATTAGCTTTAATATTTGTGAGGTATTAGCTCTTAAATCGCAATATCCAAATAAACTTTAGAACTAGAACTTTTGAATTGCTGTATGAAAAAGTGTTTAATAAGAAATATAGGGCTGGGGTCGTAGCTCAGTGGTAGAGCACATGCCTTGCATGTGCAAGGCCCTGTGTTCGATTCTCAGCACCACATATAAATGAATAAAATAAAAGGTCCATCAACAACTAAAAAATATTTTAAAAATATACATATATAATGAAGTATATTCAGCCTATTACTTTTATTTATGCCTTAGTAAAGTAATGACTTTTAACGGTTTTTATTTCATCTTTATGTCTTATGCTTTAATTAAAAAACATATTTGTATTGGTGTACATGAGCACATGTATATGTTGTTTTTCTAATGAAGAAATGCACAAGCAATTCTGTTAGGTAGACTGGTAACAAGTAATTATAATGAAATGTTTAATTAGCCAACAAAATGTTTAAACTAGCCAACAAAATTTTAAATGTTTAAACTAGCCAACAAAATTTCTTTAAAATAGCTTTCCTTAAAAAAAGTTACAAGTATAAAAATTTGTTTAAACATGAAATGAAGAAAAAGAAAAATCACTCAAATTTCTATCATCTAGGCATAATCATTGTTGAAATTTTAGTGCATGTCCTTCTAGATTTTATGAAAATACATATTTCCTCTTTCACAAACGTAGGTTTGTTCTTCATTTACAACTGTAATTATGGAGGACTTTTAAACTTTACAGAATAATTTAAATGAGATTTTGGGACAGATTAACGTTTAAAGAAATAATTATAAGAGACTATGTTCTGCTGTGACAAGGGCAGATATTTATAAGCAACCCTGTGTAAGATTATAACATTTGTTTAAGTCCATTGCTTGTCATTTTAATGGCCTTTATCTAGATATTAAATGTGTGGTTTAACTACAAAGAGAAGTTACCAAGAAAAAGCCTGACCAAATTTTGTGGTTTTCAACTTATTTTATCTACATGTGGCGTATGTAAAAAGTCAAATACATTAAAGGGAACTAAGACTTTGGCAAGGCTTTTGTTTCTGTTCAGCATTACAACTGTGTCCATAACAGATAAAATATGGTTTATAAACTAGAATTAACCATGTGCAACAGGATAGAGAACTGAACTGAGATAGTGACTGTCAATGGTGTTGTCAGATCTTCAAAATTAAGCAGTTCTCATTTAGAGGTGTGATCTTGGACTCAATAGCATAGAACATTTTTTATCAATGACTAATACCATCAGAAGGAACATTCATTGACAGAACAAACGAAACCTAGCTGGGAAATGAAAACTAAGAAGAGGAAGTCACATTTTCAATGGCCAGATTGGAAACAAAATAAAATTGAAGAAGTAGTAAGAAGTAAACAAAATGAGTAAGTCATTTGGGTGGGCTAAAATAAGCAAGGTCAAAAAAAATAAGTTTCGAAAGGATGAGTGTGGCTGGCTAGCTATTATAAGTATCACAGATGTTAACTCTGGGATTTTAACAAGCAACTAGCTGACAAGGATCAATAATGTAATGCTAATGTTTAAAAAGCAAACACAACATTGTGAAATTTATTCCTTACTACAACTTACCTAAACTCCTGCTTCCTAGTTAGATATCACTGGTAAACATTAAGAACTTGTTCTTTTTACCAGATATGCCATTCACTTTGAGAGCAAATGTGAATAACCTAACCACATGAATGAATGAAATAGTAACAGAGAAAAAGGTGATTTCATTGTAAGATTGAAGAAAGTTTTTTACCCCCTTCCTGGAAAAGATGAAATTATTGATTAATAGTCATTGTATGAGAACATAGTTATGAAAATAAAAGCCTATTGACTTTAGACTCTTAAGCACATCAAGTAAAATAGGCAATTGTACTTAACTTTCATGAAAGATTGAATTAGGAAATGAAGTTAAACTGTGTTAGGAAGTAGTTAATTTAGAACTGTAAGGGATAAAAAATAGAATAATAAGGATTCGTTGAAAATTAGAATAATTTTAAGCATTTGATAGAATTTCCATTGACATATTTCTACTTTTCTTTAATGGTGAAATGTGGATCTACGTGGAAGGATGCAATGTCAAGTTTTTAATGTCTTGGTCAGAATTCTAGTTTTATGGGTTTCCTCACAGCCAGTAACCAGGATAAATAATTTGCACCAACAAAAAGAGGAAACAAGTTTGTTGTTATTAAAGCCATTATTGATAAAGTCAGGAGACTTTAAAAAAATACTCTAGTTGTGTAATATTCTTAAATATAAATATAAGATCAGCACCGGATATCTGGATGTAGACCTGGTCAGAGGACTTAGAATATATAGACAGTGGGTTGAATCCTAAGGAAGCAATGTTCCTAATTTATCTTCCTGAAGATGCTCCTTTTCTTTTCTTTTTAAAACTTCTATTTATTTTACAAAAATATATATAAACAACAGGACATTTAAAAGGTATAGAGGAGCAAATGAACAAAAAAATGCAAAATGCAATCACAAATGAAGAGAAAAATAAATTAACATTTTGATACATATTCTTGCAGATTTTTTTCTACTTACATATGCGTATAAAACTTTATAATGTATACTTTGTTTTATATGTATTTAAAACGTTTATAAAAACAGTAAATTTGTAATCTCTTGTGTGATTTAATATCATGAACTACGCTAGAACCACATCATTTTAAATGGCTGCCATAATTTACATAATCTCTACCTTTGATCATTAGTTTCTAATTGTTCACTACTATTAACCACTGCAGTATCTTCAATATTGTATGTTTCTTTGTCTCTTTCTTTCTTACACGAAGAGCTTTAAAAGAGAGAAGGAATTCAGGGCTTTCACTCATCCAACAGTTATTTATTGAACAATTATTTGTGCTGGTCATGGCATTAACTAGGAGTAGGGAAGAAGTGGTTAAGGCAAGCTCTCCATTTCCAATTAACTTTCAGTCTCCTGGAGTAGAAAGAATTGAGGAATAGGAGGCGACAAATGCTCACCCTCTCCTTAAAGTAAATGTAGTTTAAGAGAAAGTTCCCGGGTTGAGACCCAGGAGTCTATATACTAATCAAACAGGCTCTAGAATTAAAATCCCTACAGTTAATAACTGTTAGGTTTCCATATAGAAGATGTTCATCCACAACGTCTAAGTTTGCCACTTCTGTAGGCGCTATAGACAGAACGCCAGGACACGGCTCCGGCAACCTCTCGGTTCCAGTCGAAAGGAAACCCTCTCCCGGGGCCTCCTGGCGCTGGCGCGCTGGGAGCAAGAGGCGCCGGGACGGCCGCGCTGCTCTCCCGGCTGCTTCACCTCCTTCTTGCCTCTGGTGCCAGGCGGTCAAACACAAAACCTCCACCCAACCACTTCCACTTGGAGAAGCCTCCTGGCTGAGGGAGGCTTTGTCGATCAAGTGCAAGGCTGCTTAGCACAATGGTCAGAGCGTGGGTGGAAAACAAACTCTGTTACGTGTTAACTTGGTTGGAGCAAAACGATTCTGGGAAGGGATTTAATTGAGGCTAAAACTGTGCTCAGCGATTTTAATAAAAATCGTTTCCATTGATGATAAAGAGCGGCCGTCTCTTCCAGGCACTGAAAGGAAACCACAGACTGTGGCAGGGCAGTTTCAGCAGGTGGCCAGCCACCCGCATCCCAGACTCCTCCGCCCCAGCTACGTTTGGACTGCAGGTTCTGTGGCTGCCGAAGGGAAGCATCTTCCAAGATGCACACACGCATCAATGAGATTTCCTTCGTGGAAAACGTCCCCTGCCCGCAAACGTGTGCCAGGGCTGTCGGGCAGGCGTCGTGACCGCTTCTAGGTTCGGGATGGGCGTCGCTCCCCCTCCACGCCCTTAGTCGCGCGGGCACCGGCACCGTAGCCCGCCGCCACCGAGGGGCGGGGGAGATTCCGCGGGGGGCGGGCGCGGCGCGCAGGGAGGGGAAGGGGTTCTCGCGCGATTGGGCGAGGTTTCCGGTGTTGTGACTGAAACCCGTCAATATGGCGGCGATCGGCCGCGGCCGCTCTCTGAAGAACCTCCGAATACGAGGTAAGCCCGTTGCAACCCTCACGCCCCACCACCCGGCGCCCGCCACCCTTGGCACTTGCCTTCCCCTGGCCCTGGGTGGGGGAAGCGAGCCGGGGCTCTGGCCAGAGCCAGGGCAGCCGCCACTGGCCTGCGAGCGAATCCTAATTGGGGCTGTGTGTCTGTTTCGCGCAGGGCGGAATGACAGCGGCGAGGAGAACGTCCCGCTGGATCTGACCCGAGGTAACGCGGGGCGCCGCGGGCGGCGGCAAGGGCGCGTTCCTGGGGAGGAGCCGGGGGCCGGGGGCCGCGGGCAGGGGCGGGCCCCGCACGGGACCCGCGGGGAGCTGGGGGCTGAGCCCGAGCCCCGCCTGCCGGCCCGCGGGAGCCAAGCCCGGGCTGCCTCGCCAGACCCATCCCCCTTCCCTGCGCCCACTTCGCTCGCCGGAGCCCTTCTCCGGGCCTCGGGTGTGGGGGAGCACGTAGCGGAACTTGGCGAGCCGGTGACCCCTCTGGGTTCTGGGGACCTCAGGGAGCGTTTTATACCTCTCCCGGAGCTCGTGCACCAAACCCCGGAGCGACCAGAGGGAGGTTGAGGTTGTTGTTTGGGTTTCTGAAGGGTGTTTGAGGGAAGAGCGACCACATCCTGCCTTCCCCGTCCCCCGAAGGAGATGTTTGCCGGACCTGCCCGGTTCTTACTGACTGCGTGACTTTTCTTTTTGCCCATCGTCCTGTGGGGATCCGCAGCATTGATAACTCGATAGTGAAAACTGGAGTCGTTCATTACTGCTAAGTGTATGTTATACGCTGTATTTCCCTCCTGCTACCCTTTTCTGGGCCGCTGGGTTTGTAGTTGGCAAAAGAACGCCCACTCACCCTGCTGCAGGTTCATTGTTTACCTTCTGCAGCGGAGATGGGTTTGTTTACACCTTTGGAGCAAGGTAAAACCGGGTTATATTTTTAAGGCCCGAATCCAACTACTGCCTTTTCTGTCAGTCACCGTATTGGAGTTTATTCGACAGTGTCTTTCTGAAGAATCTGTAATTGCATACAAAATTCTTTTCTCTTCCATGATAAGCTGGATTTGGTCTACCGATTCAACTGTCATATTTCATACTGGCTATAGATTGGAGCATAATCTGGTTCATTGTACAGTGAGTTTCTTCTTGCGATCTGTGAAAACACCTTAGGAAGTTTTTTTAAAAAAAGTCGTTGTAAACTTCCATGAGATCAATTTATAACCCGTGTTGTACTCAATGCAATGACTGTTATTACAGTGTTTGTTAGACATGGGTTCATTGTTGAGGCTTATCTCTGTATTGAAATAATGCAAACTCTAATTTATTTTGTATATCATAATGTAAGCTTACTGGAATATAAACAGGCCAGTTTTCATTTAGCTACAAGAGTACATTTTTGTAACTTAATACTTTATTCTGAAAGTTTGGGGACTTACCTTTAGCTGCACCAGATCCTTTTAAAGGCAGAATTTTAAATGCAGTATAGTGGCATTAAGTACTGGAGATGGCAACTAAGTAGATCACCAGTGCATTAATTTGGATCATTTTTTTCAGCAGATAGATTTTTGAGAATTAGTCTAGAAAAATGTAGTTTTTGATTTTTGTGCAAGTTTGGAAACTTTGTAACACGTATGAAAAAGCTGTATAAAATAGATTTTCTAGTAAACTTTATTATAAAATAACAATACTTCCTTACACACTTGAAAATTATTTCAGTTCTTCAAATATAGTTTATTACTGATCCAGTTTATATGCAAGCATGTGTTTCAGATAAAAGCAAAAAGAAAAAAAAACACTTATTAGGTAAACTTGAGACTAGTTTCTACCCTAAAAACCTGTTTGGATATGGTGCTGGAAGTAAATTGTAGTTGTACATTGAGTTTGTTAAGCTCATATATATACACACACGCACACACAAATACACACTTTTTATATATATTTTACATATAATACTATATATATACATATATATATATAGTGGTTTCTCTGGTTAATGTTAAAATTTGGGTTGTAGATGAGCTTGTAAACAAGATTGATTTGATACTTATGGTTTATTCTTATTTTATTCTAGAACACAGATAACACCAAATGTTCACTGCTTAAAATGGCTACATTCCCTGACAGTAAACACCTGATTATGACCATAGGTGTTTCCAGGATTATATAAAGTGCAGAAAATGCTATTTCTGCTTGCCCTTACAAAATGTACTTCAGTTTTCAACAAAATATACACAGCCAGTTGAAACTGATTGCAAAAGCAGGACACAACCATGAGTGAGAGGTTACTTGAGAACTATATTCTAAATTATAAGGAAGTTTAGAATAAAAAAGTAATCTGAGTTAGATTCATTATATAGTGACACTATTGTTTAGAGAAACTGTTATTCTGACAAACATTTCATTGTTCAAAAAAGGCTTGTGGATCTAATGTGAAAGTTCATGAGGAATTTAACTGTAGTAATCATTTGAGAACTGTGAGGCAGACTGGGTTGCAGCTGAAGGGCAGCTGTTTGTGTATTGGATTACAGTATGTAAAAATATAAAGTTTGGGCAACCAAAATTTTTGTTTAATACTAAGGTTAGTGTTTGCTCTCATTCTAATTATTTTTCTGTAATTTTCGACAAATTAATCATGTAGATACCCAACAGGCTTTATTATAGAGGTTAGAGGCATTGTAATCTCCAAAGAAGCTATTGATGTGTAGTGAAAAGAGAGCTAACTGTAAAGTCAAATAATTCTGGGTTGTGATCTCAGCTGTGTCTCTTAACAACCAAGATAGTAAACATTTTTATTTTTACTAAAGGAAAAATAAAGGAATTAGATTATCAAAACTATAAAATTCAATAGTACTTCTCATAAATTTTATTCCAATAATTATATTTGAATACAGAAGTGTTTATGTTCTGTGAATTCACTTTGAACACTGTAAGAGGGGCTTACCCAGGAATAACAACTGTGTCTGTTCAAGTTAGAGTTCAGTTTGAGGGTGATTTGGGGCAAGTTACGTGACCTTGCTTAACCTCTGGTTTCTTTATCTTGAAAAAAAGCCATTACTTCAAAGAGTTAGTAAGAATGTTAGAGGTAAATGAAGTAATTCTTAAAGTATTCAGTGTAGGATTTATGCTTTGTAGTATTTAATATTAGTTGCCTTCCTATATTGCAAAATCAGAATTCTTTAAATCACATTAAAATACTTCAAATGTTTGTTTTGATTGTTATAAGTTTATTAATAAGGAATCATAGAATTCAAGCTTATTTTTTGAGACATTCTATTGTGTTAATATCTGAAATAGAGTTTTGAATATAACAAAGCAAAACTTACTTTAAAAGAGATTACCAAAAAATAGAGATTACCAATAAATGAAATCTAAATAAAGCACATTCTGTTATATGCACTTAAGATAAAGTATGATGTTATTTTACAGAACCTTAGAATTTCTCTTCCTGACTTCAGAAAATTTCTTAGTAATAATGACTTGACTAGCTTTTCAGACTTCTTGAGACTCAGGAAAGTTCTAAGGGGTTTTTGGGGGTTTGGTACTGGAGTTATTACTGTACTTCTTACAGAGTACCTCCACATAAAATTGTTGATAGATTTAATTTTGACCTAATGTAGGAATTCATTGTAGTGGATTTTACAGTCAACTTTCTGGTAATTGTTGCTTTCAGTTTTGTTCAGATACCTACTCTATTAATTTGTAAAAATCCCCAGAATTGGCTGTTTATAAAATTAAATACTCTGTTTATTCTTGCCAAAGTATAATTTGAAACCCAAATGGTTGTTAGCCACCTCCACAGAGAGGATAAAACCCCCCCCCCCCATTTCTCTGGTAGTGCATCTTTTCCTGACGTTGAACTCTCACTTGGAAAGACAATGTTGTTCCTGGGTAAGCTCCTCTTATTAAAGTGTTCAAAGTGAATTTCCAGAACATAAACATATCTGTATTCAAATATAATTATTATAATAAAAGTACTGTTGAGTTTTATAGTTTTGACTATCTAATCCCTTCACATTTTCTCTAGTATGAATAAAAATGGTTACTGACTTGGTTGTTCAGTACCTAGAAGAATAGGAAAGTCCTTTGAAATTATGTAGATTTGGACACTTAACTTTCTGTTTTCTGATTTCTTGTAGTTTCATTTATTTAATTGCTCACTTCTGTGAGACAAACCAAACATCGACTGAATGCTTATTATGTACTAAATGCTGAATTAACTGTTGGAGGAATAAGAATGAGGAAGGTTTTACTTCTTTTTGTAGAGTTTATTGAAACAAACATAAAGAAGTGATTGGGTTATGGAACAATAAGTAATCAGACTGTACAAGGAATAAAAGTAGTTCAGTAGTAGCCAGAGAGAATGATTGACAGTCTGGTGGGTAAAGGATCAGAGAAGTCTTGAGGAGATGACTGCATAAAGAATGGAGATGGACAAAGTGGCTCTCTAGGAAATACACCACACCTTCTTTTTTTTTTTTTTTATACTTTATTTTTTTTCCTCAAAAGTTGCATTTTAATACATGTTATCAAACATAACAGAAAAAAAACAAATTTTCAGAAGCTGTACACACTATTCACTGAAAACATTTGTTGAGGCAAATAGAAAA
>CM053405.1:28163852-28182600 GCA_028644305.1 Xerus rutilus | reverse complement strand
CTGTAGTGTGCTGTTTTTAAGTCTTTAGGGTATAGGCCAAGGAGTGGGATAGCTGGGTCAAATGGTGGTTCCATTCCGAGTTTTTTAAGCAGTCTCCATACTGCTTTCCAGATTGGTTGCACCAATTTGCAATCCCACCAGCAATGTTTAAGTGTACCTTTTTCTCCACATCCTCGCCAGCACTTATTGTTGCTGGTATCTTGGATAGCTGCCATTCTGAGTGGGGTGAGATGAAATCTGAGGGTAGTTTTGATTTGCATTTCTCTAATGGCTAGAGACGTTGAACATTTCTTCATATATATGTTTATTGATTGTACCTCATCTTCTGAGAGGTTTCTATTCAGCTCCTTAGCCCATTTATTGATTGGATTATTTGTTTTTTTACACCACACCTTCTGAAAGGGAAAGTCAGTAGATAGAGAAGCTGGTCAGAGGGCTACTGATACAATATTAAGAGACATGGAGGAATGGACCAGGCTGCTGACTATAGAAATAAAGTAGAATGTGTATTGGAGTGGAGGAACCCACTGGTGTGCTTTCTTTGGATTCCAAACTGATTTTTGTTTTCCCTGTATACTGTGTAGCTAACTGCTTGCTTTCTTTTCTCCGCAGTACTGGTGATTGAATCCAGGGGTGCTCTGCCATTGATCTTCATACCCAGACCCTTTTTTAAATTTTTGAGCTAGCTTCATTAAATTTCTCAGGCTGACTGTGAACTTGCAATCCTTATGCTCTCTCATTTCAGTCTCCTCAGTAGCTGGAAATACAGGTGTGTACAACTACACCTGGCTATTCTTTATTATGATAGAGGCTGTCCAGTGTGAATTTCATACTCTTTTCATAATTTTTTTTGGTACTAGAGATTGAACTCAGGGGTACTCAACCACTGAGCCACATCCCCAGCCCTATTTTGTGTTTTATGTAGAGATAGGGTCTCACTGAGTTGCTTAGTGCCTTGCCATTGCTGAGGATGGCTTTGAACTCCCAATTCTCTTTTCTTTATGCTTAAATTCTCTTCTCCTGAGTCAGATGATAAAGCATTTCTATTACTGTCCAAGAGTAATTTTATGCTCTTGATAGTTTCCTCTAATATTCTTTGTAGAACTAAGATTTTCTTTTATTTCATTTCTTCCTTCCTGTTGGTTTAGGGTTTTTCACGTTCAGCAAGCATTTATTATATCCTTCCTACACTGGGCATGGGCTGGGGGTGGGAGATAAGAAGCGATAAAGACTACAAAACAGTTTTTGTGTTTTTGTTTTTGTTGCTGCTATAGACAGAACAGTTTATTCTTATTCCACAACTTTGTCTTAACCAGTACAATTTCTTTTTACACAGAAGATTTATTTTTTTTTAATTTCCATACTTCTTTTTTCCCCACTTTCCACTCTTTTTATTGGTACATTATAGTTGTGCATAATGATAGTATTTGTTGTTATATGTTTGTACATATGCATAAATATTTAAAGGAAAATTTGGCCAGTATCACTCCCCAACACTTCTCCCCTCTCTCCCTGCTCCTTCCCTTTTCCTCTACTGATCTCCCTTTGATTTTCGTGAGATCCCTGTGCTCCCACCACACCTTTCTCTTCCTTTTTCCTCTCTAGCTTCCACATAGGAGAGAAAATATACAACTCTTGACCTTCTTATTTCAGCTTATTTCACTTATTTAATGTACTCTAGTTCATACATTTTCCTGCAAATGACATAATTTCATTTTTTTCATGGCTGAATAAAACTCTATTGTATGTATATACCACATTTTCTTTATCCAGTCATCCATTGATAGATATCTATGCTGGTTCCATAGTTTTACTACTGTGATTTGTGCTGCTGTAAACATGAATGTGCATGTATCACTGTATATGATGACTTTACTTCTTTAGGATAAATACCAAGAAGTAGGATGGCTGGGTCATGGTAGTTCCATGCCTAATCTTTTGCAGAATCTCCATGCTGATTTCCATGGTGGTCGTACTCATTTATAATCCCAACAGAGTACAAGTGTTCCTTTTTCTCCACATCCTCTGCAGCATTTATTATTTGTATTCTTTTTTAAAATATTCTTTTTTAGTTGTAGATGGGCACAGTGTCTCTATTTTATTTATTTTTTATGTAGTGCTAATATCGAACCCAGTGCATCACATGAGCTAGGCAAGCACTGTACCACTGAGCTACAACCCTAGCCCTGTTATTTGTATTCCTGATGACTGCCGTTCTGACTGGTGTGAGATGAAATCTCAGTGTAGTTTTGATTTGCATTCCCTAATAAATAATGATGTTGAACTTTTTTTTTTCATTATTTGTTGGCCATTTGTATTTATTCTTTTGAGAAAGGTTTAATTCATTTGCCCATTTATTAGTTGGATTATTGGAATTTTTGGTGTAAAGTTTTTTGGATTCTTTTATATTCTGGATAGTAATCTTCTGTCAAGTAGCTAGTAAAAATTTTTTTGCATTCTGTAGATTCTCTCTTCACATTCCTAATTGTTCCCTTTGCCATGTTAAAGGTTTTAATTTGATGCCATCTCATTTATTAACTCTTGGCATTATTTCCTGAGCTTTAGGGGTCCTATTGAGAAAGTCATAGGCTATGCCTATATGTTGGAGTGTTGACCCTGTGTTTTTTTGTAGGTGTTGCATAGTTTTTGGTCTAATTTTTAGGTCTTTGAGAATTTTCAGAAGGCAATATTTCCTAGGAATTTTAATACCACTACAGTTGTATAAGCACAGCTCCCTCACTATACTGAAAATACTTTCTACAGAGATGCTAATAATATCTTGCAAAATTTATTGGCATTTTTAATTTCACATTCTACTGTTAGTACTACTTTGCATGGAGATTGAGTGCATGAATTTTGTGCCAGGCATTAAAATATATTATTTCACTTAATCTTCAACAACTATTTGAGAAACTTCGTTCACTATTTTTATAGTTGAGAATACAAGCTTTGAAATATTGAAGAATTGACACATAGAAAGCTATAATTTAGCCAGAGTCACAAGGCTAGTTACTGACCTCTATGTGTCTGGTAATATCTCAGAGTCATGACATGGTAAAACTTTGTACCCCAGAGAGTACCCATCTATCACTTTTTAGGTACCACCAACATCTGAGTTTGCTTTTTTGTTGTTGTTGTTCCTCCAATTTGTCTCTGAAATAGGTATTGAATTCAGTCTCTCCTATTCCCAATCTCTCCTATTCCCATTGTTATTGGTCTAGTTCACATCCTCATTATCTCATTTGGGTGATGGTAAAGTCTTGAAGCTCAGTGATACAGTAGCTTTTCACTTCCTCTGCTGGATTATTTCCCTGTGATCCAGATTTGATCTTTTTATTTCTTTAAATTAAAAACAAAACAGTAATAAAAACTACTCAAACATACACATCACAGGCTCATTTGTGCTCACAGAATAAAGTCCAAATTCCTTAGCTTGGCATTCAAAGCCTTTTAGAATTTATTCTTGTATTCTTTTCTTCTGTACTGTCTTAACCATACTAGTCAAATACAACCGTCTCTTTGCATTGTTTATGTGTATAACACACTCCTTCCCTTCGTTACACAGATTGCTTCTCAAAGGGCATTGGAGAGAGTTGCTAGTTTTTTTTTTTTCCTTAATATTTTTTCTTAGTTGTTGATGGATCTTTATTTTTTTATTTATTTATTTATATGTTGTGCTGAGAATCAAACCCATGCCTCACATATGTGAGACAAGCACTCTACTAATGAGTTACAACATGAGCCCAAGTTTGCTAGTTTTAAGCACCAACCCTACATTTCTGTTCTTTTCCCTTGGAAACTAGGCCCCTAGAGAATAATTTCTTTAGTCAAAGAAGATTGCTATTCCTTAAACAAAGCATGCAGCTTCATATTTACTTGACCTTGCATAGGTTTTGTTTCATTTTGTTTTGCATTTCCAGGACTCTTACTATAATTCTTTAAGGTCAAGGCCACATGTCACTTCTGGGAATCCTTCCTTATCCCTGTGGGAATTTACTGCATCCTCTTCTACTTTTTCCATATCATTATCCTTCCTAAATAGCATTTACCATTGTTTCAGTTTTTTGTTCAATTTTTTACCCTTCACTAGATCTTAAGCTTCTTGAGGGCAGCAATTCTGTTTTGCTAAGTTTTAACATTACCCACTGCCCCCACTAGCCTCTATTATGTAATGGTGACTGAAGTTTTGGGTTTGTTTTTTAACTCACAGTGCTGGAGATTGAGCCCAGGACCTTCATGGGCAGGTGCTCTATCATGAGCTACATCTCCAGCCTCTGAAGTATTTTTTGAATGGAAAAAAATCAAAGGAGAGATGAGAAAAGGAATAATACAGTTTTAAGTAGGAGAATAGAGTAAGAGAGTGCTTAAAGTTTACAGTCCTGAGGAACAATGAAATGGATGGTTCCATAATAGAGAAGTCGTTTCGGGAGGGATGATAATGAGTCCAGCTTTCTACTTTAAATTTAGGTGATTACTGTTGACAGAGATGTGCAAGAGGTAGCCAAAATACTGGACTGGGGGCTTAGTAGTAGTTTTTCTGATTTGTGATCTGTGTATTATCTGCATAAGGTATTGTGAAATGTAAATGGAGACTTATTTTTTTTGGTGCTGGAGATTGACTCTAGGGCCTTATACATGCTAAGTAGGTATTCTATTGAGCTGGACCCTTCAGCTACTAATTGGAGAAAGAGTTAAAAATTCGAGTGTTTAAGGGTACGATAATGAGGGTTTATGTCAGAGGTAGGAATCGACAAGAAAGGGATCAACATAAGAAAAGAAAATGATGAAGATTATAATCTCTGAAGATAAGAAAAAACTTTAAATTGAAGAGGCTATGACTGTAGTATTAAAGTTGGTGTTTGGAGAACTCAGTTCTGTTCTTCATTAACTTCTCTGGGCTTCAATTTTCTCACTTCCTAAATGCATAATATTTTATACTTATAGTACTTTCATCTTCAATCTTTGTGATTCTCAGATATTATCATGAGATATTGAAAGATTAAAAAGAAAGCATTTATTATTTATGGCTTTGTTAAATCACTCTCAGAAATATTCCTTTTTTTTTTTAAACTCCAGTATTATTGAAGAATTTGGATTTGAAGCGATTTTCTTAATGTTAATCAGTTTTTGTTTTTGTTTCTTTTTCTCTAATAATGGGGATTGAACCCAGGGCCTCAAGTATGCTAGGCAAGTGCTTTCCCACTGAGCTACACCTCTGCCTTTTTTAAATCTTATTTTAAGATAGAGTTTCTCTAGATTGCCTTGATCTTGTGATCCTCCTGCCTCAGCCTCCCAAGTAGCTGGCATTATGCTTGGCCAACCAATATGTTTTTGATCAAGGAGCTTTTATTGTAGTTAGGATATAGCCCATCAATGCACAGTGTAAGATAGCTATAGTATTTGAAGTATCTGCCAGTTATCTCTATAAAGGAGTCAAAGAGCTTGAAGAATTTGAGGGGAAACATTAGAGGTAGGTAAACAATGGATCAAGAGGGAAGACCTCATAGAAATGATGAGGGACACCTATAAGACCTTTGCATAAAAAGTAACATTTAAATAAGTGGAGTTCTGGGGCATGGTTTTAAAAATCACAGCTTAATTTTTTTTTTTTTTTTGGTACTGGAGATTGAACTCAGGAGCACTCGACCACTGAGCCACATCCTCAGCCCTATTTTGTGTTTTATGTAGAGACAGGGTCTTACTGAGTTGCTTAGCGCCTCGACCTTGCT
The DNA here is from genome assembly GCA_028644305.1 of Xerus rutilus. NCBI lineage: Eukaryota > Metazoa > Chordata > Mammalia > Rodentia > Sciuridae > Xerus > Xerus rutilus. The sequence goes on along the minus strand of CM053405.1, from coordinate 28,176,871 downwards.
GAGGCTGGCTTTGAACTCGCGATTCTCCTGTCTCAGCCTCCCTAAGTGCTGGGATGACAGGCTTGCGCCACTACACCGGACTCACAACTTAAGTTTTTTTTTTTTGTTTTTCTTTTTTTAATTTTCTCTTAGTTGTAGATGGACACAATGTCTTTATTTTATTGCTTTGTATGTGGTGCTGAGGATCGAACCCAGGGCCTCACGCATGCGAGGCAAGCGCTCTACCACTGAGCCACAATCCCAGCCCCACAACTTAAGTTTTGAAAACAAAAATTCCTGGCATATTATTTAGTATGTCGTGATAATGTTGAGAAAAGTTGGTTGGTAGTTAAGTTTTTTCTTTTTATCTCTTAATTATTAAGGACTGATTACACTTTAAATTTAGGCTTTTTCTGACCTTTGAAGATAGTGCTGGACTGGATTGAGAGCTTTGAGGCATATTTTGAAACAATTGTATATTTGTTATGTATATAGTTCCATTTCAAACCATAGCATAAATTATTTTTTTATTCTATTTTGTAGTACATATCTTTTCCCTTCATTAATGTTGCTAACATAGGGTAATATTCATGTTCAAGAGGCTCTGTAAATTTATCAGACTTCTTTCTAAATGTATACAGTCTATAAATAGAGACTATAATGGGATGGGTAGTGTTTTTGTCATTTTCTACACTAAAATGAATATTTTCTGATCTCAAAATTTAAACATGTGGCTGCATGATGAGATAGAATATTTGCAATGAAGATCATAAAACATGCAGAATGTTTCATTGCCAAATCCAGACACCCTACCAAGCCTTCTAGTGATTGGAGTAAATGATAAATAATGTTTGGAGAAATTATTGCTACATTAGGGAAATAAAATAATACTTGAATTGCCACTTTTAGGAATTTTAATAATCTTGCTCTGAATCCAGTGTAATTTCATGAGTTTTTCATAATGAAGAAAGTGAAGAGAAACAGAAACTGTAAACAAAGAAGATTGCCAAATAATTTACTTACTAAGAAGAAACAGCTTGCCAGATAATAAGTGTGTTTAACTGTTTTAGATGTGTGCACTTACATATTTTTATCACTAGTTTCATACTTCTGGAAATTACATCTTAAAATAGTAGTGCTAATTATTTCCATGCTCATCCTTCATGTGTTAAAACTTTTTAATCGCCCTGTTTTTTCCACGCATAATTCTATGATGCACTCCTAATATTCACCATACTATCATTCACCACCTCCCTCCTTATGGGGAGAAAGAAAGCAAGAAAGAAGGAGGGAAGTAAAAAAGGAAGAAAGGGAGTGAGAAAGAAGGGAGAGTAAGAAGAACAGAGGAAGTTAGAGGTGGATGGAGGGGCTGGAGAGGAAGAGAGGGAGAAAGGAAGAAAAAAATAGAGAAGGAAAAACTAATAGTGTTACAGGGGGAAAGACTCCAGTGGTTAGAAACACAGTTTCAGGTGGTGTGAACTCTTAATATTAGGATCTATGGTATTTTTTGTGTTTATCACTAAATGAGAAGTGGGATGTTGTGGAACTTTAAGTTATAGATAAGAGATTTATAATCATACTCATCTCATATGATATTAGTATAAAATGATGATGGGATGTTTGAGTATTCCTTTCTTATTTAGAATGACTTGTGATTTTATTATAGTGCACTACAGTTTCTAGTGTTATTTTTAATAACAACTTGGTATAATGCAAGTCACATTAATTCTTATATAAGATTTCATATATCCTATAAGAATAATACTTACATAAAATTTAATAGCTATTTTTAATGAATAAAATTTCAGATTAAAGTACCATTAAATGTTTACATCACTTTAAATGCTTTGAAAAGAACCTTAAAATCCTTTTTCCTTTCTCATAGGAGAATTCAGTGAATATACAAATTTTGTTATTTTCCATAGCAAAATGGAAGAAGTTATTTTGAAAAATGTTGGTGGTTTTTAAAAGAGAAATAAAAAGGAGATGAATAAGAGATTGGGGTAAACTGAGCCGTTGCCTGTGTTATTATTTCTTCTAATAGTTATTTCTTTTTATTTTAGAATTTTTTACATTCTAGGACTTGATTTTTGAGTCCTAGGAAGAATTTTTCAGTAATTGTGTTTCTATAATGTAAAAGTTCTACAGAGAAATAGTGTAATTATCATTTAAAAAAAACTCTCACTTTAGTTATTTTTTATTTTTTTTAGGTACTAAGGATTGAACTCAGGGACACTTTATCATGAGCTACATCCTTAGCCCTTATTATATTTTATTTTGAGACAGAGGTCTCACAAAGTTGCTTAGAGCCTTGCAAAAATTGCTGAGGCTGACCTCGAACTTGTGATCCTCTTACTTCAGCCTCCTGAGTTGTTGCAATTAGCAGCATGTACCACCATGCCTGGCTGAGGCTAGTCACTAAATATTTATTGAATACTGGTTATGTGTCTAGCATTGTTCTAGTTTCTAAATGTTGAAGACATGGTCTTTGATTATGAGAAAAAGCAGCAGCGAACCATATTGTGTGTTGGGAACTCTGTTTAAAAGCATTTCTTAAATTATCTAATTTAATATTTCTGCATATCTAGAAGATATGTATTAACATACCTGTGTAATTGATAAGGAAAATGTGACAATGCCTAACTACTCCAAAGGGCATCTAGGTATTAGAGAAAGGTGACATTAGATGTCTTTCATTGTTTTTGATGCTAAAACCAATGCACTTACCCCTTTACGATCTTGCCCAAAATAGATGATAAATCACACTACTGGTAGAATATTCATTTCAAACCCTCAGGAAGCATGTTATTAAGTGAACTCGTAAGTGTACATTTTAACTATTTTGGATGAAATTATTTCTAGACCTATGGCATATTTTCCCCTTAAAAGAAATATGCAAGCTCTTTCAACTTTTCTTCTTTTGCTTAGCTCATTATTATAATATCATATTTTGTGTTGAGGGTTGGCGGAGGACTATATATTACTATCCTATGTAACGTCCGGTTGCTCTTGATTTTTATGTGCTACTTCATTGCTTTCAACTGTCATTCTACATTATAATTATTGTTTCTATGTTTAGGCAGATTAACGGGAGAAAAGGCATACATACAAATTTAATACATATACAGGGGCATCAGAGGAGAGTGAATAGCCAGTGAAATTTAGAAGCTTATATACTCTTTGGAAGAGGGAAGTGGGGGATGTAGGCAGTTTTAGAGGAAGAGTAAATAATTAGGGGAGCTGAATGTACCCAAAAGAACAGACACTAACCTGGAACAAAGTTTGTCTGGGCTTTGGGTGTGGTGTCAATGGTATTCTTCCTTCCTGTCTTGTGTATCAGTCCTGTGCATCCCCATCTTCTTGATAAGATCCGAAAGGGGGATTTTCAACATTTACATGTATTCTGGAGAATCAGGCCTTTGAGGTAAGGGAATCTCAGAGAAAGTTCTTCTTTGTATTTGCTACTTTCATATCCATTGGAGATAAGACTTAGGAGTGAAAGATGTTTGTAAAATATATATTATAATTTTGGCACATAGATATTAATAGGTACTAGTGTTCTTATTTGTATTGTCAATAAAGCAAAAGATGAGAGAAGAGAGAGATCAATGTGACTGGAAAAAATAATAGAAACTGGGGCATTGTTTAAATTTTGAATGGGTAGAAATAATCAAGAGGAAATTGTGCATGAATAAAGGCATGAATCATTTATTGAGAGAGGAACAATAAGGATACAGAATTTTAATATTTATTGGATTTATAGGATAGGGCTGTTATTGAAACTGTAAAGAATAAATGTTATATTAAAAATTTTGTTGAAAAATAACTTGTCCAAAAAATACTTGTCCTAGGAACAATTCTGTAAACTTTGGCAAATTGAACACATGAATAGTCAGAATTCATATCAAGAAACATAATACTGCAATACCCTAGAAGCTTCCATTCTGTGTTTCCTTCTAGTCAATATTTTCTCTCTCCAAGGAAGCTACTATCCTGACTTCTAACATGGTAGATTAGCCTGTTTTTGAACTTTGTTTATACTCATATAATGTACACTCTTGTGTGTCTGGTTTCATTCACACAGTGTTATTTTGTATATATAATTAAAGTTAATCCTAGTCTTTTTATGTGTCAGGTATGTCATGATGTGGATGTATTTTTTCCTTTTGGCTAAACAAGTGGATAGAGTTTGAGAAAAATCTTAACTTGTGTTCTCTGTTTATTTTTTGCCTCTTCAGCCTGGACTTTTGATTTAATAGGTTTTAACTAGTTAATATACCTTGATAGGTGAGGGTTTTCATCCCTTATTCCACTCCAAATGAATGTTTAAAGAAAAATACAGAGTCAGATTACCTAGAAAGTAGAAAAATCCAGTAAGTTTTGTTGTATCCTAATTAATTTGTTGGTAGAATGATTACCAAAGTTGATTTAATATTTAGAAAAAGGAAAGATAATAAAGATTATTTGGTCCTGAGTTCAATAGTATGCTCATGTGGAAATATCAGTATGTATTAATATAGTAGGTTTATAACATATAGTTGTAATTGTGCATTAAAGTTGTTAGAGTATAAAATAAAGATGCTTCTTCTTGAAAGCACATACATACATATGGTCTTATCTGATTCTCTTTTTTAAGGACTCAAAAAGAACCATTTTAACTGTCTAATCTCACATGTTTTACTCATGAGGAGGTCATAATGCCACGGATTTTCCAATAGACCTTTAGGAGACTAAGTGTCTAAAATCTTGTTGATAGTTATAAACTCTCTGTGAGATTGTTTCTTTTTTGATCTTGTAGTTATAAACTCTCTGTGAGATTGTTTCTTTTTTGATCTTGTTTTTCTCAGTTTCTCTCACTGGTTTCTGTTTCTCTTTTACTCTTTTCTAATCTTCTGGTGACTAATCAACATGCTATAGAAGTGAATTATATTTTCTTTTGCTATACTTTATATTCCTAATGTAAAATAAATTTCAGTTGTTGAAGTTGTTATGTAATAAATCCTTTATTTTATTTTTTTTCTTTTTTTCCTTGAGAGTTGGTGATGCGAGAGTTGGCATTAGAAGATTCCACTGCCTATCACTTGATAGGCCTGTCCCAAAGTATTAGAATTGAATATTTAATAGGAAAGTGATTGACTAATTGAAAACAATTCAGCAACATGTTCAGCATAAACATAAAGAAAAATTTATTTATTTCATTATGCAGAAGCAATAGAGTAAACGTGAAAATGAAACGAATATTGAACTATACTGTAGGTAAAATTTCTGATGCAGTACATTTTCTAAATGCTGATAATTAGAACACTAGTATTAATTTTAAGTATTTAAAATGTTTTAAAATTTTTATGCATACACTCTTTAGAACTATTGAAAATAATGGAGTTCAGAATTTCCTGAAAATGGAACATTTTATAACCTTGAAAGATCTTGGCTGTTTTCTGGTCTGTACTAGTTCATTGAGCAGATTTATTAAATAGAGTGTGGATTGTTAGCTACCAAGAAAATAATTGCTCTTGGTGATGAATTTTAAGTGACTGTTTCTGTTAAGAATGACACAATTCAGTACATATTTTTAACCAGGATTATGTTATTTTGAGATTATGTTACTTACTACACTTGTATTATTGGCACATCATTTTTTCCCCCAACAGCTTTAAGTGACTTCCTAAAAGACAGCCAGCTGTCCATCACAAGCATAAATTGGTTTAAAATGATGTTTTGATTAACAAAACATTAACAAAATGTGGAATATTTATCAACTAATGTGTTGTTTTAGCAGATATTCCAGAAATTGTGTGCTTATAATTCTAAACAGATATTGTTTACATTTTAGAAAGTCTTCTGAAGATTACTAAAACTTATTTTTATTTAAATTGCTGTTTGATTTGTTTGAAAATGAAGTTTGGAGAATGGTTAAATATAAATTGGGCTCAAATCTGGGAAATCATTAACTTATTAATTTATTCACCCAGTTTAAAAAGAATACATGGAGCACCTATTTTATTAGTAGCAATGTATTAAATATTGGAATGTTGTTTATGCAAGACTGATAATTTTGTTTTAACTACCGCTATATGTAATGACTTTTCATTGTGGCCCGATCCCTGGCTTCCTCTATAACTATTTTCATTTCTTAACTCTTTCCCTCCTTACTGTGTAGTGAAATGACTTTCTTGCTGATTATTCCTAATCATATTTTCTTTGAAGAGTCTTTTTACTTCTGTCATAGTCTGGAATGTTCTTCCTGCAGTATTTGTATGTTTTTTTTCCCCTCATTTCATTTAACTTTGTTCAAATGTCATTGTATAGAGTGAATTTTCTCCAGTTATTCTGTTCAGAGGAGCCCCCATCTTCATCACTTTCCTTTCTTTTATATTGCTATTTTTGTTTCCTTTTGGTGGTATTGGCGACTGAACCCAGGGCCGTACACATGTAGGCAAGTGCTCTACTACTAAGCTATATCCACAACCCCATATTGCTGTTTCTTTCCCAGCCCTTGTTGTTATTGATATTATAGTATATAGTTATTGTCTCTCTAGAATATAAGTTTTGTGAACATAAGTACTTTGTTTTGTTCATTATTATATCCTCAGTGGCTAGAATAGCCCTGGCACACTGTATGTGCTGAATAAATGTGTTTTTTTTTTGGTTGGCTTTTTTTGTTGTTGTTGTTGTTTGTATTTTTTACAGAATAAACTATCAAATTTGTGTTTAGCTTGAAAGCTTCAGACCAATTTTGCATTGCTATTCAACATCTTAATGTTTCAAACTTTCTAATTATCTTATTCTAAAAATCTTTCCCTATTTCCTATGTGGGTTAAGAACAATACTTTAGTTAGGCCAAATCAGACACCCAGGAGACATCTTAACCTCTTTCCTTGTCCTTATTCCACACATCAAATTTGCAACCAGATGGTAATGATTTTATCTTTGAAATTCTTGTAAATTCTGCGTTTCCACTTCCATGGCCATGCCTTTGTCCAGGCTCTCATTACTTTCCTGTATGATTGTATGGCCTTCATAACTACTCACCCTGTTCTAGTTCTGTCCTTTCCCATTCTACTCTTCTGTGGCCAACAAGGTTTCCAAAAGATGAATCATACCTTTTCCAGAAGGGTTGAACATCTTTCTTTGGAATATTGTATGTTACCTTTTTAAATTATGTGCTATAATTTGTTCACATGTCTGCCTCTCTCTGTCATAGTTGACAGATATTGACCTTTGATAATTTTATGTACTGGATGCTGATCTCTTGCTGATGATTCTGCGGTGGAAAAGATTGAATCTTTGCCCTTGAGAAGCTTATATTCTTGTAGGGAGAACAGAGATTGTAACACGTGAACACAGAATTTTAGGTACTAATGATAAATACTCTAAATATAAAATTGGGTACATGAAGGAGAATTTACTGATGGTTGTGTGGGAGTGTTTCAGAGGAAACTTCTCTGAGGCTGCAGTATTTAGTTGATATTGGACTAATGGGGAGAATTATGTGAAGATAATAGGGGAAAGTCTTCCAAGTAGAAGGAATAGCTAGTACAAATGCCCTTATATAGGACAGAATCGGTAAGGCTGCTGCATGATAAATTAGAGGGAGAATGGTAAGAATATAGAGATAAGAGAGAGGTAGATAAGTAATAGCTTGTAGAAAATGGTACAGTTGCAGAGGGAAGTTACATGATCTGATTCAGAAAGATTAATTTGTGGAGAATGCGCTTGGAGCAGGCTCTGCATGGCACACATCACTAAATGAATGTTAACTGAATGGATGCATTAGTGAATTAATCCTTTCATTTTAGGCACAACACAGGCAGAATTACTCATTTTGAATCATTTGAGACTTAAGTCTTGTTTTTTTAAGAGGAGAAAGCAAAATCAGCATTGTAGAAATGATAGTTGTACTAGTATTTCAATTATAAGCCGTGTCTAATGTAATAAGGGTTTTTAAATTATTACATTAGTGTTTTTTACATTATTGTTTTAAATTATCAGGAAATGCCTGAACTATCATTAATTTTAATGAAAGTTATTTTTAACTATGGGTGGAAATGCTTCTATTTGTTCACATGTTCATTCAGTTAATTAATGAGTACATTCTGTAGAGTAGTCTTCCAGGTCTTCTTAAATTTCAGGGTTATAATTACAAGATAACCTTGTTCTTAAAGAAGCTTCATTTAGTTGCATGTCATTGAAAAATGTATTATGAACGGATAGTTAAGCTAGAGTGACAAATCAAGAGGCTCAAGCTCAGGGAGTTGTTAGCCTTATATAATCTAGAAAAATAAATGATTCTGTTCATTTGATTTACTTCACTGCTGCTGCTGGGTGCTTTCATTTAGATGTTGAAACCAGCCGTGGGAATATGATAAAAAAGGGAAAATAAAAGAATGGGTTAAATTAGTGTTGCCTTTATTCTTTTTAATTTTATTTTGAATGAAAGCCCAGAATAAATCTTTCTTCTCATTCAACTGTAATCTGCCACTATCCTTTCACTTATGCAGCTCCAGGATATGTATAGTATGAGTGCTTTGGAAATAGTTTTTTCTTGGAATTTAAGCAGAATGGCTTATAAGCAAATTTTGGGGACAAATCCTTGACTTCATTTCACAACATTTATTTATGTACCATTTGTACTCCCCCCCACCTTCCGCCAGTGGTACTGGGGATGAAACACATGGCCTCACACATGCTAGGGAGACATTTCCCTGAGCTACATTCCTAGCCCCTTCTCTCATTTCTTTTTATGATCGAGATTCCTTTAATCTGTTCTTCTTTAACATTGAGATTTTCATTCAGTTGTTAAAACCGAAAACCTTTATTTGTTACCTATTCTTGTTCTCTAATTCTGTGGAAAATATTTATTCAACAAACATTTTTTTTTAATGTACCAGGCAATGTGCTAGACTCTAAATATTTTTAAAAGAGATTATAGTTTAAGCATACTTTGCTTTGGAAAGTAAAATCATAGTTTAGGGTCAGCCAAAGTGGCAGATTGCTCAGCAATCTTTTCTCTGAGTGACACTGAAGGCTCATAATCCTCAGTGTAGTATTTCCTGTAGCACTAGGGCTGACATTAGAGTTGAAACTTGTTTTGCCATGACAGGTATAGTTGAATAATGTCTCTTCTTAGGTTTCTGAATTGGGGGATGTTTTGCAAATAGAGAAGGGGGATTTAAGTACTTAATTAAATTTTACTGTTTTTTGTTGTTAGCATTTCCAAGAGAAAGTATTGGGTACTTGCATCAGGAGGTACTGAAACAGCCTTAAATAAATTACAAAAAGATTAGGAAAAATTGGGGATTAGTGATTTGTCTTTTAAAATAGTAGTTGGGGGCTGAGGTTGTAGTTCAGTGGTAGAGTCCTTGCCTAGCAGCATGTATGAGGCACTGGATTTGATTCTCAGCACCACATAAAAATAAACAAAATAAAGGTATTGTGTTCATCTACAGCTAAAAATATTTTTTAATAAAGAGTTAGCAGAAACTTTAGAGATGTTTTAATGTAGTGAGACTTTTCAGTAAGGAAGAGGGCTCTCTATATACTAAGGGTAGATTAGCTGTCAGTGTACTTTGAGGGGACTTTGACAATCTGGAGAGGACTTCTTGAAATAAATTAGTCATACTCTTCCTATCCTACCTGTTTTCACACATGTGCATATACAAAATAGGAACTGCAAATGATGACAAACCTCATTATTTTAGACCTTACACCTTTATTGGTAATTTATACAGGTCTAGATTAATTAGTTTACCCTTGCAATACTTTGAAAAGTTGTTTATATATATATATATGCTCACACACACATATAGATAGATTTTAAATTTGTGGGAAAAGATATTATATATTTTACAAGGTCATTATCAGCATTAAGTGAAGAAATTTGTTCAAAGACCCCAGCATAGTGTCTCGCAAATGCTTAGGTGAAAATTCAGAAGGCAGGTATTGATAAATAAATAACAACTGATCATAGACATTCGAGTTATTTGTAGTTTCTTATTACTGTAAACCATAATTTCATACTAAATCTTGTTCATGAATTATAGTACTTGTGTTCATTTCTCTAGATTGGTGTGAAATTATTGGTTATATCATAGGCACATATGTGTGTCCGTGAGAGTTAATTATTCATTCATCTGTACGTCTTTATCTTCATAATAGCAATGTGTAAGAAATGCTGCTGACCCATACTTTTACCACTTGGAATTATTAGACATTTATTAAAACATTTAATTCAAATTTTCAAGCATAGGATTAGAGAAAATAGTATAATGAATTCTTATGTATCCTTTACTTCAACTAGTATAAACATATATGGCAGCTTTATTTCATCTGTGTATTCTCCTTCCCTCATCAATAATTTTAAATCAAATCTCATGCATTTATTATTTCACTGCAAATACATCGGTATCTATCTCTAAGGTATAAGGACTTTTAACATATATAACAATAATGCTATTAACACAACTAAGTAAATTAACAGTGAATTCTTTGTGTTACCTAATATTCAGTCACTTAAATTTTCCTGATTTTCTTACTAATATTTTGAGTCATGATTTGTACAAGGTCAGGACACTTTGAATTTTTTTTTGTATATTAAAAAAAGTAGGCTGTCTCTCAATTATTTTTTTCCTCTCAGGTAATCTGTCTTCTTTGTCCATTATTGACATTTTTTTAAATTTAGTCTTAAATATTTTAAATAAAATGTGTTATGGTGGTTATTTTTCCTGCTTTGGAATTCATTGGGCTTCCTGATTCTATTTTGAGTCTTTGAATTATTCCAGAAAATTCTCAATACTTGTCTTTTTAATTATTGCATCTCCCCCAATTTCTCTTGTAATTTCTTATAGAAATTCCTATTAAACATATGTTAGACATTCTCATCTTTTATTGCATTTTAAACTCTTTGATTTATTGTGTCTCTCTTTTTTTTTTCCTGGAAAACTAAATTCTCTGTAGAATATCTTTGTGTATCTTGCAGTTCATCAGTTCTTCCTTTAGCTGTGTTTGTTCTTTATATCCCTTCCGTTGAGTTATTTTAATTGTGTCATTTTTATTTTGAGAAGTTATCATTAAATCCTTTGAAAATCTTTATTTTTTTGATGTTCTCTCCAATCTTGTCTTTTTAAGTATTCTTTTAAGCCAGGTTTGCAGATCTGGGTTGCTGCATTTTTAGATAATGTTTTATTGAAACATGGTTATGCTTATTTGTTTAAGTATTGTCTATGGCTGCTTTAGTGTTACACTTGTGGAGTTAAGTGTTGAATTAGAGATTGTGCAGTCTCCAAAGTTTAAAATGTTTACTCTGTGATTCTTTTAATAGAACAGGTTTGCTAACTCCCCTGCTTTATTTAGATGTATAAAACATAATTATTATTTCATTGTTTATATGACCAGTCTTTTTAGTTTTTTTTACTGTTTCTGCTTATAGCGACTTATAGTTTCCTTGTGTGTTTTCTATTTTGGTTATGCACTTACGTTTGTAAGGTTACTTAGGGTTAGGTTACCTGGTTGGGTGGGTGGTTTGTAGGGGATGGTGGTTGGTTGAAATTTCTTCTGTCAGCTGCCTGGGAGCATTGTAGACCAGAGCCTACTTTAAGTTAAAATTTTTGCCTTGCCTTTTTTTTGGGGTGGGGAGGGTCAGGGCCTTTTGCGTAGTAAGGAAGAACTCTACCACAGAGCTACCCTCCAGGCTGTATTTTGTTTGATTGGTTTTTGTTTTACTATATAAGAGTACATTCATGTTCCAAAACCACATGCATTGGTTTCAGAATCTTAAGGAAGGCAATTTTTGTTTGTTTTGTTTACAATTTTACCCCAAATTACTTTACTATCTGCTTCTGGTAGGTGAATATTCTTCTAATTCATGCTTTTTCTTAGCATATAGTCTTTCCTAAGGTCTTTACCTTGTGTACAATGGATTCCTTTTCTCAGTGGATTGCTTTTTATAGTGTCCCAAGGGTTAGCTCAGTCCTATATTGCGTTTAAGCTCTGGAAATAGGATTCTTTGTGGGCCTTCTAGAATAGAGCTTCTGAAACTTCAGTGTTGTTTTGGAGGTCCTCAAGACCAATCCCAGGTTTGAGGATTCTCTAGGAGATACAAAGCAAAAGCAGCAAAGAGAAAATATGCGTGTGACAAAGTTTGGGGAAACCAGGCACAAATTCTTGGTGGAATTACACATGTTTAATTCCTTCCAGCAGTAAATTGTGACAACAGTTAAAATGTTATCCACCAGGGAATCTGAGGGACTAGGTACTATGATTTTTATTGAAGATTTTCCAAGTGACCGACTTCTGCTTGGCAGGTAGCAAAATTCCAAACTCACAGAAGGAAAGCAAGTGTTCAACACAAATCATATTATTTGTATATTAACCATTTAGGCTGAAGATCTCCTCTTATATAGGGAACTTTTCCCACCTTAAGTTCCGTTAAGACAGCAAAGGGTTAACCTTATAGCCAGGCCTTCTTAAGGATAAGCACTTATGCCTGCTGAGTTTACTTTTTTCTGTATAAAATGAATCACCTAAATTTTAGTATAATAGGTTAAGTAGATATGGGAGTGCTCAAGATCCTGCATTTCTAACCAACATGGCATCCATGTTGGTTGTCCACAAATTTTCTTTGGTAATCAGGTAGGTGTTCTGAGGGCCAGAAGACCTTTCCATTTGGACTTTTATCCTAAATAGCCAGAGTTTTAAATTTTGAATTGGGTAGAAAAATTCTTAGTTAAGGTTAAGTTCTTTGTGCTGACAAATAGTATCATATGATTAATTTCTTATTGAACTTTTTTGAACTTAAGTAAGGAGATCTAAACTTATACTTCAATATCATACAAATATTTCATTTTTTTTTTTTTTTTTTTGGTACTGGGGATTGATCTCAGGGGCATTCAACCACTGAGCCACATCCTCAGTCCCATTTTGTGTTTTATGTAGAGACAGGGTCTCACTGAGTTGCTTAGCGCCTCGCCATTGCTGAGGCTGGCTTTGAACTCGCAATTCTCCTGTCTCAGCCTCCCTAAGTGCTGGGATTACAGGCTTGA
>CM053405.1:28046206-28163752 GCA_028644305.1 Xerus rutilus | reverse complement strand
CAAATATTTCATTTTTAAGGGAATGAAAAAAGTAACAGATTCAGTGACTTCTTATAAAAAAAAGGACAAGGACTGTAATTTGGTAATATTAATTGTATAGGCCCATAATCTCTTCACAACTTTGGAAACTCCAAAATTCTATTCTATAAATAACAACCTAATAAAACCTGACCTGACCTAAACTATTTAGTAGAAAAGCCTGACTAGAATTTGTATTCTTACCTATATTTTATTTATTTATTTTTTATGTGATGCTGAGGATTAAACCCAGTGCCGCACACATGCTAGGCAAGCGCTCTACCACTGAGCCACAACCCCAGCCCTGGAATTTGTGTTCTTAATACTCATTTTCCTACCTGTATCTAGTCATGTTTTATCTAAAACAAAATTACCATTTTTAAATAGATGGTGCTACTCTTAACCTTGTGTGGGGATGTTAAATCTATGCTATATTACATTTAAAAAATAAAAAATTTTGAATTCCTAAACCTATTTAATTCCAAAATTTCAGATGAAGGATCATGGCCCATAATAGAAGTATGTAGAACAAATATATCTCAAAAACATTGTCAGAATGCATAGACCTCAAAATTTACAGGCTGAAATTTGTTGTTTTAATTGAGGATGAAGTTTAGAATTAAAGTTTTAAGACACTGTTTATGTAAAGATTAAAGCTGAATTTATTAAAGTTGATGTGGGCAGTGAAGAGAGAAACCTGAAAGCAAAGCATATAACTCTAGGTAAATGTTAAAGGATATGGAACAGGAAGAATGAATATAAACCTATGAAACAGAAACCCAGAGAACAGTGAGAAATACATGTAAAAAGGACCTAGACATTGTAGTTGTAGAAACTATATAGCAGAGGATGTGGTTTGGGTAGCATTGACCAGTAATATAATGGAAATGTCAAAGGATTTGAAATACTGAGGAAGAAAACAAAACAAAACAAATAACAGCAACAAGAACATTACTTTTTGAATTGGGCAAATGGTAAATTTGAGGAGGGTGGTTTCAGTAGACAGGTAGATAACAGATTGATGGAGGTCAGATGATGTGGTAAGAGTAAATTCAATTGAATCTCAGAGAAATGTGGTAAAAGAAAGAAGTAATATTTCACAAATAGGAAACAAATTATTGTTATATTGTGTATTGTATGCATGTATAGATATGTAACAACAAATCCCATCAGTCTGTACAACTATAATGCATCTGTAAAAAATGTGGAAAAAAATAGGAAACAGTGACCAGCATTTTTTCCCCCTTAGGCAGATAAAAGAGTAAAAAAGACTGACAATGCATGAAAAATAGTGAGTGCTTAATGAGAGAACTATTTGAGTGAAATCACAAAATAGAGAATAAAGAATATCAGTGGAGCCAGTGGAGGTGGTACATGCTTATAATCCCATGTACTTAGGAGACTGAGGCAGGAGGATAATAAGCTTGAAGTCAGCCTTGACAACTTAGTGAGACTGTGTCTCAAAATGAAAAAAGGGCTGGGGATATAGTTCAGTAGAGTATCCTAGGTTCAGTCCACCTCCTACCTCCAAATGTGAATGGGAAGATTAGAAAATATCATGGTATTTTTTTTCAGATTTTAAACCCATATCAAATCAAGTATACTACAGCTGAAGTTTATTTGTACCTTTGCTCCTTTATTAATTTCTAAGAGAGAAGCACTTCACTACTTTCACCACTTGTCACACAAGTGGTCTGGATTATAGTCATGTTTCATAGAGAATAATAGAAATGTGAAAGTAGGTATACATTCAAAATGTACAACTAACTTCTCAGTATCTCTAATACACTGGGTATATATCACAATCAGTTGTCTCAGCCTTTAGGCACAGCTTTTCCATTCTTTCACAGTATTCATTTAAATAATGAAATATTACTCAGCCTTAAAGAAGAATGAAATGGAGCTGGGGAATATCATGCTAAGCTAAATAAACCAATCCCAAAAAAACAAAGGCTGAATGTTTTCTCTGATATGCAGATATTAATTCACAATGGGGGGAATGCTACGGAAAAATAGAGGTACTTTGGATTAGGCAGAAGGGAAGGGGTATGTGGGTAGGAAGGATAGTAGAATGACTCAGACATTATTACCCTATGTACATATATGATTACATGACTGGTGTGATTCTACATCATGTAAAACCAGAAGAACGCAAAGTTATTCTCCATTTATGTATGATGTATCAAAATGCATTCTACTATCATGTATAACTAATTTGAATAAATAAAAAAAATAGTGAATTGTTCCAAAGACAAACAATTTTTCTCTCATAGTAAAGGATTTTTCATTAGGGGACTGTGAAAACTTAATGATTTTAGAAGTATCTTTTATAGTAGAACATGTAGTAATTGTAATCTTTAAGTAAAAATTATCTTTAGTTATTTTTACTATCTTAGAAAAGACTGTTCTAATAGCAGATTATATTTTTCATATTGTTTCATATTCTGCAGAAAAATAATATTGTTAGACAGATTTCTTTGAATGACAGCTATTTCTATAACCCAAGAATGACCTTTGTGACCACTTTATGTATGTTTGTGTACATGGTAAAAGTACTTTTTGAATTTGGTTCAGTTCTCTACTACAAATCGTCTTTTAATAGGCATTAAGGGCCCAAGTACATGGTTCTAGTTTTATTGTAAAAAAGGGAAAGAGGTGGATTTTAAGAAAGCACTTGATACTTTTGTCCATATAATAGCACTTATTCACTTTCCACCTCAAATATTTGTACCACAGAATCTTTCTAAATTCACTAATTCCTTACCATGTAAAAGTAGACAAGGATGAAATGGTTTATTCAACTTGTGTAACCTTTTAATACTAGGTGAATGCAAACGTAATGCTTGAGAGGGTGTGGGAGAGAAAGTTCAGGAATGTGATTTTTCTGTAGGTAGGTAGCAGACTTATTTTTGTCTACCCTTTTCTTTCTTTTTATATGCCTAGGTATTGTCATTTAAAAATTATGCTTTTGATAAATTTGAGTAAAGCCCATTGCATTGTTTATTATATTTAATAGGTTTGTCCTTACCTAAAGGAAATTTAGATTCCTTTTCAGAACAATATAAAGATATTTGGTTAAGTTTGTAGGAGGAGTTATATTATTTCATATCATTTTGTTCCTGAGTTTACAAAACAGATGAGTTTTGAAGTAGCATAGTCTTTTATTTACTGCTCTTTTATGTATACCTGTACTATAGCTATCATAAGGTAGTATTTCCATTGTAAATTCTCATATTAAATATTCACATTTCTGACCTGGAGACTTCTTGTTTATAAATGCCAGATTGTGAACAATTTAAATTACCATATACCTGAGAAATTAGTCTATAATATCTGACAGTATTACAAAAAATGTTTATTCTTGTTTTTTAACTATTTATCAAATTATACCTAGAAAAAAAGTAAATTAATTAACTAATTTATTTATTTATTTTTGGTGCTGGGGATCAGACCCGTGCTTTCAAGTCGAGCCTTCTTTCAATGAGCTGGATACCTAGCCCTTAAGAGAGGTTACATTTATCAGAAGTATTTTGCTCATTGAGTTTCCACACATTGACACATCTATGAAACAGGCAGCCAGATTAAGAGACAGAGCTTGGTACATTTCAAAGTTTTTATGTATTTTTTATGAATAGTACATTGATTTATTTAGTAATTACTTTTTGAGTGGTTGATGTGTGCTAATTATTGCTTTTTAGGTATTAGTTTGTTTTTGTGATACTGGGGATCAAACCCAGGGCCTTAGGCATGCCAGGCAAATGGTCTACCACTGATCCACATTGCCAGCCTGGTTTGTTTTGTTTTTAAGATGAGGTCTTTCTGTGTTGCCTAGGTTGGTCTCAAACTCTTGAGTTCAAGATTTCCTCCTGCTTGGTCTCTTGAGTGCCTAAGAAGATAGGCAGGTATAAACCACACCCTGCTGTTTAGGTAATAGTATGAAAACAAAGTGGTAAACTAAAGTAGATTTTTAGTGTAAGAAGATAAATTTGTAGTCAGGGTTTTCTAGAGAAACAGAAACAATAGGGTGTGTGTGATTATAAAAAGGGGTTTATTAAATTGGCTTACACAACCAGAGCTGAATTGTCCCACAATGACCATCAGAGGCTAGAGAGCTGGAGGAACCCACTCAGTCCAAGAAACTGGAGCCTCAGAGCAAAAGGGATCAATGACGCCACCCCCACCCTGACTGAAGGCCTGGTAACTCTCTGGAGAGTCACTGGTCAGAGTCTGCTTTGGAAAAGTGAAGGAGCTGGAGTCTGATGTCTTCTAGAAATCACAGCAGCATCAGCTGGCTGCTTCTGTGTTCTTTCAACTTTGTTCTTTCATTCAAGCACCCAACCTATTGTACTGTACTTTTAGGGTGGGTCTCCACCTCTGTTTGCTGTCTCACATGCCAGTAATTCCTAGAAATACCCTCACTGAGACACCCAGAAGCCTCTTAATCTTAGGTATCTCTTAATCCACTCAAATTGACTATTCAGATTAACCATCAGAAATGTCATTCATATAAATAAATGTATAATCACAAACTGGTATGATCACTGAAGGTACTGTCTCATATGAAAGGCAGTATGGAAGTAGTCTGTAGTTGTAGCATATTATAAATTTAGGAATAAAGAGTGGACTTTTGAGTCATACTGCTCAGATAAAATTCTCATTGTTACTCCTGGTATTTGTGTGACTTTAGGCAGTGAACTAATGTGACTAAACTTCATTTTTCAACATGGGAACAATAATAACAGTTCTTACTTTTACAGTTGATAATCGGGTTTAAAAAGAGGTTATTTATGCCGAGCATGATGGTACAAGTCTGTAATCCCAATGGCTCCAGAGGTTGAGGCAGGAGGATTGCGGGTTCAAAGCCAGCCTCAACAACTTAGCAAGGCCCTAAGCAACTCAGTGAGACCTTGTCTCTAAATAAAATACAAAAAAGGACTGGGGATGTGGCTCAGTGGTTGAGTGCCCCTGAGTTGAATCCCTGGTACCAAAAAAAAAAAAGAGGTTATTTATATAAAAATATTAGCACAATATTGGAAGCTCTCTGTTTGTATTAGTAATTGCAATTTTTGTGTCAGTGGATATTGTTTGTTTTACATTGTAATATTTGAAGATGATGCAGAATGATATTTCATAGAACAGGTTTCTCACTTCTTCTAGAGTTCAGATCAAATGATCGAAAGGGATATCACAATGTAGTTGCATGACATTTTGGTAGTCTTTTCAGCTTGTTTCAAATTTCAGTATGCATGAGAATCACTGTGGTGCTTCCTTTAAATACAGATTACGATGGACCACTTTCTAGGCATACTTAACTTAGGGATTGGTATTTTTTATCATAATCTAAATATTGTTTAAGAACATAAGTTTGAAAACTGATGGTATATAAGTGTGTTTTTGGTGCACAACCAAAATAATATTTTGTCCCATCATTTTAATATATAACATTTAAAAGTTTTGTTATTTTTGGTGTGTATGCAAGGTTTTATTATTTGTTTTAGATGTGTATGCTTACTAATAAAATAGGAAAATTTCTTTAAAATCTATATGTACTTGGTCTGTGATTCTCTATCATTACACATCATCATTTTACCCAATCCAGAAATTTGGGATTCATTTTTTAAAAATTTATTTATTCTAATAAGGTTTACATGACAGCAGAATACATTTTAATTCATTGTACACAAATGGAGCACAACTTTTCACTTCTCTGGTTTATACAATATAGAGTTATACCATATGTGCAGTCATACACGAACCTAGGACATTGTTGTCCATCACATTCCACCATCTTTCCTGCCCCCATGTCCCATCCCCTCTTTTTCCTCCCCTTTGATCAAAGTTTCTCCATTCTTCCCATGCCCCCTCCCCCATTATGAATCAGCATCCACTTATCAGAGAGAACGTTCAGCCTTTGGTTTTGGGGGATTGGCTTACTTTGCTTACCAGGATGTTCTCCAACTCCATCCATTTACCTGCAGATGACATAATTTTATTCTCTTACTGATGAGTAATATTCCATTGTGTATATATACCATAATTTCTTTATCCATTTATCTAGTGAAGGGCATCTAGGTTGGTTCCACAGTTTAGCTATTGTGAATTGAGCTGCTATAAACATTGAAGTGGCTGCATCACTGTAGTATGCTGTTTTTAAGTTCTTTGGGTATAGACCGAGGAGTGGGACGGCTGGGTCAAATGGTGGTTCCATTCCAAGTTGTCTAAGAAATCTCCATACAACTTTCCAGATTGATTGCACCAATTTTCAGTCCCACCAGCAATGTATGAGTGTGCTTTTTCCTCCACGTCCTCGCCAACACTTGTTGTTGTTTGTATTCTTGATACTTGCCATTCTGACTGGTGTGAGATGAAATCTTAAAGTAGTTTTGATTTGCATTTTTCTAATGGCTAGAGATGTTGAATATTTTTTCATGTGTTCATTGATCAATTGTATATCTTCTGAGAAGCTTCTGTTCAGCTCCTTAGCCCATGTATTGATTGGGTTATTTGTTTTTCTGGTGGTGGTTTTTGAGTTCTTTATATATCCTGAAGATCAGTGCACTATCTGCTGTGCATGTGGCAAAAATTTGTTCCCAGAATGTAGGCTCTCTGTTCACCTCATCGATTGTTTCTTTTGCTGAGAAGAAGCTTTTTAGTTTGAATCCATCCCGTTTATTGATTCTTGCTTTTATTTCTTATGCTTTAGGAGTCTTGTTAAGGAAGTTGGGGCCTAATTTGATTTGATGAAGATTTGGGCCTACTTTCTCCTCAATTAGGCACAGGGTCTCTGGTTTAATTCTTAGGTCTTTGATCCACTTTAAGTTGAGTTTTGTGTATTGTGAGAGATAGGTGTTGAGTTTCATTTTGCTGCATATGGATTTCCAGTTTTCCCAGCACCATTTGTTGAAGATGCTGTCTTTTCTCCATTGTATGTTTTTGGCACCTTTGTCTAGTATGAGATAATTGTTTTTATGTGGGTTTGTCTCTGTGTCTTCTATACCACTGATCTACATGTCTATTTTGGTGCCAATACCATGCTGTTCTTGTTATTATAGCTTTGTAATATAGTTTAAGGTCTGGTATTGTGATGTCTCCTGCTTCGCTCTTCTTACTAAGGATTTTGGCTATTCTGGACCTCTTATTTTTCCAAATGAATTTCATGATTGCCTTTTCTATTTCTATAAAGAATGATGTTGGGATTTTAATTGGAATTGCATTGAATCTGTATAGCGCTTTGGGTAGTATGGCCATTTTGATGATATTGATTCTGCCTATCCAAGAGCATAGGAGATCTTCCCATTTCCCATCTTCTAAGGTCTTCTTCAGTTTCTTTCTTTAGTGTTCTGTAGTTTTCATTGTAAAGGTCTTTCACCTCTTTTGTTAAATTGATTCCAAGTATTTCATCTTTTTTTTTTTTTTGAGGCTACTGTGAATGGGGTAGTTTTTCTAATTTCTCTTTCAGAGTATTCATCACTGATGTTTAGAAATGCATTGGATTTATGAGTATTGATTTTATATCCTGCTGATTTGTTGAATTCATTTATTAATTCTAGAAGTTTTCTTCTAGAATTAATATTTTGGAATATTTTGGATCCTCTAAATAAAGAGTTACGTTGTTGTCAGATAATGATAGTTTAACTTCCTCTTTTCATTCTTGATTCTTCTTTCTTCTCTTTTCCAATCCATTATTGATGGAAGTTTCTTGCTTTAGAGATTTTTATGGCTTTTATTTAAACTTGCCTTTCTCTTCCATGATCCATTCTTCAAAGTTTTGCTTATAAAAAACAATTACTTTGGCTATTCACTTGCATAAATTTCTTCCTTAATTATCCATTGCCCAAAGACAGTGAAGTTTCTGGGTATATTTTGAAGGTCCTTAGAATATGTCTTTGTTTTCCCATTTTGGAGAAATATAGAATTTCTTGCTGTTCATTGAATTGAGAAAAGTACCATGTTTTTCCATATTTCCATGTCAATATATGTACTGCTCTTCACATTTTATATGCCACAAGACTTATTTGTCAAGAATAAGCTCCAGCATTATCTACAAATAATGTTTTTTTCTCACTCACTCTCTTCTTTAGTCTTTCTTTTAAACTATTGTTTATTGAGAACCTACCACGTGCCTGGCATTGTGCCAGAGGCTCTGGATGCATGTGTGAACAGATAGGTTTCCTGTCTCCACTTGTCCTATAGTCTAGTGAGTTATCATTGATACACTATTTTTATTTTGTTTTATTTTGCTATTTTATATTATAAAATATATAATATTATATACTATAAAATATATGTTATATATTAGTATTACTATAATATATTATATATTTATATATTATAATATATATAATATATTATAATATATAAATATATAATATATATAAATATATAATATATTATATATTAGTATTACTATAATATATTATATATTAGTATTACTATAATAAATATAAAATATTAGTATTATAGTAATATTATATTGTTATTATATATTGTTTATGTCCCTCATATTTCCCCAATTAATTTTGATGTCCAGGGCTGAGACCATCTCTAATACTTAATTTTGTTCCTCACCTAGCAGTTGGAATAGTATATTGCACATGATAAGCCCTAAAATGTATGACTGAATAAAACACAAATCAATAGACATGTAGGTATGCAAGTCTACTTCCAGGATTAGTAGAATAGATAATAACTGTCCTCTATAGAGTCTGTCTATTTTTTAAAAAGTTACATAAGTGGCTGTGTGTAGCTCATGGTAGAGCACATTTCTAGCATGTGTGAAGACTTAGGTTTGATCCCCAGTGCCCCTCCACTCCCCCCCCAAAAATTGTATAAGTAATAAATGAGTAGGGAAAAAAAGGTCCTTGCTTTTTCCTGTATTGATAATGTGAATGTAACAATTTTGTAAACTTGGGGGAGGAATAGTCCATCATTTAAAGTTTAGTCTTAAGCTATTTATATTAATTTACTTTAAAATATATTCAAAATAGATTAATTAAAATATATAGCCTCTTAAGATTATATTTTCATACAGCTTTTAATAGTTGTTTTGTTAAAATGAATCATTAATTTCTTGTAGCTCACTTTCTTAATTGTTAATTTTCTATATCTAGATTATTCTTTGACAGCTAACAATCTGTAATAACATGCTCATAATAAAACAATTAAAGATTTTTTGTTGATAGAATTTAAAACAGTTGTAATATTGAGCTTCTAGATGATTTTTAATTGATCCAAATGTACAAATGATAACTTTCAACAGGTCCTTTTTTTATTCCACTGATATATATCCTTCACCCCTAGAAATCATTCAAAATGACCAATGCTTTGGAATCATAGAAAGGAAAATATATTTTCATGTAAACAGAAAGAGAAAAATGTAAAATGAAGTAAATACATACTCCAAAATTGATTGGGAGGAAAACAGCTCTGAACCCATGGGTCATTGGGATAACAGTCTTAATATTTTACAGATCTAGAGAAGTTGCCACCCCTCTTCATACCACTGCAGTGGTACAATAGGTGTTAATTAAAACCCTGGTAAATCAGTTGTATGTACCGTAAGTGCTGTCTAGTGGTATGAAGTATGTATCATGGGAGCATAGAGAAGGAAGTTTGTAGGCCAGAACACATCTAGTTTGAGCACTTAGAAAATCCTTCTAAGGATTTTCCCCCAAGTTGTGTAGATAAACAAAGAACATGGTAGTTTAAAGGTACCTAGTTCATCTTGCTGCCCATGTTGCCCTGCCTCTATCTAAATCATTTCCTTATTCTTCTAGAACAGCTCTCTGAAAACATTGTTTTTATTTTACCTTCACTATTTCTTCTTTGATGCCCTTATTTTCCTTACCAAAATCTGTTTCTGACCTATACTATTATCTTCTTTTAAAGAACTTCTTTTAACATTTCTTGCAAGGCTGGTCTACTGGCAACAAATTCCTTCAATTTTTGTTGATGTACATCTTTATTTCTGCTTTATTGTTGAAGGATAATTTTACCTAGTAAAGAATTCTGGGCCAGCAGTTTTTTCTCTTAACACTTTAAAATATTTACTGCATTTTCTTCCTATTCACATGCTTTTTTAAAAAATATTTTTTAGTTGTCAGTGGACAGAATACCCTTATTTTATTTATTTATTTTTATATGGTACTGAGGATTGAACCTAGTGCTTCATACATGTGAGGCGAGCACTCTACCACTGAGCCACAACCCCAGCCCCTGTTTGCATGCTTTTTGAGGATAAGTCAGATGTAATTCTTGCCTTTATTTCCCTATAGATAACAGGTTTTTTTCCTCTGACTACTTTCAAATTTTTTTTTCCTCACTTTGGACTTACTGTGTTTTGGAAATGATAAAACTAGGTGTAGTTTTTTTTGGCATTTGTCCATTTGGTGTTCTCTGAGCTGGATCCATGGTTTGACGCCTGACATTAATTTGGGAGAAATTGTTAGTCATTGCTGTTTCAAGTGTTGCTTTTGCTCCTTTCTTTTCCTGGTATAGTAATTATGTATATGTTACACTTTTTGTTTTGTTTTGTGAACCTGGGGATTGAACCCAAGGGTGCTTTCTACCACTGAATTACATCCCCATCCCTTTCTAAATTTTTTGACACAGTTTTGCTAAGTTGATAATGCTGGCCTTGAATTTTTTCCTGCCTCAGCCTACCAAGTAGCTGAGATTATAGGTGTGCCCCACCGTGCTGTTTGTTACACTGTATGTAGTTGTCACATAGACTTTGGATATTCTTTTCTGCTTCACTCAGTCTTTGTTCTCTCTGCCTTTCAGTTTGAGCAGCTGTGTCTAGTTTACTAGTAAGTCTATCAAAGACATTATTTATGTTACAGTATTTTTGATCTCTAGCATTTCTTTTTCTTTGTAATGATACTGGGGATTGAACTCAGGGCCCCATACATGCTAGGCAAGCTCTCTGCCATTGAGCTCTACACAGCCCTCTAGCATTTCTTTTTAGTGCATTCTTAGAATTTTCATCTCTCTGCTTACATTGTCCATCTGTTCTTTCATGCTACCTGCTTTATACAATAGTGCTCTTAGTATATTAAATCGTAGTTGTGTTACCTTCCTGGTCCGATATTTCCAACAACCTTGCCATATCTGGTTCTGCTGTTTGCTTACTTACACTATCTCTTCAAACCATGTTTTTTTTTGTTTGTTTGTTTTTTACTATGCCTTGAGTTTGTTTCTTTTTTCTTTCTTCCTCTGTTGTACTTGGATTGAGCCTGGGGCCTTGTGCATCACAGGCAAGTGCTCTACCACTGAGCTGTATCCCCAGCCCTTTTTAAAAAATTCATTGAGTTTGATACTAGCTCCCTCTAAGTTGCCAATACTGACTTCAAATTTGTTCTTCTCTTGATGACCCTCTTAAGCAGTTGATATTACAGGTGTGCCCTCTCAGGCCTGAGTGTTTCTTTTGTTTTTGACACCTAGTGATGTATCTGGTAAAAGGAACTGCTATAAATAGGCCTTTAGTAATGCAGTGGTCAGGGGCAGCAGGAGAGTCATTATCCTGTAGTCCTGTAATTAGGTGTGAGTCTTTTCGTAAGTCCATACCTTTGGATCATGAACTTCAAACATTTCTTAGGGATTTTTGTTGTTGTTTTCTTGTTTTCCCTTTTGATGAGATAGGATGGCTATAGTGGGGTGAAATTAGATGTTTCCTTTTTCTCACATGAAAGTCTAGAATCAGCTAGAGTTGGGGATTTCCCTTCTCCCAGGTCATATGGGTTGTAATAAAACCCTAGCAGATTAGATTCTCATTAAGCAGTTTCTCCTGAGGTCAGGCCTTGCTAAGAAGAACACTTTGACCTATTTCAAAATGGTTCATTTTCTACTCTCTCTTCTGGAAGCAAATGAGAATTTTTCTTCAGTATTTACTCTGAGAATTGGTCAAGCTGCTAGAGGTAAAACTCCCCAAAGTGTGCCAGCCCAACTCCCAATACCTGGATCTCCCTGGTGTGTCTAACTCTGTTATCTATACTACTATTACAGCAGTCCATCAATTGAAGTTCCCATTGTCATGCTTAGGCACTGGTTCCCACAGTGGTTTTCTTTCTTGCATCTCTTGCTTTATTTAAGATGTAACTCTGTATGACTTTCTGATCTTAGGGGGTGATAGTTTGTCCTGTGCCCTCACTTCTATAATGAATCCAAGAAGAGTTGTTGTTTTTTCAGTCCATTGGGCTTTTTAACTTGTTCTTAAAACAGTGTAATAAGCTCCAAGCTCTTTACATGTGAAACCAGGAACAATGTCCATGTTTAGTTTTTAGTATGACAGACCTCATATTCAGAAACATAACCCAATTAAACAGATTTACTGGCAGTTATCATTGATTGATATTCTTGCTGATTCCCACCATTATATTTATATTTAAAAGGTATGAATGATTAAAAGGTTATTGCAACTATAGTTGGTTGAAAGGAAACTTTTTTTGTGTATGTGAATTATTCTACGTGATTGTTACACCAGAATAAGTACATACAAATTACAAAGGGGATAAATTTTGACATCTGTAGAAGATAAAAGGTTTTATTTATCCAAAAATGGAATAGACTTTCCCGGAGAGTTTTGAGTTTTATTAGAGATATTTTATCATAATTAGAAGGCTTTCAGGATGCTATCATTGGGACAGATTCTTTCCCTACTAAAGTATATAATTCTTTGAAATTAATAATTATTAGAATTCAGGAAATGCCAGTTTGAAGCAATGTCTCCTCAGCCTTTGCTCCTATGGATAAGGATAAGAGATGTACTCCCAGTGTCTTCTGGTGGAGATGATTTTGCCTCTGATTTTACAAAGGTAATCCCAACTATAGTAATTTCCATATGCCTTTTGTCATTTATGTCTATAGGGTAATCATAGATAATATTAAAGACATAATTGCATATCAGATTTATGTGGTTAATTTTGCTCTAATAAATTATTGTACATATTTAACTTTTCTAGCATGTTGCTATGTAGCATTTGTTCGTGTGCACTCACAAATCATTCTATTTCTATTCCTGATTTCTCAGAACATTTCGTGGGAAATTTTAAGGCAGGCAGATAAGGTGATGAAAGTTAATCTGGCTGCAGCTTGAAGACTGGGTGAAATGAAGGGGAGACACTGTAATCACCAGGGATTCGTTTTGCTATTTTTGTCATAATTTATATGTGAAATAGAAGAGAAATTAAAATGTGGTAAAATTAAGGAAGAGGAGTCTGAGCATTTGGAAAAGGGTAAATAACTCTTTGGAAAACTGAAGATAGAAATATCAGGAAGAGAAAAAAACTCAAAGATAACTTTTAAGGAGAAGTTTTCCCATAGGTAGAAAAGGTCTTAAAGGACATACACTCACTCAGTTTACAACTGCCTTTTTTTCCCTTGCTACCACATTAAGGCCACTATTGAGAAACTTGGTCATGAAACTGTAAAACTGTTTTGAACAGTTATTGATAGAGACAATAAGTGGAGATATAATTAAGAACTTGATTCTGGTCAGTCTCTAGCCCTTCAAAAAAACATTAATGATTTTAATGAATTTATATATTAATGATTTTATGAAGCTTTGTGTGGAGCATTGAGGAATGGAGATAATGGAGAGAAACTAAAACTTACTTAGGTCCATGCTGCTTGGTATCCTATGTGTCACCCCTTCTCCATGTATTCTTTTCATACTTTCTTTTTCTTGTCTCCCTGTCCACTTGCTACTTGGCTTCATAGGTCTACTGGAAGGAGTAATAAGCAATATTTTGTAGAATTAGTATGTAACCAGACATAACAGTTATTGTTCAGTAAATACTAGTTAACCTTCTTTCCTCGAGAGTACTTTTAGCAGCAACCTGGTTTTTCTTAAAAACAACTTATTCACTTATATATTTATTCTTTAATATAGAAAAATAATTCTTGAAAGCCTGTTATATGGTGTCTACTAGGCCCTTGGGATATAGTTGTAAACAAAATGTTGTTCTTGGCCTCGTGAAACTTAAAATCCTTAATAAGTCTTGGTTTATGTTATAAATGCTCACCTAGTTTCTAGTGGTCTCATTTCGGTTTATGTTATAAGGGTTCATCTACTTTTCTGATTTCTTATTTTGGAGTGAAATCGTTGGAAATTATGGGGCCAAGCAGACATACACAGATAATGCTCTACTGTGTACCATAACTCACACAGAATAATAAGAGTTTATTTAAGAAGAATGCAGATAAGGCACAATAATAAAAGAACTGTAAACAAATATCTCTGGTGAATATGATGCAAAAATTCTCAATAAAATGCTTGCAAATAAAATTTATCAGCACATTTTTAAAAATCACACATCATGATCTGTTTGTTTTTATTCCAGGGATGCAAACAAATGTGGTTCAACATACATAAATCAATAAATATAACACAGCACCCTAATAGAATCAAGGAGGAAAATGCCATGATTATCACAGTAGATGTAGAAAAAAGCCTTTAATGTGATTCAGCATCTTTTCATGATGAAAGTCCTAAATAAATTTTGTATAGAGGAATCATATCTCAATATGATAAAGGCTGTATATGACAAATTCATTGCCAATATCACATTAAATGGGGAAAATCTTTAAATATTTCCTGTAAGACTAGGAAAAAGACAAGGGTGTCCACTTTCACCACTCTCATTCAATATAGTACTAGATATTTTAGCTAGAGAAAATAGGAAGAGGAAGAATAAAAGGAATACAAATAGGAAAGAAGTCATGTTATTCCTGTTTGCCAATAATTCTATACATAGAAAATTCTAAAGATTCCCCCAAAAGACTGTAGTAGCAGGATACAAAATCAACAAACAAAAATCATTTCTTTTCTATACATCAATAATGAATCTGGAAAGTAATCTTATTCAGAATAACCACCAAATAAATAAATAAATAAATAATAAGTAAATAAATAAATAATTTTGATACCCACGAATAAACCTTACTAAGGATGTGAAAATTTTCTACAGTGAAAATTACAAAATGCTGGTGAAAGAAAGTGAAGACACTAAAAGGTGGAAAGTTACTTGCCTTCATGGGCAAATTGGTATTATTAAAATGGCCCTACTGTGTACATGTATGGATATGTAACAAGTCTCACCATTATGTACAATTATAATGTACCTATATAAAATAAGTAAAATGGCCATACTCTTTAAAGCAATCTACAGATTCAGTGCAATCCTTATCAGTATATCAAAAACATTTTTTATAGAACTTGAAAAAAATTCAAAAATTCTCATTGAATCACAACAGACTCTGAATATGAATAAACAATGCAATCCTGAGCAAAAAATGCTGATGGCATCACAATATCTGATTTCAAAACACACTATAATAAAACCATAGTAACAAAAATAAAACCATTGGCCAAAAAAATAGGCATGCAAACCAGTGGAGCAGAATTGATGATCCAGACATAAACTCACACATCTTCAGCCAATTGATTTTTGACAAAGGTGCCAAAAGCATACATTGGGGAAAAGAAAGCTCTTCAACAAATGATTCTGGGAAAACTGGATATCCACATGTAGACAACTAAAACTAAACCCCTTCTCACCTTGTGCAAAAATCAACTCAAAATGGATCAAAGACCTAATGTAAGACCTGAAACTTTGAAACTTTAAAATATTAGCCCAGTTATTGGACAGGAGTCTACTAAGATAAAAAAACCAAAGAATTGATAAATGGGATTATATCATATTAACAAGCTTCACAGCCAAGGAAACATTGAAGGGACAACCTATAGTATGGGAGAAAATCTGTGCCAACTACTTATGTGACAGAGGCCTAATATCCAGAATGTAAGAACTCAGAAAACTGAACATAAAAATAAGAAATCCAATTCAAAACTGTGGGGATAGAAACTTTGAAAAAGAAGTAAAAATGGCCAGAAAATATGTGAAAAAAAACACTGTCTTTAGCTGTCAGGGAAATGTGAGTCAAAACTACATTGACATTTTATCTCATCCCAGATAGAATGGCTGTTACCAAAAAATAAATTCTGAAGATGTGAAGAAAAAGGAACCCTTATACACTAAAATGTAAATTAGTATAGCTTCTATGGAAAACAGTATGGAAGTTCCTCAAAGAAGGAAAATAGAACTATATCACTTCTGGGTATATATCTGAAGGTAATAAAGTTTACATACAGTGGAGACACCTGCATAACCATGTTTTTTGTGCTACTTTTTACAAAAGCCAAAATATGGAATCAGCCCATATGCTCATAGACAGATAAATGTAATGAACAAAAATGATAGATACACACATTGTATTATTATTCACTCATAAAAAAGAATGAAATCTTGTCATTTGTAGGAAAATGGATGGAACTGAAGGTCCTCATGCTAAATGAAATATGTCAGTCAGATACAGAAAGACAAGTATCACATGTTTTTTTCTCATGTGGAAACTTAAAAAAATAAAATTAAAATGACCTGAAAGTAGAGGAGGGACTGTTAAGAACAGAAAAGGGGAAGAAAGGGGAAGACAAGAAGGTAGAATGGTCATGATCAATACATGTATGATAAATAAATATATTGGGAATGTTAACAGTGAAATCCATTAATTTGAATAATTAATACATGTCAATAAATAACAAGTAAGTAAAGGGTAGGTAAGTGATGGAATAGTGGATTAAGAATTGAGAGGTCTTGGGCTGGGGCTGTAGCTCAGTGGTAGAGCGCTTGCCTCGCATACGTGAGTCACTGGGTTCGATCCTCAGCGCCACATAAAAATAAATAAAGATATTGCATCCATCTACAACAACAACAAAAAGAGAATTGAGAGGTCTTAGAAATTACCACAAGGTATTAGGGAATATATTTTACGAATATGCTTAGGACAACATCATCGCTTGTTCACTTAGCATGTTTGGCATTATTAAGTGTGTATAAATTATTTAAATACTCTTGCATGACTTAAAATAGAAATTTACTTAAGGCTATGGTTGGGATTTTATTATTTAATAACAGTTTTAGATAGAATTATGTATATCATTGTTTTATTTAAGCAACATAAATTCTAACAGCCTATTAAATGATTTTATGTCATTCACACTAAATAAGAGGGTCATAATTTTTAATGTTTATGTAATAATTTATGGTTAAACTCTATCTGGAGTATCTAGTTTAATGATTGATATATCTCTGAGATAATTACTGTTTCTCCTTTAAAAATGAGAAAATCTTGGATTATGAAAGTAGTACATTAAAATCATCCTATAATAAAAAATTCATTAAACAAACATGAGTTAAGCATTTGCTTGGTCTGACCATTTAACTTTCACATGATTGATCCATAAATATTGTTCTTGCTAAACAAAAACTTTCAGTTATAATGACTGTTTATTAAGTAGCTACTATAGGTTAGGCACTGGGTAAGTTACATCTTACATTTTGCTAGAGTGTTTTCAAGGGAAGTATGTAATTGTTAATGCTGTAGATATGAGAAAATGAATGTCCATGAAGTTAAAATGGCTTAGCTGAGACCATATGCTTTGCAAATGAAGAAACTAGATTTAAATGCAGTTCTTTTTCATTCCAAAGTTCTTGTTCTTTCTATTACTCCCACCTAATATCTGTATGACGTATGACGGCAGTTTTTTGTTATTTAAATTTTTTTTTTTTTTTGTACTGGGGATTGAACCTCAGAGGCACCCAGCCACTGAGCCACATCCCCAGCCCTATTTTGTATTTTATTTAGAGACAGGGTTTCACTGAGTTGCTTAGTGCCTCGCTTTTGCTGAGGCTGGCTTTGAGCTCACGATTCTCCTGCCTCAGCCTCCTGAGCTGCTGGAATGACAAGTGTGCATCACTATGCCTGGCATAAATTTTTATTGTATATTTATAGATAGGTAAAAATATTAACAATATAGTTAATTGCAAGTTATAATGTATGACATGTGGAAGCCATATTAAAATTAAATGTTTATACACATATACATATGTGTGTGTGAGAATAAGTACACATACACAGAGACTTGAGCAGAAAATGAATGTACAAATGAATGAATATGGTGTATTTATTATAGTTTTAGCCTGATATCTCTCTGTATTTCTATATCTCTGTGTATGCATATGTATTATTAAAAATAAAAAATTCATTTAATTTTGCTGTTGCTTGTACAGATTGAGTATTCCTAATCCAAAAATCCGAAATACTCCAAAAACTGAAATTTTTGAGCATCATCATACCACAAGTGGAAAATTAGCTCATGTGATGATCGGTCCTTTTCAAAATGCAGTTGCATGAAAAATGTATAAAATTATCTTCAGGCTATGGGAATAAGTTATAAATGAAACATAAGTGAATTTCATGTTTACACTTATATCCCATCCCCAAAATACCTCTTTATGTATATGCAAATATCCCAACGCCCTCCATCAAAATCTGAAAATCAAAGTACTTCTGGTATCAAGAAGTAAGGAATTCTCAACCTATAATATTTATGGATATGGGAAGAGCTTTATGGTTATAATGCCAACTTTTTGTTGAGCTATAATTAACATAAAATGTATGTGTTTTAAGTTTATATTCAAGTATGTATTTGATACTTAAATAAACCATGTAAACACTGCCCCTAAACAAAATAAGGAATATTTTCTTCCTCTTCTCTAAAACCTTCTACCTGTTTATAATTGATTACTGATCACCCAGCAAACACTATCTGATTTCTGTCATCATAGATTGATTTTGCCTATATTTGAATTACACGTAAATGAAATAATAGAATATATACCCTTTTTGTCTGGCTTCTTTCTTTAGACATTTTTGGAGATTGGTTGATCCCAGGGATACTCTACCACCAAACTCCATCCCCAGTCCTTTCATTTATTTTTTTGTTTTTGACACAGGGTCTTGCTAAGTTCCTGAGGCTGACCTTAAACACTTGTGATCTTCCTGCCTCAGCCTTCTGAGGTGCTGGAATTATAGGCATGTGCTACTACTCCTGGCTTAGCTCCATTTTCTTAATAGTTTTAAATAGCAAACAATTTTCACTTTGATTACACCAAATGTAGATGTTCCTTGATTCATGCTGAGATTATGTCCTGATAAACCTGTCATCAGATGAAAATATCATATGTCAGTGTGTACTTAAGTCTGGAGATGTAGCACTCTTGCCTACCATGTGCACAACCTAGGCTTGATCCCTAATAAAAGAAAGGAAAAAGAGCCAGGCACAGTGGTGCATGCCTGTAATCCCAGCAGCTCAGGAGGCTGAGGCAGAAAGTTTGTGAGTTCAAAGCCAGCTTCAGCAAAAGCACGGTGCTAAGCAACTCAGTGAGACCCTGTCTCTAGATGAAATACAAAGTTGGGATGGGGATGCTGCTCAGTGGTCAAGTGCCCCTGAGATTAATTCCTGATAGCTCCAAAATAAAAAAAAGAAAGAAAAAACAACAGAAGAAGGAACAATAAAAGAAAGAAAAAGAACAAAACAAAAAAGCATTTAATACACCTAACATTAAACATTATATCTTAGCAATGTGTAATACTCTGTGGAGAATGAGTTAGTTACTCTCTTCAATTGAGTAGCTTACTAGAAGCTGTGGCTCCTGATCACTGCTACCCAGCATTGTTATCATACTAAATATCACTAGCCCAGAAAAAGATTAAAATTTGAAGTGTGGTTTCTACTGAATTTGTGTAGCTTTCACATCATCATAAATTTGAAAAGTTGTAAGTTAAACAGTAATTTCAGTAAGAAATATACCTGGCATAAGTAGATATAGAAAAAGCCATAAATGACTTTTGGTACATGTACCACTCAGTAGTGGGAGCTTGAGCATGTGAGTTCTAGAGTAGATCAATTCACCTTTCCTCTGTTTTTGTTCTATCCCAGTCCAACTGGATAGTGCAAGCCCACAGAGAAGGGCAAATCTTCCCCACTTAGTCCACTCTAACTCACCTACCAGTCCCCTGTGGAAACATTCCTCATATCCGCATTCCAAAATAATCATTTACCAGTTCTCTAGATATTTCTTAATCCAGTCAAATTGACACATAAAATTAACTATCACAGGGCTAGGTGGTGGCTCAGTAGTAGAGAACTTGCTTAGCATGGTTTGATTTTCAGCACCCGTGTATAAATAAACAAAGGTCCATTGGCAACTAAAAACTATTTTTTAAACATTAACTATCAGAGGAATTTTTAATATTTTCTTTAACTTTTATTTCCAAACTTTTTTTTAACCAGAGTTACTTTTATATTTAGAAGTATTATAGAAAATAAACTCCAACATAAATATATATAACTTAGTGACAATAATACATAATATTCTGCTCTGTACTAAATACATGCTATGCAAAACATGATTTGTGTAGCACATGCTGTAAAGTATCTAAACATATATTTGAATTATTTTAAATAGCTTTTCCCCTTATTACTTACAAAAGCAATATACATGTGCAGTTACTTTCAATCTATTCATGGCCATGGAATCTGAATTAAGTTTTTTCGATCATTCATTTCTTAAAATGTATTTCTCATGCTCATTTAGAGAGCTTGGAAAATATAACCATCTAAGGAATGAAAACACATCACTAATTTTAACTGCCTAGAATTAACTTCTTTGTAAATATTCTTGTTTATATCTAGAACCTTTAAATTGCTCAGAGGAAATTAACTATGTCACTATTCAGCATTGTGTATGGGTATAACTGCTCACTTCAAAAAACAACACAAAATACGTCAAGAAAATATATTTCTTGACATTTTGGTTTCTCTTCAGAATCTGCATTGTTTTTAACCACTTACGGTAATTAGTATGTGAGAGTAATAATACAGCATTATTTTTTTAACTGTTACACTAAAAAACACCAAAATGTACAGTTTTACAATCAGTAGACAACTCCTGGATAGAAGGATAGGAATCACATCAAAGGTGATTTAAATCAATAGTATTTAGTTCTATTCCAGATATGAAGTCTCAGAGTATTTAGAGTTGACTGCAATTATTTCATTACCTCCAGAGAAATTAATGAGCAACATTGTAAAGAGGAAAAGTACCACTATGATTCTAGAAGTTCTTTTATATTTTGCTTCCTTGCATTTGAGTGGCTGGCCATTTTAGCCAACTACTCACAAGTCTTTTCATTTTCCCTTTTCTCCCTCATACAATCCTGAGTTTCTAAATTTAAAAGCTTCAGAGACTATTATCCTAATAGGTCATCTCCCTCAGGCTTTATGCTTCTCGTATAGCACTATTATCAGCAGACAGTTTTGTAGAAGCTAAATTGGAAACATGAAATGCTTGTATGAAGAAATAAAGACTGGTAAATCTCTCCTTACATTTATTTTTGCTACTCTACTATCTATTTTTCCTATTCCCCATATAAAAGTCTCATTGATTTTAACTTAATCACTTTTTAAAAAATTTTTTGTTGTTGTAGATGGACATATCTTTATTTTATTTATTTTTATGTGGTGCTGAAGATCGAACCCAGTGCCTCAGGCATGTAAGGCAAGTGCTCTACCACTGAGCCACAATCCCAGACCAACTTAATCACTTTTTGATATAAGTTTTGACTATTTAACGTAAGGATTGGCAAACTGTAGCTCTTTAACTATGTCTGTTTCATTGAAAGACTGCAGTGGACAAAATGTGTCCCTACAAAATTCATACTTAAAATCCAACACCCCAGGTGTTGGTATTAGGAGGTTGAGCCTTTGGGAGATAATTAGATCATGAGAGTGGAACACTCACAAATAGGAGTAATGCTTCTATAAAAATTGGGGACCTTAGAGAGTTCTCTCATCCTCTTTTTATCCACTGTGAGCACTTGACAAATTGACAAGTCTGCAGCCTAGATGACACTCAGGAGAACTTCACGAACCTGATTCCCTGATCTTATTAGATTTGTTGAAGTTTCCAAAACTGTGAGAAATAAATTTCAGTTGTTTATAAGAAATCCAATCTGTGGTACTTCCTTCATAGCAGCCAGAACTAATAAGTACATTCATTCCATTATGTGTTTTCTACACTTCCTTTCTTAGTGCAACAGCAAATGGTTGCAGCAGAGACCTTATAACCTGCAGTATCTGACATATTTTTGATCTGGCCCTTTACAGAAAAAGTTTGCCAACTCATGATTTAACAAGTAAAAGAGAAATCAGACATTTCTCATTTTGTTGCTAGGAGAACTTTAATCTGCTATTTCAAGTTAAGTTCCTGATAGCATCTTTGCAGACAGGAATGTTAGATAGTATTTCATACATCTAAAATGTACTTAATAGTGTTTTAAATTGGTTTGGGAAGTAACATAGCATTTAGGGAGAAACCTGTTCTCTTTCAGAAACTGTTATGAAGAAGCTTTGAAATCCATAATTTGAGGCTTTTGGTAATTATATAAAGGAGAAGGAAGGAGGTGAGGAAAATAGAAGGGTTGTTTCATTTTGATTTGTTTTGACAATGATAACATCTTAATTTGACAGACATTTGACCTGATGTTGGATTATCAAGACCCATCAGTTTTGAAATAGTGTGCAGAGGTTTTATGTTGTTGTCAATGGTCAGTTTTCTTTGTTTCATGTGAAGTATGTTAGAGAGAGATCTGTCTTATTCATTGCTGTATTCTTAGTACCTAAAGTAGTACCTTGTCATAATAAGCATTCAGTTAATATTTGTTGAATGAATGAACTCAGATATAACACTTCATTTTTCTAACAAGTTTATGGTTTTATAAAAGAGTGTGATCATTTTGTATCTAGAAAATAGGCAGTAATTGAAAGTCTGCAAACCTTTGTGAGGAATATAGCTCATCTTAACTTAGTCCTGTGAGATCATTAGAGAAGAATAACCATATTATTATGTTAGTAAAAGGTTTTGTTTGGTGCTTGACAGTGTTCTGTTAAACTGATGTGAAATGTTTAGGTTATATATGTCTACTAGATGAGTTGCACACTGTCTTTAATGATTCATTTTTTGTTGGTACCAGGGATTAAACCCAGGAATGCTTAACCACAGAGCCACATTTCCAGCCATTTTTTATTTTGAGAGAGGATATTGTTAAGTTGCTTAGGGCTTCGCTAAGTTGCTAAGGCTGGATTTGAAGTTGTGATCCTCCTGCCTCAGTCTTCCAAGCCACTGGTATTACAGTCATTTGCCACTGTGCCCAGCTCTGTAATGATTCTTAATCTGGCCTTTGCAAACTACCATAGCATTGTTATAAAATTTTATCAGCTTTGTTGTTATAAAATTTTATCAGCTTCTCAAATATAGTTAAATTATTTAACATCATTGGCTTACTTATAATTTTTCTTCCTCAATGTTTCCAAACAGATAAAATTTACATCAAAATGTTATTACAAAATACTAACATTGACCTGTTCATGATCCCCTATGATTGTTTTTAATGGAATCTATTCTCATTCAATGATAGACTTTGGTTCTACTTTCTACTTCTTTAACATACCTGGTAATTTTCAGGTAAATGCTAAACATCATAAAGTTAGTCTTTAAGAATTTTTGTTCTTGTTGTTCTTAAAGATCTTAAGTTTTGGTCTTAAACACAGTTTAGTTATTTGGAAACAGTTGGATTCTTTCATTTCTTGCTTTTAAAATTTGGTAGGTGGCATCAAAGCTTTTCTAAATAGTGATTTAATGCCTCATGAGGTTTTCAATCTGGCTGTAAGAAAGAGTTATTATTTCTTGACCTATGTGATTACTCAGTGTTTTTCCTTTTTAATTCTTTTGAGTTATTCTTTCCCTATCCTTGAGTAATTTCCTTACACTTAACAGTGATCATTACTGTACTGAATACCCACAGGGCTCCTTGCTAGATCGCCAGAGTTTTCTTTATGGACAATGCATCCAACTCAGAGTATTTGCCTAGGTTTTTCTTCCTGCTATGTGAGCTGATATAGTTATAGGGCACACATGTATGTTTCTCATTTTTTGGAGATCATTGTTCTGGGCTGCATGATGGCTAATATCTTTTGATTGATCCAAACAGAACAGCGTATTTGGTCCCTTTTGCCACATAGTAGCACTTTTTGCTACATGGTAAACAAAAAGTGCTACTATGTTGAGATTTATGATTTTGTGCTTGCATAATTCCAGGCAATGTACAGAACTGGACATTAAGTAAGAGCAGAGTAGAAATGGGAAGATAATTGATGTTGTTCATATGGTATTTGAAGTCTACTAAATGAATTCATTTTGAGCAAACTTTGAACTTTAATACTGGTTGTCTTGATGTTTGATGAGGAAAATATTCTTAAAATTATGTTAAATTGTCTTTTTTTTCTAGAACCTTCTGATAATTTAAGGGAGATTCTCCAAAATGTGGCCAAATTACAAGGAGTATCAAATATGAGAAAGCTAGGCCATCTGAATAACTTTACTAAGGTAAGTAACTTGAATCTTTATTACCATTTAAAATTCTTTGTTCCTTATCATCCTTACCATTACATGTTTTCTAATGTTTTCATTGTAAAAAAGTTCTTGTATATTCACTTAATGTTAGTATTTTTCTCCATTTCTTCTTGTGGATTTTTTTCATGTGTTCTTTGTTTTGAGATGGGGTTTTACTATGTCGCTTAGGTAGGTGTTGAGCTCCAGGGCTCAAGTAATCTCCCATCTCAGGCTCCTGAGTAGCTGGACTCTATGTGTACCTCACCACATCTGGATGTCATGTATTTTTAAATTATAAAATGCATTTTAATAATAAAAATACATGCTTGGTATAAAAAATATGGGTCAGAAAAGAAAAAAACTACTAAATCTACAATCCAGTCCCTACTCCCATCCTGCACCCAGTATTAGGGATTGTGGGGACACTTTACCACTGAGCTAGACTTCCCAGCCCTTTTAATTTTTTAATTTTGAGACAAGATCTTGATGAGTTGCCCAGACTGGCCTCAAGTTTGTGATGCCAATTCTCCTGCCTCAGCCTCCCAAGTACCTGGGATTACAGGTGTACGCCTCTATACCCGGATCCCTTTTTCCATTTTATTCTTTCAGTTTCTTTTTCTCCACTTCATTTTCTCTTTTTCCTTCTTCACCATTGTCTATCTCATTTCTCTTCCCTGACTCCTCCCTCCTTTCTCAGTTTCCTTTCTCTTTACCTTTGTAAATTGTGCCACTATATATTTTGTTTGTTTATTTGCAGTGCTGGGGATTCAACCCAGGGTCTTACACATGCCAGGCAAGCACTCTAACACTGAGCAACACCCCAACCCTGAACCACTGTAGAGAACACAATGATTTCTGTAATGAAGACACTACACATTTGTGTATTTTGTACTTTTTTTAACCATATTTTTAAAACATGATTTTCATATTTTCCTTTGGCTGTGATGCCAGTTGATAGCAGCTTTTTTAATTCGCAATCTTTTTTTTAAATTTGCAATCTTAAATCATCTATGGATTTAACAACCCGATAGCCATACTTATTAGTATTTGTCTACACTAAAAGGGACTATACCATGAGATGGGGTCAGAAGGACTGTCCCATGAATAATATTCGTGAACTTTAGACTTGATTAAAATTTATTTTGGCTGCTTAATGATGTAATGAAAAAGCCGTGAGTATTGGATCAAACAGATGGCGACTTTCAGCCCACCTCTGACTGATAGCAAGGCAAATCATGGGATGATTTCTTCACTTAGAGGTAATATTTTGTCCTAAGAGTTGAGATCTCCATGTGCCTGGCACGCAAGATATGCTTCATAACAGTGTATTTCAACCTGAAGTTTGTTTTTGGTTTGTTTTTTACTTTTCTACACTTCTCTTGATTTTTAGTGAACTCAAAGTAAGTCTGTTTAATAGTTTGGGTTGCAGATTGATAAGCTGTTAAAGTAAATTAGGGTTGTCTTTAATGTCAGTACTGTTGACATATTGGGCCAGATATGTATTTGTTTGAGGAAGTTGTCCTTGCAGTGTAGGGTGCTTAGCAGTATCCCTGGCCTGGTATCCTACTAGTATATACACTCTAAACCAGTTGCTCCTTCCCCATACATACATACCTGTTGTGGTAAACAAAAATGTCTCTAGTGTTACCAAATGTTCC
The DNA here is from genome assembly GCA_028644305.1 of Xerus rutilus. Taxonomy (NCBI): domain Eukaryota; kingdom Metazoa; phylum Chordata; class Mammalia; order Rodentia; family Sciuridae; genus Xerus; species Xerus rutilus. Next base: position 28,137,723 of record CM053405.1, on the reverse strand, counting down.
CTGGGGCACAGAATTGCCCCTAGTTAAAAACCATGCTGTAAATAAATGTCTATGGATTTTATTATAAAAATTATTCACAAAACAACCATTTATTGAATTTAATTATGTTTCTGACTTCCATTTTGTTAGAGACCTAGGTTTATAAATATTTGAGTTGTTATTCCCATAAAATCTCTAAGTTCATTTCCTCACTGAGTAAAATTTAGAAATTCTCAGAAATCTAAGAATAGCTTTATAAGAATGAGAATAAAGTAATTATGATTCCAGGAGGTTAATGGGGTTATTTGGTCACTGTCCTCTGTGTTTCTATTAGGTTATGTATATGTCTACTAAATTTTATCTCTTATTATTTGTTGTTGGTTACTATCCTTTTAAACTTAGTTTCTCAAACACAAGAAATGTGTTGTTCTTTTCTACTCATATTACTCTCTATCCCAAAGCTTATCACATAATAGATGGTTAATTGTATTAGATGGAGAAGACTCTATACTTTAAATCTGAGCTTTTGTTTTCACTATTATTTGTTTTGTTATTAAGTATAACCCTAGCTGTTGGGGTTAAGTTACTTTAGTAGACCAGTGATGATAAAATGTTGTATAGAGTGAACTTTATTTCTAAAACCTCCTTTTAAGGTATGAGGAGAGGCAGCTAGTGATGTGATCCTTTAGCCATGTGAATGTCACACGACCATGCTTGCTTTCTGACATCATTTCACCAGATAAAGTAATGTGTATAGCAGACTGCTGATGAATCTAATCTTAGGGTTCTGTTTTTAAAACTGACAGCATGCTCATAATCTAAAAACCTAATTTTTGAAGATGAAAATATTTCATCTCTTTTAGATTATAAAAGTTGTTTTTTTTCCAATTTTTGTGGTAAAAGTTTCACAGGAGTCTTTATTTTGCTTTTTTTTTAAAAAAAAAAAATGAAGTAGAAGCTAAACATAAAAAATTGCTACAGCAGGATTTATAGTAAAAAAGTGAGTTTTCCCTCACATCTTTTCCCACCCTCCTCCCCACTCCAAAAATACCATTTTCCAGAGGTAACTATTAGTAGGTACTTACTGTTTTGTGGTGTAAATAAATATAGGGGTGAATATAGATAGATTTTGTGTGTGTGTAGATAGAAATAAATATAAATGGGGTGAATATAGATAGATTGTGTGTATGTGTATATAGATAGAGAGATTGATATAGATGTGTTTGTGGTTCACTGGTTTCTGAGAATTAAGTGAAATAAACAAAATGAAGTGTTTATTGTGCTCATTTTATTTACCATTTACTCATGTGTTCACTGTTTTTATACATTAGAACATGCTATCTATATGTAAAGGTACATGTATTATGTATACATATGCATGTATATTGATTTGTAGTTTGCTTTTCTCAATATAACATAGAATGCTTTCCTTTTCTGTACATATCAATTTACTTTTTAAAATCTGCTTTTGTGTATTTAAATTACCTTCTAAAAATATGCCATGGAATTTCAATATGTGTGATAGTATTATTATTATTATTATTTTTGGTTTGGTTTTTTCTCTGTTGCTTATTTTAGGCAACTATTCATTTCACTTTTGGAGTGACATCAGAAAAATTTGAAAAACATTAAAAACTACCCAATTGTAACTTATTATTATACATTTTAAATGTTGGTCATTTTAATAGGTACCACAGAAAAATTTCTGTCATCTAGAAATGATTTACAATTCTAACTTTTTCAGAATATAATACCATTGATAACCTCTTTATTTTAGTGTTTGTATAATAGCATCATGTAGATTAATTATAACAAATGAATTTATTCACTGATGATGGGCTTTTTTTTTGGCAAACTAGTGACATGTTATCAAAATCTTGACTCCATTTTATTTTTTTGTGGTGGTTGTGATCAAACCTACAGCCTTGCGGATAGTAGGCAAGTGCTCTACCACAAAGACAAATCCTTGGCCTTTTACCCCATTTAAAAATAATATTTGTGCAATAGTATTTATTTTGCTTATATAAAAATAATTAAACTTAAAATGCTACCTTCATAAAATAATTGTGATGATATTGAATGCTTAACTTTCTTTACAAATAACAAATTCAGTAAACCTAATTCATCTTAGCTGGAGTAAAATGAAGTTATTTCCTTGTATAATTAGGAAGACCAAATGTTGGGTCCCAGTTTCAAGCAAAAGAACCCAAGAGCTGGAAAGCATCAATTATATTCTCATTTGTTTTTTATTTGGTTTTGTTTTTTGTGGTGCTGGGAATTTAATATGGGACCTTGCACATACTAGACAAGTGCTCTACCTTTGAGCCACACCACAAGTGTCATCATCAGTTACATTGTTTTTTCATTTCTCAGTGCTGTATTTTGTTGACTTAATTCTCAGATACTTTCCATATGACTAAGATACATCATCTTCACAATTTTCAGTCTTAAAAAGGAGAGAGTAGCCCTCTCATAGCATCTTGTACATGAACTCTGATCCTATAACCAATTTAAAAAGCATATGACATTGTGAGTGCCTGCTCCAGTAAGAATGTGATATATAATAATTTAGCATTTTATGTGCCAACTATGATGGTAATTCTTATATTTGGTAAGGTCTTTAACAATATCTAAATGTAGTTAATTATTTATTCATAGTATATAATAGCAAACCAGTGTGATAGGGTAGGCAGTTATATTTTAATGACATATTAACACAAGAGACAGAATATTACCAGTAATGGCTAAGACAATAGTGAAGAAACTGCTGATGGTTGAATATTAATTAGTAATTTAGTCAGTTGTAGAGGCAGGATGAAATGCTCACATTTAAACTCTCAAACTCAGTGTTCCTCTACTATTTCTTTACATTAAGAAAAATAGGTAAAGGGTTTGATTGGTACTTTAGGGTTTGGTTATATAAGTTAGGAGATGACAAAGTTGTGAGTAAGTTGCCACAAAAATTTTGTATTAAAATAATTTATTTCTCATATTTGAAACTTACATGAACTCTTAGTAATTCTAATAGTGCAAGTATATTTCTTTAATAATCCAAAATTTAGAATTCTAATACTTATCTTCTCTAATTTCTTTTTCTGGTATATGTGAATTTATTTATACATAGAAAATTTAGTTTATGCCCAATAAGCTCATTTAATTTAAAGGAATATTTTCACTTATTCCTACTGAGCAGAAGAATGGTTGTATTTCTTCTTCAGAAATTGAGTTGATAGGTAAAAATCATAGATAATGTAACATCCTCTCCATTTCAAAACACAAAATTTTATGTTGATATGAACAAATTCTAGGTATCATTTTTCCATTAAGATTATGAGTTAGAATATATGTGAGATTTAGCTAGGCATGGTTGTGTATGCCTTTAGGCCTAACTATTAGGCAGGAAGATCACCAATTCAAGCAAGTTCAAGGCCAGCCTCAGAACCTTATGTGACCCTGTCTCAAAATTTTAAAAAATCAAATAAAAAGTGTTGGGATGTAGGTCAGTGGTAAAGTGCCTCTGGGTTCAATCCTCAGTTCTAAAAACAAAACAAAACAAAAACAAAAACAAAAAAAATTAATGTAAATAAATTTCCCATTGTTAACTATGTGTTAGCTTTTCATTGCTAAAACAAAGTACCTGAGACAATTTACTTATAAAGAGAAAAAGTTTATTTTGGTGCAAAATTTTAAGTATTATTGGCCCCATTTTTGGCAAGGCTGCACCTAATGTTGGGAGCATATGGTTGAGCATAAACCACTTAAATCATAAGCCAGGGACCAAAAGAGAAGAGGATCCCACAATCCCCTTTGAGAGCTAGTCCCTAAGGACTACTCATTAGGCCCTGACTCCTAAAGATTCCATTATTTCCCAATGGGACCAAGACTTTGACACATGAGTTTTTGGGCAATATTCAACCTCCAAATGATAGCATTGTTTTAATCAGACTTTTTTGTTTCTGTGACCAAAAGACCTGATGAACAATTTTAGAGGAGGAAAAGTTTGGCTCTCAGTTTCAGAGGTCTCACTCAGTCCATAGATGGCCAGATCCATAGCTCTGGACCCAAGGTAAGGCAGAACATCATGGTGGAAGGGTATGGGAGAGGAAAGCAGCTCAGGACAAAACAATCAGGAAGCAGAGAAAGTGGACACTCTGCTTACCAGGGACAATATATCTGCCCCAAAATATATGCCCCCAGTGACCTACCTGACTTTAGTTACCACCCATTCAATCCATACCAGTGCATTAATGCACTGATGAAGTTAAGATTTTCATAACCCAATCATATCACTGCTAAACTCTACCACTGTCTCACACATGAGCTTTTGGGGAGTGCCTCATATCAAAACCATAATAAGGATCTATGATTTCACTTTTCTTTTTAAGTAATTTTGATGTACAAGCTTTTTAGAAGTGTGTTTTTGAAAAACTATTTTTTAGAAACTTTGTCCCACTCAGCAAAACATTACATGGTTTCCCTCATGATTATAAATTACATAATATTGATAGATTGTGTATGTTTCCTCCTTTATGAGTATCCAATTTCCAGTTCTTTACTTTTTGTAAATAATGGCATAAGAATCTTGTGTTTGAATTTACTATTCATGTATTTTAGATTATTTTACTAATATAAATCTGCAAAAGCAAGTTCTGATCCTGGTGTATTTTTCTAATTTATCTTACAAAATATTTTTGGTTTATAATCACATCAATAATGTATCTTCTTATCTGGTAAAATCATATTTTAAAATGATTTCTTGCTATTTTCCTAAGTGTTTTTTCTAAATGGAATTCAGAATAATGGTAAGTTTTATTCTAAATGGAATTTTTTATTTATTTGATTCAGAATTTAGGGAACATAAATGTTTATTTGTCCATTTAATTTCCTCAGTAAATTCCTTTCATATTTTCTTTGCCCAGTTTTTTTTGGCTGCTTAGAATTCTTCCCGTAATTTGTTTGAACCCTTTAAATTATAAGCATTTGTATTAATTTCCAGGAGAGAATGGAGTGCTGTGGACTAAATTATGTGTCCCCAAAATGCTTGAAGTCCTGACTTCCATTATCTCAGAATGTGATTATATTTGGAGATAGAGCCCTATCTTTTTAAGATTACTAAGGAACAGTGAGGAAATATAGGTGGGCCTAATCCAGTATGTCTAGTATACTTTCCAACATAAGATTAGGACACAGACAAATACAAAGAAAAGACCATGTGAAGATATACAAAAAAATAGCCATCTGCAAGCCAAGGAGAGTCTTACCAAAGAAAATAACCCTGCCAACACTTTGATCTTGGACTCCTGGCCTCCAGAATCACAAGAAAGTAAATTTCTGTTGTTTAAGCCACCTGGTCTGTAGCCTTAGCAAACTGTCTGTGAGTCTTAAGTTTTTGACTATCATGGTTGTTGCAAATATTTTTGATTATTACATTACTTAGAATTTTAGGTGTGCACATGGGTTTTTAGAGGTATAGCAATTTTTTCTTTTTAAAACTTAGAAAATTTTATATTATTGTTTTAAGTCAATATGTATGTATAAAAATTTCTTACCCCTTTCAGTTTTTAAGTACTTGCAACATGGTGCATCAAACAGTAAAAATAAGACAAAAAAAATTATGCCCTTTGGACAGTGAGTATACTTTGTATTTTAAAATTTTAAGGATTTTATAGGAATATTGGTAAGCAGTATCTACAATATTGCCATACATGAGTGCAGCTATTCTATTCCTGCCCTCAGCCCTGTTCTACTTGGAACATCTCTCTCTCTCTTTCTCTTTATTTTTCTTTCTCTATCTCTCTCAGTGTGTGTGTTTTTTTGTTTTTGTTTTGCTTTTTTTTGGCCTCTAAAGCAGGTAGGAAATTTTCTAGGTGTTACGAACTTATATTATTAGCTGTGATGACCACATTTTTTGTATGGTTATGATTTTATAACTTCATACTGAGGCAGAATGATACCACTTTGGAGATCTCTCTACATCTACAGTGTTAACCAGATGGTTTACCTACTCTATAGTCCATTTCATTTAGCCCCAGCGTATAACTTGAGAACTTGAGGAAGTTTTATGTAACTTTTAAAATCAATGTTTAAAACTGTTACCTACGTTAAAACCATATATAGTTACACAAAGGAGAATCTAGGTAGCTAGTATTAGACCAGCTCTCAATGAAAACTACTAAGAAAACCTATTTGAAGCTATTAGAGAACTGTACAGGTAGGGGACAAGAAGTGCAAGAGTCAGAATTTCAGAAAAGAGAGAATTTTACAAAAGTGAGTTTACTTCTCCAATAGTTTGTACTCAGGGAATATTTCCTGATATGGAGGAAGGGCAGGAAACTGAGGCTTAATAGCAGTCGACATAGGATTACTATTGAATGAATAACGGCTGCCTAGAAAGGGAAATTGAAAACCTAAGCCGAAAATCTTTGAAAATCAAGAGTAGACCTTTTAGTGCTTTTATATGACAGAAATTAAATTTATTATCTCTTTGGAACAAAGTCTCTTACCAACAAGCTTTCAGTTGAAAACTTAGGGGTTAAGGAGAAAGCAGTTCAGCTAAGTCTTACCATGACAACCACCTAACTTGGACTCAGCACTGTACAGTGACCTAACAGAGAGAAGGTTGACCCTATATAGTGAGAGATAACATTGTTGGGAATCTGCAAGTTTTGTATACGAGCAAACATTAAAGGAGCCACCAAAGGACAGGACTGATTACTTGACTAGAGCAAAAGAGAAAATAGCTAATAAAAATAGCATTTTCAATAACTGAGATTAATGTCAAGAAAATCAAGGGAACTATGGAGAAAATGGGCAAAAGTTTAATATTTTTCTAAGAATATTGAAAAATCTAAGATTAAATGGAAATTCAAGGCGAGAATAATATATTTTCTAGAATTAAAAAGTCATTAGAAAAATATCATTGGGATAATACAAGATTCGATACATCAAAATTCAGGTCAATAGAAAATATTCAGCCAAAGTATTGAGATAAGAGAGAACAGAATAAAATTGAGAATTTAGAGATTTGTGTATATATGAAGAGATCTGACATACATTTTAATTGAATTGCTATAAGAGAATAGAATTAGTCTGACATGAGTTTGAAGAGCAAAACATACAGAATGTTCTAAAACTAATAAAATGTATCAACTCAGATTTAGTAACTCTTGTTTACTCTAAGCAGCATTGAATATAAAGGAAACCACATCTGGACCCATCATAGTAAGATTGCTGAAAACCAAAGATAAAGAAAAAAGCTTTAATGAATGAATGGATGCAGAAAGTGTGGCATAGATACAGAATAGAGTTTTATTCAGCCTTAAAGAAAAATGAAATTATGTCATTTGCAGGAAAATGGAGAACTCGAGAGCATTATTTTTATTAGTGCATTTTAGTTACACATACTAGTGGGAGTTTATTTGGACATAATTAAACATGCATGGAATATAATTTATTTCATTTCAGTCTCCAGTACTTCCTCTTTTCCTCTCCTCTTCCCTCCCTCTTCCTCTACTTGTCTTCCTTCTATTTATTTATTTTAACTAGTGCTTTATAAATATACATAAGTGTAGAATTCACTGTGGTATATTCGTATATGTACATGGTGTCATTTTGTTGATTTTACTCTGCATTTCCTCCCTTTGCTTATCTCCCTCCCTTCTCCTTGATCCTCTTCATCTTTCTTATATTTTCATAGGATTTCCCCACCCTGTTTTATGCCCTTATTTTGTTCTAGCTTCCACACGTGAGAGAAAACATTTGACCCTTAACTTTCTGAGTCCAGCTTATTTCATTTAGCTTGATGTTCTCCGGTTCCATCCATTTATCAGCAAATGTCTTAATTCTATTCTTTATGGCTAAATAAAACTTCATGATGTCATTCATGTATTAACAGGCACCTGGTCTGTTTACATAATTTGGCTATGGTGAATTGAGCTGCTAAAAATATTTATTTGCCTGTATTTTCTATAGTATGCTTATTTGAGTTCTTTTGAAAAATACTAAGAAGTGGGATACCTGAGTCATATGATGGTTCCACTCCTATTCTTTTGAAGAATTTTGAGAGCATTTGGATAAGCAAAATAAGCCAAACTCTGAAAGTCACAGGTTCTATGTTTTCTTTCATCTGGGGAGTCTAGAAAGGAAAAAGGAAAAAAGATGGGAGTGGATCACATGAAAATAGAAGGGAGATCAGTAGAATAAAGGAAGAAAACCAGGATGAGGGAAGAGGGGAGCAAGGGAGGTACTGGGAAACAAAATTGACTAAATATATTGTTATATTGTGTACATGTATAAATATATAACAATGAATTCCACTGTTACATATAATTATAATGTACTAATAAAAAAGAAAAGAACAAAAAACTGAAAAAAAGTAGGAAAAAAGTCTTTAAAAGAGCCTGAGAAAAAGGTTATGGACTTTCAGAATAGCCAATGGTAACACTGACAGTTAATTTCTCAAGAGAAAGAGTGGCTTGAAACTGTTGGAAGAAAATAGCAGCTAACCTAAAATTCTATATATCCAGAAAAATATTCTTTAAACATGAAAGTTAAAAAGAAAAACCATTTTCAAACAAACAAAAATTGAGAGAATTGTAACTAGGAACCTGGGCTAACAACAACAAAATATGTCAATAGCAACAACACAGTTTTGGTTAGGAAGAATAATATCATATGGAAGAACTACCAAAATGAAGAAAGGAATGAAGACTAATAAGAGAATAAATATGAGTAAATATAAATTGATAATTGATTGATTAAAGGGTAAATATAAATTGATATTGATTAAATGCTGCAAAAAATAATAACAATAATGCCTTACGGTATTTAAAAGTAGAAAAAGCAATAACAGTGAAATGAAATGTGAGGACAGTAAATGGTAAAATATTTTAAGATTTTAGCCACTTAAAAATACTTTCTAAACAATAAAATTATTGTGGGGGAATGGAATAATAGAAATGATTTATTGAAAAATAGGAATAGAGTGTTAAAGAAATTTAAATTTGGTAGTTCAAATAAAAAACAGATGATAGAAATAAAGCTGCATAAACCACTCTGGAAAGCAGTATGGAGATTCCTCAGAAAACATAGAATGGAACCACCATTTTACCCACTTAATCCTACCCCTCAGCATATACACAAGGACCTAAAATCAGCATACTATAGTGATGTGGCCACATCAGTGTTTATAGCAGCTCAATTCACAACAGTTAAACTAGGGAACCAGCCTAGGTGCTCTTAAACCATATGAATGGATAAAGAATATACACACACACAATAGAATATTACTGAAACCATAAGTAAGAATGAAATTATGGCATTTGCTGGTAAATGGATGGAATTAGAGACTATCATGCTAAATCAAATAAGCCAATCCCAAAACACCAAAGGCCAAATTTTCTCTCTGATATGTGGATGCTAACACAATTGGGGGTGGGGAGGAGGTATAGAAATTCATCAGATTGGACAAAGGGGAATGAAGGGAAGAGAGGAGAGATGGGAATGGGAAAGGCAGAATGAATCAGACATAACTTTCCTATGTTCATATATGAATATGCAAGTAGTGAAGATCCACATTATGTACAACCACAAGAATGGGAAGTTATACTCTATGTATGTATAATATATCAAAACAAATTCTACTGTTACCTATATAACTAAAAAGAACAAATAAAAATTTTAAATAAAGCTACATAGTTTGATGGTAAAATCATATTTAAAAAATTATTAAAATGTCTATTTTCCAACTTAAAAATATAATGTACAGAAATATAAATTCACAACTCATGTATAAATACTTTGTTTTTCTTATAGCTTCTTTGTGATATTGGCCATAGTGAAGAAAAACTGGGCTTTAACTACGAAGATATCATAATTTGGTAAGTATAGTTCAGTTACCTCCCCATTCCTTCCAGATTTTAGTAATTTAAAATTAGAAATAAGATAATATAGCCCCTAATATTTTATTTTGAAGTAAATTATTTGAACATTAGAAACATTCAGGATCTCAAATGGTTTTGAAATCTTCTAAATCTTAGTTGATATTTTGTAACTTTCAGACATGAAAACCAAATCTAATGGTCAAAAACACCATCATTTTTATAATTTAAACTTCCAAATTAAATCTAATATTTTCAGACTGAATTTTTCTTTCATTCTGCTCAGGAATAAGAGAAACCTATAACTCTATAAGAGAAAGTATACTTAGGGAAAACTTGATTCACCCAAGCATATTGATAGAGGCATAATTTAATATAGTATCATTACCATCTTTGTAGTTCTCTTAGGAATTAAAATTGAAACAAATGGTTTGTGCCTGCTTTCATAAAGCATTTTTATTGTTTTAAACAAATGATTCTTTTGGAGGAGTAGAATCAGGTAGACAGATGAAGGAGAATAGATTATGGGGCATATATGATATAGCTTGAAAAAGGTGTATTTTTTAGGAATTCTCACTTAGTATGGTCTATGCAAATAACTCTAAATTTCCCAAAACTGCAGAATTCGAAACTTTTCATCCCAAGCGTTTTGGTTAAAGGATACTTCTTAGCCTGTAGTATAATTTTATGTGCATTGAAACTCATGCAACAAAATTCTTCTGTTTGTTTTCATACAGTTTGCGCTTAGCTTTATTAAATGAAGCAAAAGAAGTGCGAGCAGCAGGGCTACGAGCACTTCGATATCTTATCCAAGACTCCAGTATTCTACAGAAGGTGCTAAAATTGAAAGTGGACTATTTAATAGCTAGGTAATTTTCTTAGAGTTGTATATGTTTTTATGTTTTTAGAATTTTATATCAGGTTTTACCATACCTGTATAAAGTGTACAGATTTTTTTATGAAAAACTTGGCAGTTTATACATGCATACACAGGAAATGAGAAGACTGAATATTTTCAGCATGCCAGTAATAGAGCTCCATTATATCTTCAACAAGTAGTAAACATTATTCTGGATTTTCTCATCGTAGACTAGTTTTTTCTATTCCTAAGTATCAGTTGGAAATATGCAATAGTTACTCTTTTCTTTCACTATTATCTATGAGATTTATCCATGTTAATTCGTTTTTGTTTTTTAGTACTGTGTAGTATTTCATTTTATGATTAGACTACAGTTTATTCTGTTGATTTTCTAGGTTATTTTCAGTGTTTGATGATTTTGAATAAAGCTGCTCAGAACATTTTATTTTGTACAAGTCTTTGCATGGACATATATGCTCTTACATCTCTTAGTTATATGTAGAACTGGAATTACTAGAACATACACTTGTTTAACTTTAGTAGATACTGCTAAATATTTTTCCAAGTGTTTGCACCGACTTAACACTACTTACACCAGTGTATGAGAGTTCTAATATGTCCACATCAGATTTGCTGTTCTTGGTCTTCAATTCAGGCTTTTTGGGAGTGGATTTCATTGTGGATTCTTATTTTGATATTAATTTGCAGGTCCTTGGTGAGTGATAACTTTTGTTTGCTTGTTGCCAATTTGATTGTCCTGTCTTTTTCCTGTTTGTGAATTGGATTGTCTGTCTTTTGTGTTATATAGGAATTCTTCAGGTTTTCTGGACATGAGTCTTTTTATAGAATATATATTAAGACATATTCTATATTGAGTTTGCCTTGCCATTTCAGTTTTTTAATGTGTCTTTGATGAACAAAAGTTCATAATTCATGAAATTCAAAGTGGTTTGGTCTCTTTTGAAGAGATCTGTTTTCTTCTATTTTTTTTTTCTTTATACATTTAAGTCTATGAATCATTAGTTTTGACTTGATCAAATTTGATTATTGTGTAAAGTATAAGGTAGGTATCAGGTTGTGATTCGTTTTTATCTTTATCCATTTATTGAAAAATTTTTTTTATTTTGTGTCTAGATTAAAGTCACCTTTGTTGTAAATCCAGTTTAAGTTTGGATCTCCTTTTATTTTTCCCTCTTCTCTTAGTTGGTCAATTTGTCTATTCTCACACTAGTTTCTCACTGTTTTAATTACTTTAGCTTTATAATTCATCTTGATACCTCTTAATGTGAGTCCTCCATCTTTTCTTCTTGAAGACTATTTTGGCTATTTTGGGTTCTGCCTTTACTTATAAATTTTAGAATCATTTGTTCATTCCACCTAACTTACGGGGATTTTAGTAAGGATTGCATTGAAGCTGTAGTTGAATTTGGGGTGAATTGACATTTTAATTGAATCCTCTAAACATTAATTTCTTGGAAACTTAGATTTTTTTAATCAAAATTTTGTTATTTTCTCTGCAGAGATCTTGAACTGTATGTAAGGTTTATTCATATGCATGCACTAGGTTTTTTAAAAATAATAGTACTGATGTAATTAAAATATTTTACTGTTTTTAGCTACTACTTTATAGAAAAAATTGGTGGAAGACATTGACTTTAGCAACCATACTAAATTCATTATGCAGTTCTGCTTGTTTATAGATTATATTGGATTCTCTATGCACATAAGCATTACTTGCAAATGATGACTGTTTTATTTTTTATTTTCCAATCCTGGTAGCCTTTTTTTGTTTTCTTTACTATACTTGTTTGAATGTAACACTAAGTTACCACTAAGTTAGTGTTTTGCTCTTGAACTCAGGTAGAAAGTATTTAATATTTGCTTTTGTACTTTCAATAGGCTTTTAGTAAATTTTCTTTATATTCCTGGTCTGTGTTCTTGAAATAAATACTCATGTGTTCTTCTCCCCGCCCCCCGCTTTTTTTGGTACCCAGGGATTGAACCCGAAGGCCCTTAGCCGTTGAGCCACATCCCTAGGCCTTTTTTTTTTTTTTTAATTCATCTTTTTTTTTTTTTTTTTTAAATTTTGAGACATAGTCTCCCTAAGTTGCTTAAGGCTTTTTACTAAGTTGCTGGGGCTGGCTTTGAACAGTCAGTCCATCAATCGATCTTCTTGCCTCAGATTCACTCCCAAGCCAGTAGAATTATAGGTGTGTGCCACTGTGCTGGGACTGTCTTCTCTTTTTTTAATAACTGAGTTTGGTTTGCTAATATTTTGCAGAATATTTTTATAACTATTTTCATGCACAATATAGGCTTTTTTTAAATTCCACTAATAACTTGTCTGGTTTTGGTATTAGCAGTATGTTTCATGAAATAACTAGAGAAGTATTGCCTTCTTTTTATTCTCTGGAAGAATTTGTATAAGATGTGTATTGATTTTTATCCCCTACATAATGATTAGAAATCACTATGAAATCTCAGTTGCTGAGTTTTTGTTTTTAGGAATTTAAAAAATTCTGACTTGTTTAATAGCTGTAGTACTGTTGAGACTTTTTTGCCTTATATATCTTGAAACTTCATGTTGCAGTCTTATGTAGAAATATTAAGTGTTTTGAAGAAAAGGTTAATCCTTTTAAAATTATGAAATGTCCTCCTTTTTTCCTAGGAGGAAGATATGTTCATGTTTTACAATGATATAGCATCACTGCCTTTCTTTAATTTATTGTTTGTGTGGAATCTTTTTTCCAGTTTACTTTCTTTTTTTCTCCTTACATCTCAGTTTTTGCCCTGTAAATATCATAGATTTTTCTATTTAATTTCTGGTTCAACCATCTCTGTCTTCTAATTGAAGTATTCAGATTATGGGTAGATTGTCATGTGCATAATTTGTGAACTATATTTAATGTAATTACTTATTTATGAGTTTTCCATCTTGGTATTAGTTTTCTAATATATATGTTATCTTGATATTTGTAGTCTTCTTGTCAAAATTGTTCTTGTATTTTATATTTCTCATGTTGTCATTTTTGAATAACCAAGAATTTTTTTCCTCTAAGAGTGTCTTGTTTATGTAGTCTTTGCTTTCAGTAGTTGCCCTAGAGATTATATTATATACTATTCATATATTAAGATCTGCCACTTTTTTGTTATTATTAGCACACTGCAAAAAAACTATTGCTATTTATGTCTTCTCTCCTATGATTTTTATCTGTTGTTACGATTTACTTCTTATATTTTAACCCCACAAGGTAGTCCATGTATTGTTTTACATTCCAAGTATAGTCACGTATTATTTACCTGTTTCAGTATTCTTCCTTCTTGCATTTCCATGCTTTTATCTTGGATTGCTTTCTATTTGATAAGCTTCTTTTACCACTTTTTGTAATGAAGTACTACCAGAGGTGAATTTTCATGTTTAATTTGTGTATAAACACCTCTATTTTGCCTTAATATTTGAAGCTGTTTTTACTACCAGTTAGTAGTTTTTAGTGCTTTGAAGTTATTGTCTTTTGACTCTTTACTCTGTCGATGCACATGTTGGATCTTTTCACATTCCCCTATGTGTCTCATGCCCTTATTATATTTTTCAACCTTTTTTGGTGGAACTTACTAATTTTTGTACTTCAGGGTGCTCACTGTCTACTTAATTGTATTCTAAAAAAAAAATTAATCCACATCTTATCCTGCTAGTCAGTCTCTTGAATTCTTAATTTTAGTTACTGTCTTAAGTTTTATTTTCTTTATCCTATAAAATGTTTAGGTCTCCCCTTTATTTCTCCTTTCCTTCTATTGAATATATCAAGCACAGGTTTTTGTTGTTTTGTTTTTTGGCAGTGCTGAGATTGTACACAGGTCATCCCAGTTCATTTGTGCCATTACACTCCGCTAACTATAATTGGTTTTTGTTTTGTTTTATTTTTCTTTTTGGTACTAGGGATTGAACCCAGGGGTGATTTACCACTAAGATACATCCCCAGCCTTTTTATTTTTTATGTTGTATTCAATCTCCAGTATTATGTACATATTGACATTTCTGCTCTGTACCTTTGCTTTTGAGAGTAACGTTTTGTGTGGTTTCTTGGAGTCTAATCCTGCTTTTGCACAACATAGAGTCTGGCAAGTGGCTTGAAGAGAACATTGCATACATATTTTAACTCACTTACCTGTGCTTTCTTCTTTTGGGGATGTTGCACCTCAACTCCTAGCCACTTTAGGTGCCATAAGATTAAGCCTGTCTTTCTAGTCCAGCCATACTTTTATTTTCTGGTAGGACTCTGTGTCCCTGAGACTGGAGATTCACAAATACCTCCAGGAGAAAAACCTGATTCATTGTAGAGCTCCTGCAAGTTGTAATGGTATACTCTGTAATCCCAGTGACTCAATAGACTGAGGCAAGAGAATTGCAGATTCAAGACCAGCAATTTAGGAGACCTTCTCTCAAAATAAAATTAAAAAAATTTTAAAAAGCTTGGTAAAGTGTTCCTGTATTAAATCCTCAGTAAACACACACACACACACACACACACACACACACAATGTAGAACTCCCTTTGCTTTCTTTTCAGGCATTATTCTCCATTATCCTTTATTTGTTTTTGGGTTTTTTTTTTTGATACTAGAGCAACATACATCTCTAGCCCTTTATATTTTTTATTTTGAGACAGCATCTCACTAAGTTGCTTAGGGCTTCGCTTAGTTGCTAAGGCTGGCTTTGAACTTGTGATCCTCCTGCCACAGCCTCCCAAGCTGTTGGGATTACAAGCATGTGCCATGATTAGGCCCAGCCTTCATTGCTCTTTTAATAATTTTTTTAAATTATTTTTTTCAACATTTATCATTGTGGCCAGAAGATTGGTCTTATCCAAGCCTTTCTGTAGTGGCCAGAAATGGTATTCTATATCTATTTAATTTTGTTGTATTTGGTATGCTGGGGCTCTAACCTGGAGCTAAGCACTTAATTTCACTTGGACTATAAAAGGAGCACTTTTTAAATAGTAAACTATCTACATGTAAAGTATTAGAATACTGAACTACCTAAACCTAAATTCAAAAAATGAATTATACTGTTATGTTAAACAAAGACTCTTTCAAATTAGATAATTTAATACATTTTATAAGGAAATGTGCGCTAAATATTTGATCAAATATCAAGTTTTGAGGAGAAATCCAAATTCAAGTTATACTTTGTTAAACAGAATTTTTATAGATACTATATAAGAGTTAAGACACACAAAATTTAAGCCTTGGTTAAAATCACAATTAAACTAAAGCAGGCTTAAAATATTTTCTTTTTATAATTTTTATAAATGAATTTTATCAGATACATTTTTTCAATTGGTTTCTGTTACTTTGTAACAAGTATAGGTGTATGTATGAGCCTTTCTTTATAGATAGATGTAGTCCTATAAAGTACTCACTATATTTTTTCCCTAAAGTTTTAAAGGAAATTATTGTTTTTTAAAATAACATTTTATTGCTAGAGGTATATAGAGTAACTAAAGTATTTGCTGGTACTGGAGAAATATGTTTTCAAGTTTTAATATATATGGACATTATGAAGATGATTTTGATCTAGTGGAAAAAGTTGCTTAATAGGATTTTATCAATGATTAATATTTTGTGTATTATTTAGGTGCATTGACATACAGCAGAGCAACGAGGTAGAGAGGACACAAGCACTTCGATTAGTCAGAAAGGTATGCTCTATGTGTGAGAGTAAAGGCAAGTTTATGGTTTTTGTATTAACTATTTACATTTTTAGATTAGTTTGTTATGAATTCTTTCTGTTAATATCCAAATCTTAAATTTTCTTTAGACATTTTAATTTTGTTAAAGTAATATGAATTAAATAGATTTGTTAGTTTTTGAGGTAAACACAAATATTTTGTGTAATTATTCTGTGTGATTGAGGGATAGTTAGAACATTTCTTACAAAATGTTGATTGTGAAGAGTATTTCTTTCCCTCATTATACATGTAAATGTAATTACTGCTTTGATAAGTTATTAGAGAAAGAATTACTTGCTCTCCTTCCTGGTTTTCTCTTAATTGCATGCTTCTAGTTAATACTACTAAGTAGTTGTCACAAGTAGTTACAAATTTGTCGTTTTGAAGGTGAATTTGAGTACAATCCATGGGCAATTGCAAAAACAACTGAAGCCATTGTATAAAGGGATAAAAGGTTATAATCTGAACTCCTTAGGAACGAGTGTTAAATCCATAAAGATGCTCATGAAAATTCTTTTTTGTCGTCATTGAATGTTATGCCCTAATGATCAAGGAATAGTGAACTGAAAGTAAGTTTTGTTGGGACATCGCCTGAGAAAAGAATGGTATTCCTCCTTCATAAAAATTGTGCAGTTTATGTTCATTAATGTAAAAATTACTTAACAGTTAAAATTTATAGCTCTTTACCACTTTTTCTACCTCTGAATTCAGTGCATGCTCCAGAATTATGGGTTGTTGAGTCAGTGTATTAACTGCATTCCCTCCTTTTCCTTTTTCTTCCAGTTGTGAACCTTATGTTTAGTAATAGTACCACAGTTGACCATAGTAAGAAACAAATAAATGGAAGAGTTGAGTTTTAAAAGAAGTTTGAAAAGTTAGAGTGATATTGGAGATAGATTCTGAATTTTTGTTATAGGTAAACTGTTATCTCAGGACTGTGATTTGGCTTTTCATATTTTAAATTTAAAATTGAATTCTAATTGTTATCTATTCATATAATCTCTCCTAATACTATGAATATTCAAGTCAAGAAAACAATGTCTTTCTGAAGAACACAAAACTTTTTGGGCTTGGAAGTTATGCATGTCCATATTTATAATATTGGAAACTAAAATATAAATGTTAAAATAACAATAAACTCATTACATGTACATAAAAATTTTATGAAATAACTGTTTTCCTGAAAAAGAAAATTAAGAGTTCCATTGTTTTAGATTTTTGCCAATCTTTTAAAATGAGTCTTGATAGAAGACACCTTGGTTGTTATAATTACTTCTACTTTCAGTCTTTTGTACTAACATATGCAGTGGAACTTCTAGAAAATTTCAGTGTATACTTATGAGATAGTAAGGGTTTAAAAGAGAGTATCTTTTGTTTGTGTTGCTATGGAAAGTTTTTGTTTTGTTTTGTCTTGTTTTGTTTTGTTTTTGAGTACTGGGGATTGAACTGGACCGCTGAGCCACATCCCCAGCCCTGTTTTGTATTTTACTTAGAGACAGTGTCTCGCTGAGTTCCATAGTGCCTCACTTTTGCCAAGGCTGGCTTGAAGTCACAATTCTCCTGCCTTAGCCTCCTGAGCTGTTGGGATTACAGGTGTGCGCCACTGTGCCCAGCTGAAGTTTTTAATTTTTATAGAACTTCTCATATTATTTGTGAATTGTCACAAGCGGCGCAATTAGTAATTACTTGGGAGGTTGATTGTCTTTGAATGCAAGTGTATATTTTATCACACCAATCATCAAATATAAACAATTAATACAAAAAAGTGTTAGGTGTGCTGGAGCACCCCAACTAACATTCACTGTGCACTAATTAAACACTATAGGCAAGTCACACTATCCTAGGGCAACTAAACACTACAAGCAATTCACACAATCCTAGGGCAACCATGAGCCCCAAAATACCTTTGGTGCCACGTGACTTCTCTTAGCCAAAGAGCAGACATTGTCTTTGGTGGTTCTCTTCAGCTGACGGCTGAATGTCAGGGAATGGTGGAGTTGATCCAGGAACAGACCTCAAAGCAGCCAGTCTTGGAGCAAAAACCCTCAATGTGGCGGGACAAGCAGTTTAAATACACTTCCAAGTTGGTGGTGTTAGCTGGTAATTGGTTGTACCCAATGAAAGTCAATGTCCATTGGTTATGTCCGGTGAGATGATGTAATTGCCACTGGGCATATTCTTTGCGCATGTCCATGGAGCTGTGCTCCATATCATTTGTAACCAGTCATTGCTAAGCATGCCTATGGCTAATGCCCCTTACTGCCCCTTATCGATTGTAGGCAGGCATGACTAAGCATGTCAATGGCTGCTGTTCGTTATGGCCAGCAACTTAGTGAGTCCCAGCATGTCCAGGTATGTCTGTGGCACATGCTCCTTACATGAATCTAAGAGCAGGAAAATTGCATGTGCCCGGTGGATACTGCCTCAGAGGAAGAGTTGTGACCAAGGGTTTTTCCTTGGTTTAGCCAAAAGGGTTAAAGATAAAGCAGATTTGCTAAATAAACAGTGGCTGTTACATGCCAGATAAACTAATTTCATTTGTATTTTTAGCATCTGAAATACATGTTTATTTTTTCCAATACCATCTTGACAACTGAAGTAGTAGGAAAAAATGTTTAGTGTTATAATTGCTAGGTCACTGATGTTTTTTGTATGCAAAAAAATTGTTTTTTCTATAAAATAATACATTTTAAAGCAAAACCAGAAACTTTGAGGGAGGCTTTAGGTTAACTTACTCTGAGTAATTGAGGAATACTCATGTCACTTATCCTTCACTTGCACCTATCTCATTCATTTGGAGATTATCAGTTTCTTTCAATGTCTCCAATTTTTTCTTTCCACTTTGTCCTTTTATCCAAGCAATTCTTTCTGGTTTAGTCTCACACATTTTCTGTGTACTTTTCCTACTGATCAGCTGTTTCTACTCTTTTCTTCTACCCAACTAATTTAAGTGATCATTTTTTTCATATATAATTTCTTACTACAATTTTAAGGATTTAATTTGGTAGAATTACATGTTCTTGATTCACAGCCAGATAGTGGCAACACCAGAGCAAGGGCCCAGTATCCAAATTTTCAAAACTACATTGGCTAATGAATATTAAGTACAACCTGCCTACATTGGCATTTAGAGCTCATTTTTGGTCTAACCATCTATTTCTGTCTTACCTTGTCACCATGTGTGTAGGCAGACTGCTACCGCTACCTCAATTATTGTTTCCTTCCTACTCCTGTCATTTCATTTTCACCTCTTTCTACATTGTATTCATTTTCCACTCTCTACTCAAATTTCAGATATTATCCTTAGAGAATTTAATGCTTCTATAATTTCTTTGTATCAGTTCCACAAATTTATTACCCAATCCTAATCTTTAATTTATTTTACATATGTCTGTCCTATCATGCCAAAAAGATGATTAAACTTAAATAATGACTACATTCTATGGCTTTTCTCTTAATTAGTATTCACTTGATTTATGAGGAAAGCATTCTCTGCTTTATAAAATATGTAAATGCTTGCATATGTTTGCCTGGAAAATGAGAGGAATGATTCATTTGTAAAAAATTTAAATTTTATGTATTCGTTCCATAGCAAAATCTATTGAATTAAGTATTTGTTTAGTAGACATGTGAGATTCATAGGGTAAAATCTTATTCTGTACTTTAAATTCTATAAACCATCTGGTCATACACATCTTTGTTTTCCAAATGAGCAAACTAAGGCACACATGGAAAGGATTAATTTGGTAAAGGTAACATTGTTTATTAATAATATATTTAGCTCTTAAAGCCAAATTGTCTGACTTTTTGGTCAGTTCTCAGAATATATCACACGCATTTTGCTGTTTGGATAAATTTTCTTAAAAGATTCTTACAGACATAGTAATAGACTGCTTCATGTTAAATTACAAATTTATACAAGATGTTAGAATTTTTTCCCCCAGGGAGACGAGTTTCTCATATGCCTTTCCACTTCCTCCTCCCTTTCCTTCTCACCTTTTAAAAATTTTTGATTAATGCAAAATTATGATTTAGAAATGGATATGAAAACTTTTTAAGGTTCTGTAGTGATTAAAAATATTTTATGGTTATAAAACTGTGTCTAATTCCAATTGAACTGAATACTACTTAAGGAACATAAATGTCTACAACACTCTACCTATATACTCTTTCCTTTGATCCTGTGTAGTCTTTAATTGTATGTCTTTCATTTAGTTATATTGTACCCTCTAATTGTTTTACAGCACATTTTTATTTTTCCAGCAGGCTTATGATCCCACTAATATACAGAATAGGTTAATTTCCTTACCAGGCAAAGAAAACATTTTCTTATATTCTCAGTCTAGGGACCTGTTATTTTGAAATACAAATAGTCTTCATTAAATAACAATTAACCATTTAATTTGTTTCTCTTTTTCAAATCAAAATATGTTACCTATTTTCTGTATTCCACATGTTATTATTGCCAATTATATCTTTCATTTAGTTAGATTCATCCAGAGTTTTATCACCAGATATGGACTATTTCCATCAGAATTTTTTAAATATTAAAAAAATTTGATTATTAATTGTACCTTGTGGCATACCAACAAGTTATTGGTGAATAACAGTGTGCCTAGAGATTAGGGAGATCATGAGATGTCTATTGCAGCAAAATGAGAAAGATTGAGGGCCCCCAAAAATTAACTTGATGGAAAAGGAGAGTTAGGGTTAAAAATGTTCATGATGTAAGTTGGTAGGGCTTGATGATAATTGTATAATTGTATATGAAGAAAGAAATTAGGGATGTAATGTGTTGACTACTGTTGTCACCACTGATTTTCTGTAGGAACTGAAAAGCTATAGAAGATATAGTTCCTATTGTAGCGTCAACTAGGCTCTCAGAAACATTAACTCTTTTATTCAGAAACTAATTTGTAGTCTGCACCATTAGAAAAAAATCAAAAACTTTTTTTCATAGTAATGATTACTAACATTTGTTACATCAATTATTAGTTACAGGAATCCTTTGAAATATCCATATGAAACAGAACATTGAAATAGGTTGCTGGATTTATAAAGATTCTTTGGTCTTAATATCCTTGATGAACATAGATGCAAAAATTCTCATTAAAATCTTAGCAAATCATATGCAAAAACGTATTAAAAAATAGTGCAACATGATCAAATGGAGTTCATTCCAGGGATGCAAGTTTGGGTCAACATATGAAAATTGATAAACATAATCCATCACATTAATAGACTTAAAGATAAGAATCATGATTATATCAATTGATGCAGAGAAAGCATTTGACAAAATAACAGCACTTTTTCACACTCAGAACACTAGAAAAACTAGGGATAGTAGGAACATAACCT
Organism: Xerus rutilus; assembly: GCA_028644305.1. NCBI lineage: Eukaryota > Metazoa > Chordata > Mammalia > Rodentia > Sciuridae > Xerus > Xerus rutilus. The sequence goes on along the minus strand of CM053405.1, from coordinate 28,115,921 downwards.
CAACATTGTAATAGTTGTCTATGCTAAACCCAAAGCCAGCATCATCGTAAATGGAGAAAAATTGGAAGAATTCCCTCTAAAGTCGAGAACAAGACAGGGATCCCCTCTTTCACCACTTCTATTCAACATAGTCTTTGAAACTTTAGCCAGAGCAATTAGATAGATGAAAGAAATTAAAAGGATACAGATAGGAAAAGAAGAACTCAAACTATTCATATTTGCCAAAACATGATTCTATACTTAGAGGATCCAAAAAACTCCACCAGAAAACTTCTAGAATTAATAGACTCAGAAAACAATAAAATATGTGGGAATCAATCTAACGAGAGGTGAAAGACCTCTACAATGAAAACTACAGGACACTAAAGAAAAAAATTGAAGAAGATCTTAGAAGATGGAAAGATATCCCATGCTCTTGGATAGACAGAATCAATATCACCAAAATGGCCATACTACCCAAAGCACTATACAGATTCAGTGTGATTCCAACTAAAATTCCAGTGTCATTCCTTATAGAAATAGAAAAAGCAATCATGAAATTCATTTGGAAAAAATAAAGAACCCAGAGTAGCCAAAGCAAACCTTAGCACGAAGAGTGAAGCAGGAGACATCACAATACCAGACCTTAAATTATACTACAAAGCTACAGTAACACAAACGGCATGGTATTGGCACCAAAATAGACATGTAGACCAATGGTAGAGAATAGAAGACACAGAGACAAATCCACATAAATACAGTTATCTCATACTAGACAAAGGTGCCAAAAACATACACTGGAGAAAAGATAGCCTTTTCAACAAATGGTGCTGGGAAAACTGGAAATCCATATGCAGCAAAATGAAACTCAACACCTATGTCTCACCATGCACAAAACTCAACTCAAATTGGTCAAGCCCATAGGAATTAGACCAGAGACCCTGAGCCTAATAGAGGAAAAAGTAGGCCCAAACCTGCATCACACATTAGGCCCCAACTTCCTTAACAAGACTTCTAAATAGAAAGTCTTTTTTAGAAATAAAATTTTTTAGAAATAAAATCAAGAATCAACAAATGGGCTGGATTCAAACTTAAAAGCTTTTTCTTAGCAAAAGAAACAATCAATGAAATGAGGAGAGAGTCTACATTTTAGGAGCAAATTTTTGCCACACACACACCAGATAGAGCACTAATCTCCAGGATATATAAAGAACTCAAAAAACTTAACACCAAAAAAATCAAATAACCCAATCAATAAACGGGCCAATGAGCTGAACAGACACTTCTCAGAAGAAGAAATACAATCTATCAACAAATATATGAAAAAATGTTCAACATTTCTAGCAGAGAAATGCAAATCAAAACTAAGATTTCATTTCATGCCAGTCAGAATGGCAATTATCAAGAATACAAACAACAGAAGGTTTGGCAAGGATATGGGGGAAAAGGCACATATTCATTGCTGGTGTCACTGCAAATTGGTGCAACCAATCTGGAAAGCTGGATGGAGATTCCTTAGAAAACTTGGAATAGAACCACCATTTGACCCAGCTATATCCCACTCCTCGGCCTGTAACCAAAGGACTTAAAAACAGCATACTACAGTGACGCAGTCACATCCATGTTTATAGCAGCTCAATGCAAAATAGCTAAACTGTGGAACCAACCTAGGTGTCCTTCAATAGATGTTTGGACAAGAAACTGTGGTATATATACACAATGGAATATTACTCAGCATTAAAAGAGAATCATGGCATTTGCAGGTAAATGGATGGAGTTGGAAAAGTAAGCAAATCCCCCAAAACCAAAGGCTGAATGTTCTCTCTGATAAGTGGATGCTGATCCATAATGGGGTGGCAGTGGGGTGAGGCACAGGAAGAATGAAGGAACTTTGGTCAAAGTGGAGGAAGGGGACATGGGGGCAGGAAAGATGATGGAATGACATGGCCATCATTGCCCTAGGTACATGTATAACTGCACATATGTTGTGACACTATATCATGTACAACCAGAGAAATGAAAAGTTGTGCTCTATTTGTGTACAATGAATCAAATGCATTCTGCTTCATGTATACCTAATTAGAATAAATTTAAAAATAAAAAAAAGATTCTATGGTCTTTACTTCAGTCTTAACAAAATAAGTTTAAAATATGTATTATGCAGAAGTAACTTCTTTTTCACTTTCTCTCTGTTACAGATGATTACTGTGAATGCTTCCTTGTTTCCTAGTTCTGTGGCCAACTCATTAATTGCAGTTGGAAATGATGGACTCCAAGAAAGAGACAGAATGGTCCGAGCATGCATTGCCATTATCTGTGAACTAGGTCAGAATTTTCTTCAAGTGATAAAAATATAGTATTTTATAAGAAATATATAACATTTCCTAATGCGTTTAATATATGTCCTTTAATATTGGCACAAAATATGAAAAAGTACATTTCTGGTAGGGAAGTAGAGTTGTTATTTAACAGATAGTCTCTAAATGCCATTGAAATTGTATAAAATTTAAAGTTTTACTCATATATAAGAATTGTCTAAAATCTAGTAATTATAATAAAATCCCTTGAAGTCTGACATTCTAACATAAATTACACTATTTCTGATGTGGGTTAAAATAATAAATAATCCACCATGTACCAGAAATGAGTTCTAAATGCAAAGGGAAACTGAGGGTCAAACATGGGTGAATAGTTATCTTATCATTGGAAGAAAATGAATTTGAATTATCAAAAGCAATCACACAGGGATTACATACAGTAGCTGTAGATTTTTACTCACACAGGGATTATAATAGCTATAGATTTTTACTCTAAAGAATTAAAAAAACAAGTGGTGCCAGAACAAACAAGTAAAACAAACAGTAAATGTAGCAAAATAACATTTATATTTTGTTTGGAAAATTCAAAGATCACCAGAACAGGAGATGAATGAAGAAATGATAGACAATATTTATGAGTTTTTTGAATTCCAAAATACTTTTAAATATATGTGTGTTTGAAAACTATTGAGACAAATGAGTTTTCAGGATATTGATTTTTACTTATTCAAAAATAGATAAAAAGGCTACCTCAGAATTACAGAAGTAGTTGGCAACTGATGAAATGATTGCCTCCAAAAAGATTTATCAGTATAGCTTTGTTTTAAAAATAACAAAGAAATAATTCTTATATACACACAGATATACATATATCCATACATATATTTCATTTTGTGAACAACACTTTATGTTATTCTCAGTAGTAGATCTCTTACTACATCCTTTTAACTCTTAATTAGCAATATTTAAAAACCTGTAGCCGTGTTATTTGCAAGGCAAAATAATAAATATAATTTATGTTAGAAAGAAGATGATATTACTCTACTTATACCTGGAAAACACTGAATCCAGTGAAAAACAGAACTAAAGTAATTTTAGTACAATGGAATCATGTGAAAATATAGATTTGATTTATTTCCAAAGTAAATAGGAAAAATGGTACTGTTTTCAAAGTAGAAAACAAATCAAATACCAAATTTGTATGATTTTTGTGTGTGTTTAGGCAGTTGTTTTGAGTTTGTCAAATGGACTCTCAGGAATTCACAGCTAATCTATAAGTCTAAAAATGAGAGCAGTGGTTGTTTGCAGTGGAGGGAGACTGGGAAATGGTGCAAGGAATCTTTTAGCATGATGAAAATTCTGCTCCTAGAGTGAGGTATTGGTTTCAAAGGCGTAGACATTGTTCAGAGTGTATTGAATTGTATTATTAATATTTGTACATTTTAATTGTATATAATTATTCCTCCTTTCAGATAATAGAGAAGAAAAATCTATTTCTAAAATTCACTAGAGAAAATAAACCATGTAAAACATTTTTAAAAAGAAGAATAAATGGAGTAGAAGGGAAAGATTCTTTTCCACATCTTTAAAAAAATGTTAACCTAAGTTTTTTTTTTTAAATAATTTTTTAGTTGTAGTTGCACACAATATCTTTATTTATTTATTTTTATGTGGTGCTGAGGATCGAACTCAGTGCCTCACGCATGCGAGGCAAGCGCTCTACCACTAAGCTACAATCCCAGCCCAACCTAAGTTTTTAAGAGAGACAAATTGAAAAAGAATAAGAGTTGCAGACACTGATATGGGGGCATGGGCTTAGTATGTAGTTAAATATAAAAAGCTGTTTGAGAAACATGCTAGGATAATATATTAAACATTCGAGGGAAAATTGAGTTTATTCTCTTAGTGAAACTCAACTTTCTGACAGATCGAAAGCTAAAATGTAAGTCCTGAATTCATTTAAAACATACACATTTGTGTATGCACATACAAACAAAATTCTTGGTCTTTTGAATAAGAGAAGAATTCTGAGCATCACGTTATTAGACTGTGTGTGTATTAATCTGTATTGAACACTTGAATGCATGTGTATATATGTTCGTGTTATAAAAATGAGAAATGAAATATACTCTTTTAATCAAAATTTAAAGTTTGAAATTATATAAAAGATTTGAAATAGATAAATAGCTAATGTTGGGGACAGGAAAGATGGTGGAATGAGATGGACATCATTGCCCTAGGTACATGTATGACTGCACATATGGTGCAACTCTACATCATGCACAGCCAGAGAAATGGAAAGTTGTGCTCCATTTGTGTACAATGAATCAAAATACATTCTGCTGTCATGTATACCTAATCAGAATAAATTAAAAAAGAAAAGAAAAAATGGTTTCAAGTAGAGGCATTGACTTTTAAATAATAATGCATCTGAAATAAAATACTTTTTGTTATTTACTGTATTCCCCCCAAAAAAAGTTAATGTTTCCACTGAATAAAACAAAAACAAACAAACAAAATTTCATAAAATATGAATAAAAGATATTAAAAGACAGTTCAAAGACATTTTAAACATCAGATTTTAGGGAAATATATTCATCGATTTCTTCTTATTAGATATCTTATCTACTCTTAAATATGGTTAATTAGAAAATTTTTCAGGTTGAAATTTAAATTTTAAAGTAAAAGTCCAGATTTCAAGTAACTTTTTATTATTACCCCCAATATAGTTTGGTAAGTTTTTCTCTTTTATTTTAGCACTTCAGAATCCAGAGGTGGTGGCCCTTCGAGGTGGACTGAACACCATCTTGAAAAATGTGATTGATTGCCAATTAAGTCGAATTAACGAGGCCCTCATTACTACAATTCTGCACCTCCTTAATCATCCAAAGACCCGACAGTATGTGCGAGCTGATGTAGAATTAGAGGTAGGAACTTGAATATTCCTTTATAGGTTTAAAGTATGATTTTAAATGCATATTTTTACTTTGAAAATTTGAAGTTAATAATATAAAACAACATTACTCATCCAACCTGTGTTAACCAAAACTGGTTGATTCCCACCCTTATTTTATAACTTGTTCAGTTTGTAATGAATTGAATATATTGTTTTTAGGAATATTTCACAAACATGCAAAATAAATTTTATTTTTGTATTATCCATGAAAAGTTTGCAAGCAAATTAAGAATAAGTAAGGTTACACAAAGACATTTACCTACTCAGGAATACCATTTGTTTTTAAGAACTTTGGTATGTTGACAGTGTTTGAATATATGCTATTTATTTATGAAGCCATACTAAAATTCTCAGAATTTAGAAGCATGTTGTTAGCAACTATCATATATACTTGGAAGAAAGTATGTACGTGTATTTTTTTCATAATACTCTACATTTTTACGTTTTTACTCATTTACATAGTACTTTTTTCAGTTAATCTAATAAGGTCACTGTGTACTCATAAAAATATATAGTGGAGATCGACATAAGAATTATCACTGTATTTTTAGTTTATTCATATGAATGTACTGCATTGCCCATTACAGGTAGTATTCACAGTAAGTTTAAATCAAGATTTATTTGTATTTGGGTATGAAATTATACAAGGTATAAAAGATTTATTATTCCCTAACTAGACTTTATAAATCATTTTAGGAAACTTACCTTATATTTATGGTCTTATTAGGACCTGCCTTCCTTCCTTCCTTCCTTCCTTCCTTCCTTCCTTTCTTCCTTTCTTTGTCTCTTTTATTTTTTGGAGATGGAGTCTTACTGTGTTACCCAGCCTGGCTCAAGTGGTCTTTCTGCCTCTGCTTCTCAAGTAGCTGGGAGTACAAGCATTTGTCCAGCTTTAAAGATGATTTTTAGAAACACTTCATAGTATAAAATTGATATTAGCCCATGTCATTAACTAATATGTAAGCATAATATTCTCCTTAATAAGTGATTTCAACATATTATTCATAGTTTTATAGGAATAAACTGGTATTGTTGATATTTTGTAGTGTGTTTAATGTTTTTTCTTTATCCTATAGAAAAGCTGTATTATTAAAATTGAAAATGACTATAATGAAAGAAGATAGTATGTAAAGGGTTTTTTTAGTCCCATGTATTATATAACAAATTAGCAACGCCCTTATATAAATGAAAAAAACCTTAAATATTTTGGTGGATTTTGAAGTACATTACTGTCTTTGTCATATCTTTTTCTGTAAAACCACAAATATCATTGTTTTTCCCTTGATGTAATCCAAACAAAACTAATAGGACAGATTTTAGGCTATACAGATCAGGCTTTATTTTTTTTGCTCTGTACCCTACTAGCTTTATGATTTTAGGCAAGTTACTTAGCTTCTCTTGGACCTACTTTCTTAATAAGTAAAGTTAAGGTCATGATTTTCAACCTTAAAAAGTAATTGTGAAGATTTAAATGCTATAAATAATAATTGTAGTAGTAACAGCAGGTAGAAACTCATGCAAAGTTTATGATTAGTAAGACTACATTCTAGGTACTTTACCTATATTAATTCTGATTTGCCTAAAATATCTTATCTAGTACTGGAACATCATAAATATTCGATAAATGCTAGTTACCTTGGATATTATTTGTCATTATTTACTTTTACCATCGTCATCATTGCATTTGCTGTTAAGAGAATATGATCCTCATTTTTATCATATTTATATTTGATCAATTTTATTTGCATTCTAAATTAATGTTTTGATTTTCTTTTCTAAAAGCAGAACCATTTCGCAGTATTATTATTATTATTGCCTCTATTGTTAGGCCCAGATCGTCTTCCTGTTAAAAATAGATGTTAATCAACTTAAATATTTTTAAAAATTCCTTTGTTAGTTAACTCTGGTATCTGTTTCTAATGAATTTATACTAATATGCAAGAGTTTTTTTTTTTTTTTTTTCTAGAGCTACGTGTTGTTTAGGATGTAGTTGGACACTGAAAATCCAGGTAGGCTCTTGCTGGAATCAGAAAAACCAGAAGAGCTTTTGGCCACAAAATGACATTAGTGGTGCTAAAATGACAAAACTGGATTATTTCATGGCTAATTTTCTGCTCTTGACATTTACCAGATTCTTGATGATGTCTGAATGGTTAGATGAAGATCTCAGTTTGTAATTTATGAAATATGTTTTTAAAAATCTCAATCTTTTACATCTGAGAAGAAAAGTACTTGATAAGCTCTGAAAGCACTAAGGGACATAATTAAAATACAGGAAGGCCAGAGGTATACTTCATCTTAACAAAATTGCCATGGAGAGCGTAGCTTAATGTTAACCACTTGGGCATTAGGATAAAGTGATCAGCTGCTTTACTACTGGCAAGAAAGGATAAATCATCTTTGGTGGAATATAGCATCACTAGGATCCTTTTATAAAATGCAATATCAGATAGTCAAAAATGTATAGTCAGGACCATATAGATTGAAAACCCAAAAGAGAAAACGTAGACAATACGTAATTTAGGTTAGAAAAAAAACACTCTAAGACAACTATGCGATTTGTTCAGGAAGAGGAAAAAAAACAGGTGAAATAATGAAGAACTTCACCATATAATTGGATCTATAAAAAAAATCAAATGGAGATTCTAGTAGTGAAAATTATAATACCCAGAATTTAAAATTCAGTGAAATTGAAAACTCACTTTGAGCAAGGATATGTGGATAGTAAAGTGAAAGAAAAATCAATAAATATCTAGAGTAAAACATAGAAAAAAGTAAGGTAAATAAACATAGTGAAAGGAGTAAAATAGTCTTTGGAAAGGAGAGAAAATTGACATAAGCAAATTACCCAAGAAACAATGTCCCAAACCCAGTTTGTAAAACTGGCATTGCTTCATTATTATAAAGCTCACAAAAACCCATATAAGAGAACACAAAAGGGAAAAGGATGTAGGCACATCATGGTTAAGACTGTTGAAACTCAAGACAATGAAAAATCTTAAGAATCAATGGAGGGGACAGAAAATAAGGTAATTTCCTTCAAAGGATAAAGTCCAGCACCTTATTTCTCAACAGCAATAATGGAAAGTAGTTGTAGTTGAGTGGCATCTTTACAATGCTGAAACAAAGCTACCAAGCTAACCTAGAGAAAATACTGTTTTTATTCAACTTTCTGTGTACTGTTTTATACCTCAAGTTAAATGTTCAAAAATTCAAATTTAATTTTTAAAAAGTCACCTAACAGGGGCTGGGATTGTAGCTCAGCGGTAGAGCGTTTGCCTTGCATGCGTGAGGCCCTGGGTTCGATCCTCAGCACCACATACAAAGCAATAAAATAAAGACATTGTGTCCATCTACAACTAAAAAAAAAAAAAAAGTCACCTAACATATCTTGATGAATTTGAAGAAGGAAGTTTAAATGGTAAACCCAATTAAAGATTAATGACTTCATGCTTCTATTACTTTTTTCTTTTTTTTTTAATTAGCGAATTTTAGCACCCTATACTGATTTTCACTACAGACATAGTCCAGATACAGCTGAAGGACAGCTCAAGTAAGTACTACTGATTCCTAATAATTTATGAAATGTTATATGTGTTAATAGTAAAGCTTTTACATTTGCCTGATTGCATGTAGAGCCAGAGAAATGTGAATTTAAATGAATTTCTTGTTTCATTGAATTATATGGCTTTTTTCTCATAATTAACTACAGTTTAAAAAGTAAAAGAAAACTTTGGAAAATTTAAAGATTAGTTATTTAAAAAAAATGATATAGTTCAATGGAAACCTAGATCTTTGTTTTTGTATTGTATGTATTTTTAGCATAATTACTTAGACTAAGAGAATGAAATAATGGTAGGCCATTGTCTCTTAGGATGTTTGGAGGAGCATAAATTAAGAGTTACCAGATAAATCATTGAAACTGACCACAACTCAACCATGAAACATGTTTAATAAATACAAATAGTTCTGTTGCTTAATTGTCTTAACTATTGTTAGATAATTGGACACATAATTTTAGAAAGTAGCTGGTAATAATAATATCTAGTTATTTAATAACATTTTAATGACTGTATAGATTATTGAGTTTGCTCATTGGAAATGCTCAAATAAGTTTGGGACAGAACATTGAATTTTGAAGAGAATGCAATAAAAGAGATTTCTGTGGTAGTTTTCTTTGTTAAGAGGCAACCTTGCAACACAGATGCTTATTAAGTAGATTCCTCTTCTAACACTTAAATAAAGCTCATTTAGGAAGTTTTCAGAAAGGCATGGAATAGGAACAGCTAAATTAATAATTTATTTTAGGGGCTAGGGATGTAACTCAGTTGGTAGAGTGCCTGCCTTGCATACACAAGGCCCTGCATTCAATCCCCAGCACCACAAAAAAAAAAAAAAAAAAAAAAAGCACTATAATTTATTTTAAATTATGTGCTGAATTTTAAATAGAAGTGCAGTTTATAGTTGGGTAGTTAGCTTTAGGGTAGATACCATTTCTCTTAACATCTTGTTTTATTTCATATGTAAATATTTAAACATCAGTGATAGCTCTTATTCTGGTAAAGAAGCAGCAAAAACTCATTTTATCTTGTTGTATGCCTTTGATATCCTTTCCCACTTCCCAACAGAGAAGACAGAGAAGCACGGTTTCTAGCTAGTAAAATGGGAATCATTGCAACATTCCGGTCATGGGCAGGTATGTTAATTACTAGTCTATAACATCCAAGAAGAAAAACTTGACTGGTCTTTCAAAAGTTAAATTATTATTGCTGCATCTAATTTAAATGTTAATATTTTCTTACTTTATATGCTATTATTAGAACCAAAGAATTCATACAAAATTATTAAAACAGTGGAGAAAATTTGTAATAGTGAATAGGAAACAACTAGTTTTTATTCAGTATACATATTTATTAACTGTTTGCAAGTCACTGTACTAATTCAAGAAAAATTAGGCAATTTAAGAAAAATATAAAGGACAATTCAAGAAAAATTAAGCATGGTCTATAACCCACCCATTCAAACACAACCCACTCTCCCCAAAAAAGCAAAACTTGCATGTTAGCTAGATATGTAACTAAAATTTGTTACTTAAAAATAATGCAGTCATGTCACAAATATCCAAATAAGTTCTTTAAGAAAGTTAAGAATGGGCATTATGCCAATTTTAACAATTTCTATGGAATAGAAGGCAAATATTTTTCATAAAATAATACCACCATTACATTATTTTCTTGAACAATTACCTTCTTCCTTCTTAGTTTCATAGAATAATTGATGGTATAGAAAGGAATTAAGCAATTTACCTAAATATTTCTGGGCACTTAAGTAACCCTACCTGACAAAAATATCTTTTCCATTTAAATGTTTATTTCAGCCATAGAGTTGGCCCCTCACCAGTATATTTCCAGGGACTTCTGTCCTCTAAGCACCTTGGTAAAAAGTCCTGCCTTGCTATATTTCATAGTTGCCTATTTCTATAGCCTTCATAGACAAAGGATTTTATAAGGACCTAATAGTTATATATATTTTTTATATTTATTTTAACCTGTTTTCTTTTGCTAACAAATACAGAGATGGGGTAATACATAAAAAATTGAAGTTTATTTAGTTCACCAATTCTGAAGACTGAGAAGTCTAAGAGCATGTATCACCATCACATTGTGAGATAGAGTGAGTGTGCTAACTTGGGTCTTCTCATAAAGTCATTGTGAGGACTCCACTCTCATGACCTCTTGTAATCCTAAGTACCTCACAAAGATCCTGCCTCCAGATACTCAATATATGAAGTTGAGGATTAGGATTCTGACACATGAACCTTTGGCAGACACATTCAACATAGAAACCAACTCAGTCATCCTGCCAAACTTAACTTTCTCTTACTCCAAAACTCAATATAACTTTGTTTTTCTGTAGTTAAATCATCATCCTTTACCATCCCTTTGAGTTTGAGAAATGCCATTTTGATGATTTAAGCAAATAATATTACATATTATGTTTTAATTTGAATTTCGATTCTGAATCCAAAGAGAACATATAGATTATTCACAAATACATACAAGCAGATGGAACATCCTTAACACAAAATCTAAAATGATCCACAACTCAAAATTGTTTGCCTACATGACATCACAAGTGAAAAATTCCATACCTGTCCTCATGTGAGGAGTCATAGTCAAACATAAATGTACTAAGAATACACTATTAAATTACCTTCATGCTATGTGACTAAACATAAATGAATTTCATGTTTGGACTTGAATCTCATATCTAAAATACTTCATTAAATATATGCAAATATTCAGAAGTCCAAGTCCAAATATTTCTAAAATCTGAAACATTTCTGGTTCTAAGCATTTCAGATAAGAGATCCTCATCCTGTGTATGCTTAGCTAGAAGTTATAGGGTACTTTATAATCTTATATGACTTTTTAAAAAAAATATTTTTCCTAACATTTTATTACAAAAACTTTGAAACTAAGATTTTAAAAATTTTACAGTCATCACACATGTATGCATACTATCTATTTATTTTATTACATGTCTGTCCATCTTTCATTCTTCTGCGGCTTCATCAGTCCATCTTAAATATCTTGAAGGAAGTTTGTGATACCAGTACTTTTCACTCCTAAATACATCACCATGCACACTACTAGCTCTTCAGTATAAAATGCTGTTTTATACTCCCATTAGTGATATATATGAGTTGCATTTGCTCTGCATCCTCATTATCATTTAGTATTATCTTTAATTTTAGCAATTTAGTAAGTAGGTATGTAGTACTGTTTCAGTCAGCTTTTTCACTGCTATGACTAAAGGATTGGACCAGAATAATTGTAGAGGAGGAAAAGTTTATTTGGGGTCTCTCATTAGTGATATATATGAGTTGCAGGTGCTGTGCATCCTCATTAGCAAGTTTAGTAAGTAGCTATGTAGTATTGTTTCAGTCAGCTTTTTTGTGGCTATGACGAAAGGATTGGACCAGGACAATTGTAAAGGAGGGAGAGTTTATTTGGGGTCTCATGGTTTCAGAGGTCTCAATCCACAGACAGTAGGCTCCACTCCACAGGGCTCGAAGTAAGATAGAACATCATGGCAGAAGAGTGTGACAGATGGAAGCAGCTCACATGATGATCAAGAAGCAAAGAAGCCAGGCGTGGTGGCACACACCTGTAATCCCAGCACCTTGGGAGGCTGAGACAGGAGAATTGCAAGTTCAAAGCCAGCCTCAGCAACGGCAAGGCACTAAGCAACTCAGTGAGACCCTGTCTCTACATGAAACACAAAATAGGGCTGGGGATGTGGCTCAGAGGTCAAGTGTCTCTGAGTTCAATCTCCAGTACCAAAAAAAAAAAAAAAAAAGCACAGAGAGAGAGTCCTCCACTTGCCAGATATAAATATGTACCCCAAAGCCAGGCCCCAATTCCAGCCTTCTCTAGCCATACTCCACCACTTCATTTACCATTCATTTAATCCCTGTCAGAGTATTAATTCACTGATTGGGTCAAGACTATTACAAGCCAATCATTTCTTCTCTGAACCTTCCTGCATTGTTTCACACGTGAGCTTTTGAGGGACACCTCACATTCAAACCATAACATGTACTATCCTATTTGCATTTCTCTGATGACTAATGATATGCGTTCATTGGCTGTTCACTTTTTATTGAGGGAGCAGGTTACCAGGGATTGAACACAGGGATGCTCAAACCCTGAGCCCTATACCCATCCCTTTTTATTTTTTTATTTTGAGATAGGATTTCCCTAAGTTGCCTAGGGCCTTGCTAAGTTGCTGAGGCTGGCTTCGAACTTGAAATCCTCCTGCCTCATCCTCCCAAGTTGCTGGGATTACAGGCCTGTGCCAGCATGCTGGCTCCTACATACCTTTTGTGATAAATAATTTTAATACGTTCAAAATTATTTTAGTTAATTTTTGATCCATATCATTTAAATTTGCTGCTTACACTCTTCCATTTATTTCATGAATTTTAGAATTAAACATTAAAAAGACAAATGTCAAACATTTTTCACTTTAGACTGGGACATATTAAATAAAGGAGACAGACTATTGTCTTATTCGCTCCTAAATTCTTACTCCCAGAGAGTCATCAGCCAATAGGGCTTTTATCAATTTCTAGATATGAAAAAGTTGAAAATTGAATTTAACTGATAAAGTTATTGATAACCTCTAATCAGTAGGGGAAATAAAGAGAATGATTATAATGGACTTCACTTGTATGATTTTAATTATGATAACCAAATAGTATAATTTAGCTTGGAAAAATGTCACATATTTTGTTAAGACACATTACTGTAGGATTATTTTTGAAATTTATGTCTTATTTTTTTTCTTTTTATTCTCCTTAGGTATTATTAATTTGTGTAAACCTGGAAACTCTGGGATCCAATCTCTAATTGGAGTACTTTGCATACCAAATATGGAAATAAGGGTAGGTAAAATTTATTGTGATTGTTTTATTCCTGGACCTTTAACAGAAGAAATTAATGATATTTTTTTTAATTTCAAGTGATGTTTTTCCTCATTATTAATTCATATCATACAGCAATTTAAAAATACATGAGTATTTAATACTTAGTTAAAACCTAAGTACAATAGCAGTCACTTAAAATACTGCTGTTAGGAATGATGATTATGTTAAAAATTAAGAAGAAAATATGAATTTAATTGTGCTTCATTAATAATGAAAGCAAATACAAAAGTATTCTCATTATAAAAGGTCAAAACACTACAGAAATATGTTTATCAAAAAGCAGATGTACTTATGTCTGTGCCTTGAAATTTATATTATGTATTTTACTATGAGTTTTATTTTGAAGATAATGATTTTGATTAAATTGAGTTGTTTACATACTGATTGATTAGACATATCCCTAAATGATTGACATATAGGAAATGTGTATTAAACAATTAAAACCACATTGACTTTGGAGAAAAGAATTAACTCAAATGATTCTTTTTCTTTCTCCTTAAAGTGTTTCCATTTTAATTTTTAACTTTGTTCCTTCTTTTTGCCCCTTGTTTTTTCTCTATATAAACTAAACCTGTAGTTGAAAATACTAGAAAATTTTGACCAGTTGTGCCTTGCTTAAAGTGTGAAATAAAAAGCTTTAGATAATAGGAATGAAAGGATATGATTGTAAATGGAGAAATCTCTGATCAAGGAACCACAAAAAGTGGGGTTATTTGGTTAACTTTTTCTTCTTTTTTTTATTTTTTATTTTACTTTGTTGTTGTTGGAACTCAAACCCAGGGCCTTGCTTACGCTAAGCAAGTGCTCACCAGTGAACTACATCCCAGCCCATGAGTTAACTTCTTACCTTGTAGGTGAGAAAGACCAATGGACTCTATTTTTTGTTGTATGATGGGGAAGGATTTTTTTGAAAAGATTAAATGATATATGTAGTAAGAATTCAGTAGTTATCATTTCTCTAATGTAGGATTGATACACTAATACTCCAAAATAACAATAGTTCTGTTTTTATTAATTTTTCTTAATTCTGTGAATAGAATTTTTAAAAAGTCTTTGAATAAAGATTTATTCCATAAAAATAAGTAACCATATTTGTTTGCTCTTATAGCGAGGTCTACTTGAAGTGCTTTATGACATATTTCGTCTTCCTCTGCCTGTTGTAACAGAGGAGTTCATAGAAGCACTTCTCAGTGTAGGTAAGTATGTCTCTACATGAAACACAAAATAGGGCTGGGGATGTGGCTCAGTGGTCAATCCCCGGTACCAAAAAAAAAAAAAGCAGCACAGAGAGAGAGACCTCCACTTGCCAGATACAAATATATACCCCAAAGCCAGGCCCCAATTCCAGCCTAAAATCTGAAACATTTCTGGTTCTAAGCATTTCAGATAAGAGATCCTCATCCTGTATTCTGTATTTGTATCTGTATTGTTATTCTCCATATTTAATAAAGAGCATTTGTACCTATTTATTTTTATCTTTAAAGTGACTTATCAAATGGAGACAAAATATCTAATATTGACCATCATTTTCTTTTCTTAGAGCATAATTGTGGCTTGGAAATAACATAAAAATGAAACCTGAGATTCCTAAAACCAAGAAATTTTAATTTCTTCTTTACTATCCTAACTCTTACAAGTGACCAATGAACTTAATAGAAAGACCAAGAAACTAAGAGAAACCTATGTAATTCTTTTATCTTATCTTAGCCAAATAACTCCTCAGTTTCTAAATGAAATTAGATGTGCACACTTTACATAAGTTTTTGGTATGTCTTTTTGAGTGCATTGTTTCTTTTTTTTTTTAATATTTATTTTTTAGTTGTAGGCAGACAGAATATCTTTACTTTATTTTTATGTGGTGCTGAGGATCGAACCCAGTGCCTCACGCGTGCTAGGTGAGCACGCTACCACTGCGCCATAACCCCAGCCCCTGCATTGTTTCTTAATCAGAGAAATCTTTGAAATTCTTGATGTAGTCTGGCTGACTGATGATTCTACACTTACCTGAAGTGTTTCAGTGTTATATAATATTCTTTTAACTATGTCATTTTAACAACTTTAGATCCAGGAAGGTTCCAAGACAGTTGGAGGCTTTCAGATGGCTTTGTAGCAGCTGAGGCAAAAACTATTCTTCCTCATCGTGCCAGATCCAGGTAGAACTTAAATATAAAAGATAGTTCCAATTTATTACCATTACTGTTTTCATGTAAGACTGTGTAGTATATGAAACATTCTTTAAATTATTTCTGTGCTTTTTTTTCCCCCCTTAGGCCAGATCTCATGGATAATTATTTGGCATTGATACTCTCTGCGTTTATTCGTAACGGACTTTTAGAAGTAAGACTTACAAATCTTATTTTGTGCTATTTTGTTTATTTTATTTTCTCTATCTGAATTCTTTCAGAGTGAAAAGCACATCTGATGCATAAATATGTTTGTGTATATTATTTTCCAACAATATTTTAATTTTCATAGGGTTTGGTTGAGGTGATAACAAACAGTGATGACCATATCTCAGTTAGAGCTACCATTCTTCTGGGAGAGCTTTTACATATGGTAAGTTTAGCAACTTCTGATTATATGTTTCATACTTTTAATGTTATAATTTATAAAATAGATCATTTTAGTGTTGCTTTATATTATCTCAAAAAATAAAGTTTGCATTTTGTGTGTGTTTTTATGTTTATATATCAGCCGATTTTATAAATGGAACAAATATAGAAAATACGAAGTACTAAATGTTAATATTTTTATACTCATTTTTGATATGGATATTTTAGTCCTATAAATCTTGGTTGCTTTCAGAAAGACTGCCTACCTAAAAAGCAAGAAATTGAAATTAAAAAGCTATAGATATTATTTTAATCATCTAGAAATGTAATTAGTACATTTTAGCCAATACTGGAATTTTAGAATCCTTTTTGCAAAAACTTCATAATTTTCTTGTTTGGTCATTAGTGTTTTTGGTAAACTTATAGTTTGAGGATTCAGAGACTCCTTTTAGTTGGGGCTGATTTTTCTGACCCTAGTTACTACTACTACTACTACTACTACTACTACTACTTACTATTATTAGAAGCTAGAAAAATTATGTGATTATTCTTTCTCACAGTAAATAAAGCAAGGAGGGAACGCTGCTCATTTGCATGCTATACATAATAGAAATTTATATTTCTAGGTCACCTACTACTTGGTAAAATGGTAACTAAAAATAATCACTTTAAATTCATCATAAAAGTGATCCTGTGGCAAATCTTTTAAAATTATGTTGTGATTTGCTTTTATTGGCAGTTTTGTTTTGTTTTAGCTTGTGTTCCCTTAGCTTCTCTCTGTTGCCACCTTTTTCCGCCCATAGCAACTACCCTGTGTATGTAAGTGAGATAGAATTACACAGAGTTTAATGTCTTTTTGTGATCAATGAATTCTTCAGCCAGTTGTTCTGTTCTCCTTCAAACCATAAAAGAATTACGTAGTATTTTAGGCTCTCAAGTCCAATTATTTTAATTCTTACGATGTCATTTTCTGTAAGGAACCAATATCAAGAATTATTTACTTTTATAAATTTTATCTCTTTCCGTTTGCTCATATATACCAGAATTCTGTGATTCTCTTGAAACATAAAAGCCAGAAAATTTTAAATATAGCAGTACTAGTTCATTCTGTATTCTTACATCTTTTCTCTTCCATATTTAATTAACTTACCTATCCTCTTTGCTAGAAAGCAGGCTGGGTGTAAGATTTTGTTTGGAAAGCAGAAGTTAGTAAGTTTCTTATTTAAAGATTGTTGATATATGAGACAAACCTATTCTAAGAAAGTGTGATTTAAAAGTTAAGTCAACTCATAAGTTTTGATATTACATTTAGCATTTTAATTGTTATTTTTAACATAAGTACAGTTCTGTAATGTTTTGATATAATTCTTTCAGATCACTTAAAAATTGAGTATGACTGCCACTTAAAAGTCACAATTTAATAAAGGATCTGTGAAAATCAGTGGTCTTATTAATGTCTTTCTGTATATTTATTGTTTCATTGTTAGTAAAAATAGGTAAGATAAAAATGATAAGTAATTGGGAAATAAGTTAATTAAAACTTCATAGTTTTCAATGGTCTTGAATATAGTATCTGTAAGAAACCTGTAATGTAAAATATTTCTTTTTCCAAAAATCTCATTTTTTATTTCCAAAATACTATGTTTGATTTTAGGCAAACACAATTCTTCCTCATTCACATAGCCATCATTTGCACTGCTTGCCAACTCTAATGAATATGGCTGCATCCTTTGATATCCCCAAGGAAAAGAGACTGTAAGTATCAGAGCTCTTGCAAAATTTACATTTGGTATATTTAATTTGCACATAGGTTACCGTCTCTTCTTTTTTTAAAAAAAAAGTAGTATAGATAGGTCATGTTTGGAATCCTTTAGAGAAGCCTTACAAATATCAGGTAAAATTAATAGTTCTCAAACATTTAATAATTTGTATTTTAGAATATAAAGTTAATAGTGTAGTAAAATCACCTTTTTTTCCTTATGTTTCTGGACAAGGATATAAACTTATTACCACATGACTTAAAATATTGGTTGAGAATTTTTAAAATTATTTTATGTTTCAAGCAGCAATTTAAGCTCTTTTTAAAATATATATAAATTATTTCAAATTTTCAAATAAGAAAATTATATATAAATTATTTCAAATTTATAATATATAAATATATATTATAATATATGATATATAAATGTATATAAATTATTTTAAATTTTCAAATCAAATTACAGGCATAGCAGTCAATTGAACTCTTTAATATGGAAAGAGATATTGCAAACAATTTATAAACAAAACGATGGTGATAAAACCATAGCTCTACTGGAATTTTAGTGCTAGTAAAAATATAAATAGTAAAGATCTCAGTGGGAAGTGCTAATAGGATTTTTTATTTTAAATTTTTGGTGAAAATTATGTCTAATAGGTATGTCTTTTTTGATTTTTGTTGTATATGTAGACACTTTTCACTTTTTTTCTTGATAATAGTGCAATGTAGTTCATTAGCTATTCAGACTATAGATTTGTGTTATACATTCTTCAGAAGTTTAGTTTAGCTGTGTTGATACGAAAGTACACATATGGACCTTTCTATAAATAAATAATAAACTATTAATTTTGTCAGTGAAAATACTGTTACTTAATAGACTGAAGTTGTATTATAAACTGAGGATTATCTTAGCTGTGACTTTAGGCTAACATCAGTAATAGTAACTTTCAGGTTTGTTTATTTGTTTTTGTTTGTTTTTAGTCTTTCAGTTTTATTTTTCCTTCCATGCAAAGAAAAAGAACAGTATTCATGGTGTTCTTTTGACTTTATATAGAAAACTTATTTGTGTTTATATTTTTCTGAAGATGCTGTGCCAATTTAGGTATTATCAGGGGAACATTATTAAGTAAAATGACCAAATTCCTTAGGGACTAAAGATTACATTCATAAGAGGTAGTAGCAGTCTGTAAAATATAGCCATCTTTTTTGTTGTTGTTCTAATTAGTTATACATGACAGTAGAATGTATTTCAATTCATTGTACACAAATGGAGCCAAGTTTTTATTTCTCTGGTTGACACGATGTAGTTTCATAATGAAAAACTGTGCTTTCTTAAAATTTGGTAGACTATCAGTCAAATTATGGTCACAACGATACTATTTATAATTACAAATAAATGCAGAAAATAGAGACTGTTCACTTGATACTGGGATCATTGATTATATTACAGTTAATTATATTGCATCCTTACCCCATAAGCAAAAAAATAACTTTCGGGTGGATTAAGGACTTATACCTAAAAACAAAGCTGTAAAACTTTTATAAGAAAATATAGAAAATTAGGTTTTGTTTTTTTTTAAATATTTTTTGGTTGATGGATCTTTATTTTATTCATCTATTATTTGTATGTGGTGCTGAGGATCGAACCCAGTGCCTCACGCGTGCTAGGCAAGCGCTCTACCACTGAGCCACAGCCCCAGTCCCAAAATTAGGTTTTTGACTTTGTGAAAGGAATTCTTAAAACCATTATGTAAGAGGGGCCTATCACCTTAGAAGAAGAGATTAGTAAGTACATGATTGAGTCTAAGTAATCAGTGTTTTCTTCATATAAATCAATCTTTTGTGTTTCAAATTTGACCTAGTATTTCACACTTTTCCCAATAACCTCTATCCCTGAATTTATGTAAGTTCTAATGAGTCAGTTTCTTGTTACTGTGAAAAATACCTGGAAAAGACAACAAAGAAGAGGATTTTGTGCTCCCAGTTAACAGAGATTTCTGTCCCATTGCCTGCTGGCTCCATTGCTTTGGGCCTGAGATGAGGCAGAACTTCATGATGGAAGGGCATGGCAGCCAAGAAGCACAAATGGAGACTGTGGGAGCCAGGCACAAGAAATGCCCTTTCAGAGCATGTTTTCAGTGATCTATTTCCTCCAAATAGGTCCTACCTCCTGTACCTCCAAATAGGTCCCACCTCTCAATAGTCCATTCTAAGTATTATTAGTCCATCAAATGGATAAATTCAGTGATCAGTTTGGAGCTCTTGTGATCCATTCATTTCTTAAAAGCCTCACGTCTAACCATTAGTACATTGAGGACCAACCCTTCATGAGAAATTTTTGGGTAACACTTCATATTCAAACTATAAGTTGCCAAAATGATTGCTTTAAAATTATGCTGATCTTGATGCAGTATTGATTGATTTTTTTTTTCTTGTTAGGCGAGCCAGTGCAGCACTAAACTGTTTAAAACGCTTCCATGAAATGAAGAAAAGAGGACCCAAGCCTTACAGCCTTCATTTAGATCACATTATTCAGAAAGCAATTGCAACACATCAGAAACGGGATCAGTATCTTCGAGTTCAGAAAGATATATTTGTTCTTAAGGTACTGGCTAATTCTCAACCTCTGAAATTTAGTGTACATGTACTTGTTTTAGTTTTGCTATTTCATTCATACAAATGGATTTTCAGATTGCTAGTTTTACAATGAGTAGGCAGTTTAGAACTGGGTTTTTATAATTTTTTAAAAATTAAAAACTGTGATAATCTCTTCTTAAATGAAACAATTTCTTATTTTTAAAATTTGAACTTAGTTTTCTGATGTGAGGACAGTAGGCCTTAATTATCCCTATTTGTGGTGATTTTTAGGACACAGAGGAAGCTCTTTTAATGAACCTTAGGGATAGCCAAGTCCTTCAACATAAAGAGAATCTTGAATGGAATTGGAATCTTATAGGGACCATTCTTAAGGTATGATAAGAAACTTCATGGTGATGTATTGATAATCTTTATTTTATTACTAATTATAATTTATTACCATTATGTGCTTGGGTGTTGATAAATACATGTAACATGTTATTTTTTTCTAGTGGCCAAATGTAAATCTAAGGAACTATAAAGATGAACAGTTGCACAGGTATGTAAAAACTATTGTGCATTTAAATAAATAACTTAGATTTGGATTATATTATGCATAATGCATGCAGAAAGTAATAATTAGTGTCTTAAAGATTTATACATAGATACATTTTAATAATTTGTTTTTAACAGGTACATACATTTTATGTGTAGTCTTATTTTAATTAAAACACATCAGCTGATTCTTCTAGCTATGTATATTCTGCTCTTAGTTTTTGATCAAAGCTATTTGTTAAAATAAGTCTCTTAAGTTGGGTTAATAACGACTATGTAGTGGTCTTAACTGTGTAACAAATGAAGGTAATATAATATCCAGTATCTGCTTTTACTTATGTCAGACTTTGGAGAGTTATATATTCTTCTTCATCTTAACACCCTCTTTACCCACACCATTTGTAAAATATGCTAATGATCATGGCATATAGAATGCTTCAGACTAATGTGCTGTTCTCTCCATGTATTTTTTCTTTTCAGTTTTTTTTTCTCTTTTTCTTTTTTGGTGGTGCTTGGGATTGAACTCAGGGCCTTGTGCATGGTAGGCAAGCACTCTATCAACTGAGCTATATCCCCAACCCCTCGCTATGTGTTTACTGCTGAATTTCAGCTAACCAACTGATCCAATTCTGATCTCATTGGATAAGGGAGCCTTACTTTATATTTAAGAAGTGTCATTAACATTTTTTCAGTGTGTTCATCTTCTCATGATATGTAACTTAATATCTATATCAAGTTCTAAAGAATACACAGAACATAAAAATTATACTGAAGTTAAGAAGCTTAGTACTAACTTTTCATACTCCTTGAGAACAGAAATGATGTCTTTTTGAAATTTGTTTTCCTAACTCCTGAACCTGGCTACCTCTATTAAATTAGATTGTAGTGCATGAAATTAAAATGAACTAAATTAGAAGGAAGCAAAGAACTCAGTGTTGAAAGTTATTGAAATATTACAAATTATGTCCATAAGTTTAGTTGCCTATAAAATTCACTGTGAAATTCTTATCCTTGAAGACATTGTTTACAATGAAGGGTTTTTTTGGTGAAATGTACCAAATGTGTTTATTAAGTTTCTTAGTCATTTGCCCCAGTAGTTTAGACACAAAATATATTCTGTATGACCTTTGGTGAAAATTCTAAAATATTTTTTTAGTTTCTCACTTTGTTGCTAATTTTATTTTGATTTTTAGGTTTGTGAGAAGACTTCTTTATTTTTATAAACCTAGCAGCAAATTGTATGCCAACCTGGATTTGGATTTTGCCAAGTCCAAGCAGCTTACAGTAGTTGGTTGCCAGTTTACAGAATTTCTTCTTGAGTCTGAAGAGGTAAACACTCTGAATATGCTCAGAGCAAATTTTTTGTAATTGAATTTTCCCCTCTTCTCTCACTATTACCACCCTCTGTTTTGCTTTTATTTCTGAGTAGTCATAAGGCTATCTTTAGAAACATAAGAAATTAGTCCGGACCAGATCTAGATTTGAATTTCAACTTAGTAATTAGCTGGGAGTGAGACTTTGAGCAAGTTATCTGCCCTCTGGGAGACTTGTTTTACTCTTTTGTAAAATGGAGAATATATTCATCTATAAGTAGTGTTGTGTCAAATGGGATTGAAAACAACAGATGCCCAGTGATTATTATCTGTTATTAGAAACTCATGATTATTATTAAATTTTTTGCACTTAAATATTTTTTTTTTTTTTTGGTTATAGGATGGGCAAGGATATTTAGAAGATCTTGTAAAGGATATTGTTCAGTGGCTCAATGCATCATCTGGAATGAAACCTGAAAGAAGTCTTCAAAATAACGGTCTTTTGACTACTCTTAGTCAGCACTACTTTTTATTTATTGGAACACTTTCTTGCCACCCTCATGGAGTCAAAATGCTGGAAAAATGCAGTGTGTTTCAGTGGTGAGCCTCCCTAGATTTTTTTGCAGCATGTACCTAAAACTTACTTTCTTTCTCTTTTTTCCTCTCTTCTCCTTTCCTCTTCTCCTCCTCTCTCCTCCCCTCCCATCCCCCCCATTTCTCTTTCTTGGTACCAGGTTTTGAACTCAGGAACATTCAACCACTGAGTCATATCCCCAGCCCTTTTTTGTATTCTTATTAAGAGGCAGAGTCTCATTGAGTTCCTTAGCACCTCACTTTTGCTGAGGTTGGTTTTGAACACCTGACCCTCCTACCTCAGCTTACTGAGCTGCTGGGATTATAGGCGTGGGCCACCACTCCCTCCCCTAAACTTTATTTTATATGTTATTATTTTTAGTCTATGTGCATATGTTTGGTTTTATTTTTTTTAAATCAAATAAGTTTTGTTTTATTTTTTAAAAAGATTATAAATTAGTTTTATATGATATTTAGCATTAAGTGTTTTCTCTCACAAATGCTTATTGACATTAGGAATTTAAGAATATTTGTTGAATTGTCTTCATACCTCTTTACCCACACACAAAAAAATGGTAATTATACTAATTCATGTATTAATTAATTTCATTGTTATAATCATTTCACAAGGAATATATAATCTCATGTCATCACATTGTATACCCTGAACATATGAACATATATATTTTTTTATTTCTCAACTACATTTCAATAAAGCTGAAAAATTTTGTTTAATTAGTGAATCAATTAGTAAATTCTAGTAACTTTCATTATTTTCTTCCCTTTTTTAGTCTCTTAAATCTTTGCTCCTTGAAAAACCAAGATCACCTGCTAAAACTGACGGTTTCTAGCTTGGACTATAGCAGAGATGGATTAGCTAGAGTCATTTTATCAAAAATTCTAACAGCAGCTACTGACGTGAGTACATAGGCAATAAAACTATATTTTTTATAACCAAATAATTCAGTACTTCGTAAATTTTAGACTAAGTTATAAATTCTAGGAGTACAGGATGTGAATTCAGTATACTTTAATATTTTAGTTCATCTGAGGAACTCCACATAGTATATATGTATGTATGCATGTGTGTGTGTGTGTGTGTGTATTTTTTAAATAAAAGAGATGAAGCTATTAGATGGAAAGGAAAGTATGTTATTTACTAGTAGTAAATAAATATTGATGTCAAGGACTAGACCATCAATTCCATTCTTTCTGCCCTTTTCAAGTAGCAGAACATTCCCCAAACAAAATCAAATAGGCTACACATGGTGAAGTTCATGTGTATGTGTGTTTTAATGTATTTGTTTATCTTTATAGGCCTGCAGGCTATATGCAACAAAACACTTGAGGGTATTATTGAGAGCTAATGTTGAATTCTTCAATAATTGGGGGATTGAGTTACTAGTGACTCAGCTACATGATAAAAACAAAACAATTTCTTCTGAAGCTCTGGATATCCTTGATGAAGCTTGTGAAGACAAGGTGAAGGTTCATTTTTTAATAATGAAATATTTAGACATGAATTTCTACTAAAATATTTGATTTTAATTGACATTTTTATGAGAGTATAATGTGTGTAATATATACATTTTGGAAAAAAGAATGTGCTATCTTTGTATAAATGTTAATTTGTCAAATAATCTCCTTTAGGCCAATCTTCATGCTCTTATTCAAATGAAACCAGCTCTATCCCACCTTGGGGACAAGGGTTTGCTTCTCCTCCTAAGGTAAATTTTAAGTAAATTTTTTTGTGGTTATATTTTTTTGTTGTCTTCTCTTTGGTAATGTATGTTAAAGCAGATTCAAATCTGAATAGGAACAGTACTCTGAAAGAGTTTATCTTTTGTCTTCTGAAATAGGCTTATTTTAATCATAGATGTTCTTTAATATTGAAACTGTTTATTATCATTCTTAATGTTTTGTTTTCTATTTTTCTCATGCTTTTCATGACATCTTTGTGATTAGGTTTATGTTTTGCAAATATTTAAAAAATATTTATAATTGAAATTTTGGTAAATTATAATTGACCTTTTTAACTTTAGAGGGTAGCTGTTTCTAAAATCTTTTAACTTCTTAATCATATTTTTTGTTGGAGTTTTTTTAGATATTTAAAAATATTTTTTTGGACTCTGTTAATATGTCTTATTTTAATTTACAGGTTTCTCTCCATTCCAAAAGGGTTTTCCTACCTGAATGAAAGAGGTTATGTAGCAAAACAGTTGGAAAAGTGGCACAAGGTAACTTTTATTGAATAAGGTTTAATTTGGATGTTTTTATCTTGGGAAATAGATTTGTGAATTTAGACATTTTTATCGTATCATCAGTGTGTTAAAACTAATACTATTAAATATTTAAACATTTATATGAAGTCAAGTCCTAATTTCTATGTATTTATCCATTTTTCAGTAGTTATTTCTTTTATAGTGAACTATTGACCTCATGTATCTAGAAATTTTGCTTTAAACTCAGTTGATTTTATGTATTACTTGTAATTTGTCAACACTATTTTATCATTATTTCTTTCATTCTTGGGTCCTTTATACGTACTACAACTTTGCATGTGTGCTTTTAAGCTAAAACTAAAATAATTTTCCAAATGAAGGAAGATTGACAACTATTCTAGTTAAGTAGATGTAATCATCTAATTAAGCTGTATTTTAGGATGCTAGTTTACATGAACCAGAACAAACTTCTTCTTGTTATAGGTAGTAGGGAAACCTGGTAAGAATGGAGTAGCTTGAAGCTATAAGAAAACTTCCTAGCTTTTCTATAGCTGGTTATTCCTGTGGCTTCATTATTTTGTTTGTAGTGTTATAAATTGTTAAAGTGTTATTTTGTTTGTAGCATTATAAATTATTAGAAAACCCACGAACAAAATAATGTATAACATTATAAATATTTTTAGATTTCCATCATTTGAGACCATTTATCATTTCTTTCCTCACCTTTGTTTAAATAGTTTGTTTATTACATTGTCTGTATTGAACCATATTTCATAGATTTTTATTTATTAAGAGTACTAAAGTAGCCAGGCATGATGGTACATGGCTATATTCCCAGTGACTCCAAAGGCTGAGGCAGGAGGATCTGAAGTTCAAGGTCAGCTTGGGCAACTTAGTGAGACCCTTTCTCAAAAGAAAAAATAAAAAGGGCTTGGAATGTCACTCAGTGGAAGAGTTCCATTGGGTTTAATCCCTAGTATGAGTTTTTAAAAAAAGGAAATGAAAAGTAGTAAAACTAAAGCATATAGTTTCAGGTATGAAGTCTTTCAATAGTTGATGAATTAAAGAGCTAACACGTAATCATTTTACGTTTAAAATAGAAGACATTTAAACCTATTACCATAATGAAATTCATTGCCATATTAATAAAAGTGCTATAACAAAGGCATGTGCAAGTGTGTACAGGAACACAAGAGATTAATGAGTCTGTACTAGAGACTAGCAAAAGAAATGTTGGACAGGCTCAATGGAGAGTGTGATATTTTAGAGTCTTGAGGAGTAAGTAGACAAACAAATTGTAAAAGAGTACTCAAGAAGAGGAAACAATAAATCTGTACAAGTTATTGAAACTTCATAGACATGTGAAGAAGGCCATATTCCAGTGTGGTTGGGGCTAGAACAAGTGGGCAATGAATGATAAGATGAGGCTAGCATGGCAAATTAGAGCTAGTTTGTAGAAGGATTTTCAAGCTACATTAAATCATACTAAGGGATTCAATTTTCTACTAGTGGGGAATCATGTAAGTCTTTAAATCGTTATCACGTCAAAACTGCTTTAGACAGTTTTGGATTGTAGCATAGAAGTGGGAGTCTGATTATCAAAGGAAAGATCTGGTAATATTGAAACTAGTTTACGAGCAAGAATTGATGAGGGCCTAAACTTCAGTCATAGTAAGGTTGATAGGCAAGGATTTCTGAGCATTTCAAAAATAAGATGGACAGGATTTGTAGATTGATTGTATACAGTGAGGATTCCAGTTTGACTTACAAGTTTTCTAATTTAATGACTGAATTATAATGGATCATCATTAAGAGATTATGATTACAAAAAGTGGTTTGCAGCATGAGGATAGTAAATTTTGAATATGTTGAACTGTTTCCTGTGGGATGACCTAGTGATGGAGTCCAGGAAATATTTTGAAATATGGGTCTGCAAGTTAGACGTGTAGAAGATGACAGTATATCGTAGTAGTTGAAACAAATGAATGAGGTCACTAGAGAAAGCATCAAGAGCACAGAGAAGAGAAGACAACATTTGCCTCTAGGGAATACCCTGGCTTAATAAGGGAAAGAAAAGGACAATGGGAAGAAATTATCAGAAAGAATAGTGTCAGCATGGCGCACGCCTGTAATCGCAGCGGTTCCAGAAGCTGAGGCAGGAGGAGCACAAGTTCAAAGCCAGCCTCAGCAAAAGCGAGGAGCTAAGCAACTCAGTGAGACCCTGTCTCTAAACAAAATACAAAATAGGGCTGGGGATGTGACTCAGTGGCCGAGTGCCCCTGAGTTCAATCCCTGGTGCTTGCCTCCCACCACAAAAAGAAAGAAAGAAAAGAAAAGAATGGTGTCAATAAAGGATGATTCAAGAAGGAAAGGCCAATGAAGTCACATTAGATGAAAACTGTAAAGTAGGCTGTTAAATGGGATAATTAGATGGGATGATTAGATCATTGGTGGATTTTTACTATAGCAGTTTTAGTAAAAAGTTGTAAATGTGCTGCAATTCACAATTGCTAAACTGTGGAAGCAAATTAGATGCCCTTCAATAGATGAATGGATAGAGAAACTGTGGTAAGTATACACAATGGAATATTACTCAGCAATAAAAGAGTAAAATTATAGCATTTGCAGGTAAATGGATGGAATTGGAGAACATCATGCTAAGTAAGCCAATCCCAAAAGACCAAAGGCCAAATGTTGTCTCTGATTAGTGGATGCTGATACATAAGGAAGGTGGGGGTGGGGAGCATGGGAGAAACGGAGGAACTTTGGATGGGACAGGGGGAAGGTGGGGGAAGGGAGGGGAAACAGGAGTAGCAAAAATGATTGAATGAGATGGACATCACTACCTTAGGTGCATGGCATGTATGGAGACACAAATGGTGTGACTATCTTGTTTGCAACCAGAGATGGAAAATTAAGCTGTATATATGTACTATGACTTGAAATGCATTAAAAAAAAATAAATTTTAAAAAAAGAAAAAAAAAGTTGTAAATGTGCTGAATTGCAGATACATTTTATTTAAGCAGTAAATTGAAGGTATGAAACCATAGTTCTACTCTCTAATTAGAGAAAGAGAAGAAAATATTGTTTACCATTGGACTTAGCACTTTTAAAGTATTGTTTCTTTTTCAAGGTAATAAAACATCAAAGCTAGCATAATATTAAAACTCCATTTGTTGAATTTTAACACTTCTCTCACCTACTACAGGCTGATATAGACTAAAAAAACCTACAGTGGAGGAAGAATATGATTAATTTCATCACTCTTTATTGCTCATTTTTCACCTTCATTTACTAGCTGCAACTTTGGGACCTCTCCAGGTTTGAAGTAGGAGGAGGAAGAAGTAAGGGGTCAGAAACAGTCTTAGTTGGTATAATTACTATGTGGTGCTGTTAGCCCTGAGTGTAGCAGATTTCAAATGTTGAGTCTTTTATTTGAGGATTACTTTCATGGATTCCACAATGACCTAACATCTAGTTATCTCTCGTTTACAGTTCCTTTGACAAGGGCAATGCCCTTTTTGGCTGCCTACTTATTTTTTAAAAAATATACTTTTATTTTATTTACTTTTATGTGGTGCTAAGGATCGAGCCCAGTGCCTCACACATGTTAGCCAAGCACTCTACCACTGAGCTACAACACCAGCCCATGGCTACCTACTTATACTGACTCCTAGTAGCTAGAGGTCCATTTCTTGGTTGCAGGGTTGAGGGCATAGGGATAGGCGAGGCAGCACAGGTTTTGTCCTTCCAGATGGATCTTTTGGGCAGAATCTTCAAGATGATCTACATCAGTAGGGTGAGGTGGCACACACCAGTAATCCCAGCAACTCAGGAGGCTGAGGCAGGAGGATTACAACCTTGCCAGCCTCAGCAATTTAGCAAGCCCCTAAGCAACTTAAACCCTGTCTCAAAATTGAAAAGGGAATGTAGCTGGGGATGTAGCTCAGTGGTAAAGCACCCCTGGGTTCAGTCCCCTCCCCCTCCCCCCCAAAAAAGATGATCCACATCAGAAACCTCCCCCTCCCCCTCAAAAAAGATGATCCACATCAGAAACTCAACCCTTTCCACAACTATAAACCATGTCCCTGAATTTTGCTAGTGTTTTCCAGATGACATTGGTTAAGAGATTAACTGAGCATACCATATGGATATAACTAATTCTATAAAAAGTTCAAACACTTGTCTTAATAAAATTTATACAGAGGAGAGTAGTGATAATATTTAATTAAAATTTTATTGCTATTATAAAATATAGAAACTATAAAATAGCAAAAGCTTTTAAAAACTGTAGAAGTAGGACCTTCAGGTAACCCACTAAAGTCTTTCTGCCCTCTTATTTTCTAAAAGTATAATTGGGCAAAAGGCACATCAGAAATTATTTATTTATCTATTTCTTTCTTTATTTATAGTGCTGGAAATTGAACCCAAGGGCACTCTACCACTGAACTACATCTCCTTCCCTTTTTTGTTTTAAGGAAGCATCCTCCCTGGTTGTTCAGGCTGGCCTAGAACTTGGGTCCTCTGCCTGAGCATCCTGAGTAGCTGGAATTACAGATCTGTGCCGACACATCCAGCTTTGAAATTTAAATTTCTATTACATACTGCCAAATTACTTTCCAAAGAGATTCCACCAATACCTTCTTGCAGTTTGAAGTACATATCTTTTTTAATAAAGAAAGCAATGTGTTGGGCTCAGTTTAAAGCCTTTAAGTAGAAGTTCTTCAAGCATTAGTAGAAAATATTTTTTATATATTGACCTGATTTACATCAGTTGAGAGAGACATCTTACTTAATGGTGTTGAAATGATAGCATTCATTTGATATTTTTTAAAATTTCTATTGAATACCTTCAGAGTTTAACACAGAGATACTTTTTTATGGAAAAAGAATTAAAATAAGATGAAAAATATTTACTTATTTGTACCCCAAAATATTAATTAAGAAGGGAGAGTTATAAGAACACAGCTTTCGGATATGATAGAACATTTGCATTCATAGTATCTTTGCTACCCTCTTCCCCAAAATTTTTAATTTCTAAACATTTTTTAAATTTTTCCCCATATTCATTCTTCTAAACTTTGTTAAGTACCTGACAAAAGTGTTGTGAATGTCATTATGAAACTGTATACAATTTAAAAAGTATTATCTTCTAGGAATATAATTCAAAATATGTTGATTTGATTGAAGAACAACTTAATGAAGCACTTACTACATATCGGAAGCCTATTGATGGTGATAACTATGTTCGTCGGAGTAACCAAAGGTATATAGTCCAATCAGTGGAATAATTTATTATTAGTCCCCATTGTCAAAGTTAATATCAGATTGTAATGAATCTTTTTTTTTTTTAAGTTTTCTGCATACTCATACATTTTATAGGACTCACTTTTTTCTAGTCCCAGCGCTCTTGTTGTGAGACCTGGCAAACTCCTATTTTTCCAGAGAAATTTTCATGCCATCACACTTCCATATTTTTATTTATGTTGGGGAATTCTATCTTATTCAGTACATTATTAATGTTTTGATTATCATATTTAAGTAAACCAGTGGCTATCTCAAACATCTTTATTATACTAGATTACAGCGTCCTCATGTCTACTTGCCTGTACACCTTTATGGACAACTGGTACACCACAAAACAGGCTGTCATTTATTGGAAGTACAGGTAAAAACAATTTGCTTATTTTAAATGATTATGATAGTAAAAAACATCTTGATGCTGCTAAAATAATATCTTTGAAAAAAAATTTACAAAAGCTATAAACCCAGTGTTACCTGTCTTATAATTGACTTAGGCATTCTGTGTTTGTAATCCCGAAAAATATTACTTACTTGCATGTATTTCCCTGTTTTGTGTGTGACCTTTGGAAAAGCTAACTGGTTATGGAGAATAAGCAACCCAGTAAAGAGCTGAAGTGCTCCTCCTTTGTTATTTATTGGAAAAATTAAAATCTCCTTAAAAACATACTAAAAAACTAAGTTTCTTGCTCTCTTTGGGAATTTAGACTGAACAGATTCAGTTATCGCCAGTGAGCAACAAATTAAAAGTTGCTATTTGTGAACATCCTTACTCTCATATACTTCATAGAATGTAGTTTGGGCAAGCAGTTGTTCTTTGTATAGTTTGTATGTTCACTGTGGTTATAGCTGTATGTCTTGTAACTAGGTGTTTTCAATAAATATAACTTTTCTCTTATTCAAGAAATAAATAGTTGTAGAAATATTTGTGTGTATGTGTGAGAACAATAATAATCAAGCAATTTAGTTCCTTTTTGTATCAGTGTTCATCTCAGGAGTCCAGAGTTTTGCATAAATATACTCTATAGTTTTATGTGTTTTATACTGTGTCTATGAAGACTGTTGGGAAGATACTCTTATATTAATATTTGAAAATAATATTACTTATTAAAATAATATTAAATATTTATTAATAATATATATTTATATAATATGGAACTGTTCCATGTATATTTCATTATTTATTAATAATATTAAATATTTATTAAAAATTAAATGAATTGTTCAGTGTTATCTATAAAATATGATAAAATCTAAGCACTAATATCTATTTAAAAGAAATAATATTTTTGACTTTTTACAATACTTGGTGCAATGTACTTTGTTAAGCACTTTATATGTAATTATTAAATCATGAAACCTTATGAGATATATACTGTATTATCCCTAATTTAGAGATTAGGACATCAAGGCATGGAGGGCAGGAGTTAAGAGACTTTCCAGGTCACACAGCCTAATAGGAATATGAACTCAGAACCTATGCACTAAGTTTTCTAATAAAATATTTTACATAAAATTATTTTAGAGTTTTAAATGTGCAGAAGTAACTAAAAGCAAATCTTAAACAGATTTAACGATGCAATAAGGAAGTATACTAAGGTACTCTGTTGTTACTTACGTGATTTTTTTTTTAAATTTCTCCAGAATATTATTACAGAACTGTGTCACAATGTTCGCACACCAGATCTGGATAAATGGGAAGAAATTAAAAAACTGAAAGCATCTCTTTGGGCCTTGGTTTGTAATAAAAACTTCTGTAAGATCTTCGCAATTTTTAGATTTTTTTCCACTTTTCCCATTAATGCTAAAATATTAAAATTATTTTATTTAGAACTTACTTTTTAAATTAATATTTTAAGACCAGCATTTTCTGCCAATTTAAATATTATTTTTACACTGAAAGAATAAATGGTTAAACTATTATTTTTTATGGCTTTGGTTCTCTTCCTAAGACAAATAGAATATTAATTTATTCCTAACATTCCTTATATGAGTTTTCTTCAGATTTTTCTCTGTCAAATGATTTTAAATTTGTTTCTTGGTAGCTTGTCAAATCTCTTAAAATAATTAACCTTGTATTGTTTTTAAGTTTTTTTTTTTTTTTTTTTCTTTTTTTTCCCAGGGAAATATTGGCTCATCAAATTGGGGTCTCAATTTGCTACAGGAAGAAAATGTGATTCCTGATATACTGAAACTTGCAAAACAGTGTGAGGTTCTTTCCATCAGAGGGTATGTTGTTTAACCCAGAAATCTTTTTAATCATATATTATTATTCACAAATAGGTATAAAGAAAGTATTTTGTGCTTCATAACTGTTAGTTCCATGTAAATTCTAACAAAGATTTTTAATGAACTTTTTAATATTATTATTCCATTTTTATTTTAATATTGAACTTTATAAGTAAACAAGAAAAACACAGTATGTAATCCTGTTCATGGAGTCCAGTAATTCAATGCCCAAATATTCCATATTTGTACTAAGAACATGTTTTTTTTAAAATTTTGTTGGAATTATTACTTTCATTAGGAAGATTTTCATGATTTTATTTCAGACTAGTTCTAATACATTGTTCTGCACAAACTAAACAGTTTTTAATAGTTTTTAAGGAAAATTCAGATGTATATGTAGCAAATTGGTTGTTTTGTGGTTACTTCAAGAATTCTCAGCCAGAAATTGTAAACAATCATTATTACATTTTTTTACGTACAGGACCTGTGTATATGTACTTGGGCTAATAGCTAAAACCAAACAAGGCTGTGATATTCTAAAATGTCACAACTGGGATGCTGTGAGGCATAGTCGCAAACATCTGTGGCCAGTGGTTCCAGATGATGTGGAACAACTCTGTAATGAACTGTCATCTATCCCAAGCACTCTGAGCTTGAACTCAGAGTCAACCAGCTCTAGACATAATAGTGAAAGTGAATCTGCACCATCAAGTGAGTATTGTGATAGGCTTGTATAAAGTTTGTCGATACTAACATTTATGTTTTTAATTTCAAAACTTAAATGTATTCCTAATTTACTTTTTTTCTAAGATAATTATTTAGCATTGATAGGCTTTTGGAGAATGTGTATCTTTTTATAACAAAGGATACCTACCAGCCTACATTGTTTTCTCCCCTTGCTTTCTAAATAGCTTCTGGAAAGTCTGACCTTCAGAGATAGAATAACCCATGTGCCAGAAGATAGAATAACCCATGTGCCTTTTTTGTAATTAGAAAAAAGACAAATCTAAAAAGTTTTTGTGAACTTTCTCCATTTGCTGTTCTTTGTACTCATTTTTCAGATACAGAGACTTTTTTCGAACCAGAATATGTTTGCTAAGAGATACATCTTCGTTTTTAAAAAATACTTTTTTAGTTTCAATGAATGTTTATTTTATTTATTTGTATGTGGTGCTAAGAATCAAACCCAGTGCCTCACATATGCTAGGCAAGCGCTGTACCACCAAGCTACAACCTCAGCTCCACATCTTCATTTTCGAGCAAAGCAGTACATTTTAAAATAATATAGGGTCTGATATGAGATGCCTCCATGATAGAGTGCTTGCCTAGTATATGGACTATGTACCAGCTGACTAAGCATTCATGTTCAAGTATCCTATTTCCCTTTAATTTCATCTTGTATATTTGGAAAGTCAAAGGTAACTTTATGTAGTTGTGCCATACTGTGTCTTACAGCTTTTCTTTGGAAATAACAGGAGCTCCTCATAATGACATAATTTTACATTTTATTCAAATCCAAATGAGTTTCAAGGAAGCACTTTCCATGTGGCTTAATGGTTGAGTTTCAAGAAAGCACTTTTCATGTGGCTTAATGGTTTAATACAATTTTAAATTTTTTTCCCCAAATGACTAGTTAAATTTTTTTTTAATTTTCTTGAAATGTGATGTCACTAATAATGAAATGAAATTTTTATTTTTATGTGCTTTAATTAATTGACCCTTCAATCCTAGGTATGTTTATAATGGAGGATGACCGATTTGGGAGCAGCTCTACTAGTACCTTTTTCCTTGACATCAATGAAGATTCAGAGCCAGCATTTTATGACAGACCTGGACCCATAAAGGATAAGAATTCATTCCCTTTCTTTGCTTCTAGTAAACTTGTGAAGAATCGTATCTTAAATTCACTTACTTTGCCTAATAAAAAACATCGTAGTAGCAGTGATCCAAAAGGAGGAAAAATGTCATCTGAAAATAAGACAAGCAACAGACGAATCAGAACATTAACGGAACCCAGCGTTGACTTTAATCATAGTGATGATTTCACACCTATATCCACAGTTCAGAAAACATTACAATTAGAAACTTCATTTGTTGGGAATAAGCACATTGATGACACTGGTAGTACTCCAAGTATTGGAGAGAATGACTTAAAATTCACCAAGAGTTTTGGTACAGAGAATCACAAAGAAAACACAAGCCGAGAAAGGTTAGTTGTAGAAAGTTCAACAAGCTCACATATGAAGATTCGTAGCCAAAGTTTTAATACGGATACCACAACAAGTGGTATAAGTTCAATGAGCTCAAGTCCTTCACGAGAGACAGTAGGTGTAGATGCTACAACTATGGACACAGACTGTGGAAGTATGAGTACTGTGGTAAGTACGAAAACTGTTAAGACAAGCCACTATTTGACACCACAGTCTAACCATCTGTCTCTTTCCAAGTCAAATTCGGTGTCCCTGGTGCCTCCTGGTTCTTCTCATACACTTCCTAGAAGAGCACAGTCCCTTAAAGCACCTTCAATTGCTACAATTAAAAGTTTAGCAGATTGTAACTTCAGTTACACAAGTTCTAGAGATGCTTTTGGCTATGCTACATTGAAAAGATTACAGCAGCAAAGAATGCATCCATCCTTATCTCACTCTGAAGCTTTGGCATCTCCAGCAAAAGATGTGCTATTTACTGATACCATCACCATGAAGGCCAACAGTTTTGAGTCCAGACTAACGCCAAGCAGGTAAGCAAATATATACTTAAAAATGAACAAAAATATTGGTTGCATTTCAACAGATTTAAATGTAAAACATTAGTCAGGTTAATACCACCACATAAGCCTTAGAACTTGTTTACTATGGTAGGCTATAAGCTCCTTGTTACCCGATATGATTTGAAATGGATTCTTGCAGCTGCGAGGGGGGAAAACAACTCCATTAGGCCCTGAAAATAAACATACATGCTTTGTAAGAACACACAAGTCAATGAGCTTTTTTTTATTTATTTCTCGCTTCTGCAAGGATCGATTTTAAAAAGAAGCATGTCGGGGGAATCAGGAGCTTAAGACCTACAATAACAAACAACCTTTTCAGGTAGGTCAATTTAAGGCTCCAAAAGTTGACCTCTGTTTTGCTTTTTTGTTTTTTTGGGGGGTTTTTTGTTTTTAAATAACTGAATATTTCAGTTAAATTATTTTCAATATTTGTAATTATTAAGTGGACACCTAATAAACATTAAATGAATTATTTGCACCTTAGGGCTCAGCAGAGATTTTTCTACCACATATAAACTGTTCATAATGAACAGTTTAGCTTTTATCTTTAAAAGAATATAATATTAAATTTAATTGTAAAAATTTCCATAGCTGATTTTTGTTGTTGAGCCAGCTGCTTCTAAACAACTTTCTTCAGCTTTAAGTGATTGATTTATACTGTTTAAATGGATTTTTATATGTCCATTACTTAACATAGTGTCTGACACATAGTAAGCCCTTAATAAAAATTAGCTAGTATTGTCATTATCTTTGGCAGTGACTTTATGAAATCCATCTGTCTGTTACATTAAATTCTTAATAAGCTGAGCACATTAGCAGTCTTCTTTTCAATAACGACACATTAAATAGAGGAGTGGGTTCCTGGTAGCAGGTATTGAATTTTGTCCCCACTCATAGAATATAAAAATTACACAGTAATATCTGATCTAACTGAAACTCACTGGCTTTGGCCTTCTCACAGTTCATAACAAAACAAGCATGCTTGTCAATAGCTCATGATTACAAATCTGTGCAGTGTAATTCATGAGTTTGGAATGCCTAGGCCTCAGTTACCTCATATAGTAGAGACTGGACTAGATCAGTGATTTTAAGCTTTTTTTATTTAGTGGTATTAAGCAGAAAAACCATTTTTTTCCCACAAAAAAAGGTTTCTATGGAAAACAATATATAGAAAAGAATAAAAAATGCATCTACAGTGGTTGAAATAGGAATTGGGAAGGAGAATAATTCAGGCATTTTTTTGCCCTGCTCTAGTAATCTTTGAAGAGTTTTTTGAGTTAGAAAGGTGTAACAGTACAATTTGAAAACTACTGACCTCTTTTTTTATGAAAGTGATAGATGTAAGAGTAGTTTTTAGATGGAAATTAAGAATGGTTTCTGTTTTGATAATCTTCATAGCTTCAGTTTATGAAGCATTTTTTCGTTTTGTGAAATAATTCTTTGATTTACTATCAGACTACATGAATATCTTTTAAAGACTTGGTTTCCAAATAGCAAAATGTGTGTGTGTGTGTGTGTGTGTGTGTGTGTGTGTGTACGTACACACATATGTGGGATTTTGGATAATACCTTGTATATATAAAGCAGATACCAAGTAAATATTTTTACATGTCTGTTGCGTGAATAAGAATCTGGGGGCTAGGGTTGTAGCTCATGGGTAGAGCACTTGCCTAACATGAATGAGACACTGGGTTCAATCCTTAGCACCACATAAAGATAAATAAAATAAAGGTATTGTGTCCTACAACTAAAAATTAAATTTAAAAAAAGAATCTGTGTGACAAAGGCATATCTTGTATGCCTTGTAGGCATATCAGTATGCTATATTTGTTATGGAATACTAGTAAGGAGTGCATTGTAGAAATATTAGGCTCTCCCTTCTAATATTTATGAATGGTTCCACTTCACTGTGTTGGATGTATCTTCTGTGTTACATAAATCCTAGATTAATAATGAAACCACTAAAGTAACAACCACACAAAGAATGATAAGTAATCTTATTTTTCCTAAATATAATATCAAATGTTAATAAATGTATCATTAGCTATGTAGTAGCAAGTTCAGCAGTCCCATGTGATTGCAAAAATAGTCCTTGAACTATAGCTCTGTCTCTAGGTCAGTTTCTTTTTTACTTGTAGATGTTTAAGCTACTCCAATAACCTACCTTTTCACCTTTACCTGGGAGACCATAACAGTTGTTCTTAGTAATAAAGAATATTACTGGTGATCATTTGTATATCAGCCTGCAACAGATAATATTTTAAAGTGTTTATGTTTTTAATAAACAAGATGGTACTGCTTAGTATTAGACTAGCTACTTTTCTGAAAATGTGTTATTTTTATATGATTAATATTAAGAATCAAGAAACTAATGTAAGTTTTTTTGTGATATTATAGGTTCATGAAAGCTTTAAGTTATGCATCATTAGATAAAGAAGATTTATTAAGTCCCATTAATCAAAATACCCTGCAGCGATCCTCCTCAGTTAGGTCCATGGTGTCCAGTGCTACATATGGTGGCTCAGATGACTACATTGGTCTTGCTCTTCCAGTAGACATTAATGATATATTCCAGGTATCATCATGATTTTTATTATTTCCCTATGAGTTGGCTTCCTGTATTTTCATATTCTATGTAAAAATTGTTTCCTAGAAATTATAATTTAGAGTAGACACTAATTATGGGAAAGATGATTTTTTTGAGGCAGTTTCTTCTAAATAAATTTTAAGGTGAAAATTCATCTTTATCAACTATTCCATATTCTTTTATTACACCATACTTTTATTTCAGTATTATCGCCAGGTTTCTAGGTGATGATCTTCTCCGTTCCCAAATTAAATCAGAAACTTGTTTCATTTATTTATATGTACGTTATCTATAGAAATTGAAAAATTAATATTGCTTTGTAGGCTCTTTTGACTTATTCTTTATTTCTTCATCTTTGATCCTATTTTTGCTATCTAAATATAGCATGTGATGCCAGCCATAGAAAGTGACCCCAAACCCATGAAATATATAGTATTAAAGAATACACATTTTCTCAGAAGTCTAAAGACATTTTAAATAAATGCTAAAATAATGATTTGAACATCTATTTATTTCATCAAGAAAATAATAAAAGACTTTAAGGATTGTTATTCTGTCAAATTTTAACAGTTTCACTTTTCTTAGTAAACTTTTCATTGCATGTTTATATACTATAATAATTATAGTTGTATTTCACTTAATTTTCTTAATGTTCATAGGTGGACTTCTTTTTATAACAGAATTTGCCATGATTTGATTCTGTTGTAGGTAAAGGATATTCCTTATTTTCAGACAAAAAATATACCTCCACACGATGATCGAGGTACAAGAGTATTTGCCCATGATGCAGGAGGTAATACTTGGTATTAGTTCTCATAAGACTCCTTTTATATGAAAAATAAAATTCTTATTTGTTTTAGTAGGACAACAGTAAATATTCTGATATATCCACCTTTGAGTCATTTAAAAATTACACTAAAAATAACTGTTTTGAGTCAACCTAAAATTAAACCATAGTTTTAGTTTTTTGGAAGATGTGTTTTTCCCAACTAAATACTCAGCCTCTCAAAAAGACAAACACCAGATTTGTTGTTTCTGTTTTTAAAAAGTGGTACATGTGAGGCTGTGGTTGTGGCTCAGTGATAGAACATTTGCCTAGCACAGGTGAGGTCCTGGGTTTGATCCTCAGCACCACATAAAAATAACAAAATAATAAAGGTTTTGTGTCCATCTATAACAACAACAACAAAAAGTTGTGCAGGTAAAATTTATAACAGTAATTCTCTAGGTTAAAGAAACAGTTTTTTGTTTGGCATGCAGAGATATATAAAAATGTTCTTATTAATTACATAATCTTATGAACTATTATATTAATGAACATAAGGCACAGTTGTTTTTTTGTTTGTTTGTTTTTTGAGGGGTGCCAGAAATTGAACCTAGAGGTGCTTAACCACTGAGCCACATCCCCAGCCCTTTTTTTACATTTTATCTAGAGACAGGGCCTCACTGAGTTGCTTAGGGCCTTACTATGTTGCTGAGATTGGCTTCGAACTTGTGATGCTCCTGCCTCAGCCTTCCAAGCCACTGGGATTACAGGCGTACTCCACTGCACCCGGCAAGCCATAGGGTTTTGTGTTTTGTGGAGTTTTTTGTTGTTATTTATTCTAATTAGTTATACATGACAATAGAATGCACCTTGATACATCGTATATAAATGAAGTATAATTTCTCATTCTTCTGGTTGGTGGTACATGATACAGAATCCCACTAGCTTTATAATCTTGACTTTTTTTAACATCTTAGAATTATTACTTTCCTTTATGCAAATTTTGAGGATAGTTGATATGATACATTAGTATCTAAGTTTTCCATTTTGTATTTAAAACCCCATGTTAAAAGTGGTATATATTCTGGCACTAATTATTTTCATAATTGTAAGCAAAGTGTCTTTTTTTCTCCCCAGTTAAAACTAAATGTTGAGTTATAAAAGAGTTCTGGTTGTCACCCCTAGATTCCCTTCTTTAAAAATTTCACATAGTTTAAAGAACCTTGAAATAAGATCCCTTGTTAATACTGTCTTTATCCAATTGTCTTATATTTACTTATGTACAGGTCTTCCATCTGGAACTGGAGGTCTTGTAAAAAATTCTTTTCATTTGCTACGGCAGCAGATGAGTCTTACGGAAATAATGAACTCAATCCATTCAGATGCTTCTTTGTTCTTAGAAAGTACAGAAGATACTGGACTACAGGAGCATACAGATGATAACTGCCTTTATTGTGTCTGTATTGAAATTCTGGGTTTCCAGCCCAGTAACCAACTAAGTGCAATATGTAGTCATTCAGGTGAGTGATTAATTATGTCCTTTGAGATGAATCCACCTGAATTTGAATCTGCTCCAGTCAGAAGTCATTTACCAACCTTGTAGATCACCTCCTCTTACTCCGTTCTTACTGCTACAGACTTAGGCCAGCCACTCAGCATGTTCCTTAGGACATGCTAATTTTGATCCCCTCCCATTTGTGACTTATGCTATTGCCTATAATTATTAGTATATAACACTATACTGGCTACTCATGCCCTACCCACAGGACTCTGATCTGTCTAGTGGTTTTCATCATTCTCTCTCAAACTTGACATGCTATTAGTAACTGACTTGAAGTTTTGAACAACTCCTGGACCTGTAAAACATCTTTTCCCTATTGTCCTCTCCTTGTCTCTTTGTCTTCCCCTTCCCACACAGATGCAAGCTCACACACAGTCATACTTGGTCTATCTAGCAGGTCCTCATCCTGTGTGACAGCAGTATCATGTCTACAGAGTGTTCTCTGACTCTCTGGAGTCAGGTGTTGAACTCCACTTTTGCTCCTATTGCCTTTTGCACACAGATCTCTTCTGGTAATTATTGCCATTGTTACTTGGTATTTATTTCTCTTCTACTCAGTAAGTTCCATCAGGACACATGATCTGTTATGTCTTCATTTTTATATTTCTGATACCTAGCTTTATAATAGTATATCCTCAATGTGTATTTGGGGAGTAAGTAAATAAAATGTACCAGATTGAACATTTTTAATATGAATCAAGAGGTGATATATATTAGCAATTTCAAATTAGTATATATATTTAAAGTATGACCTATACATGCCTTTTCTAAGTGAATATTACTTAATCAACCTCAGAGAAACCTAGTGATGACCACAGTTCTCTGGCTTGTTCTTCCAAATTTCTCCTAATTTAGAGCTTCCCAACTGATTAAGGGTGGCACATCAATGTGGCACAAAAGGATAAGGTTGTGCTCGGCTGTTGATACCCTCAATTGGTTCCATGTTCCAGTGAGGCCTGCATTTTACAGATTTCTGGACTTCACACCATGAACAGCCCTGTCCAGCTCCCTGATATGCTATAATTATTTTGTTGTTATTTATTTATAGTTATTTTCCATGAGTTT
Source organism: Xerus rutilus (assembly GCA_028644305.1). Classification (NCBI taxonomy): domain Eukaryota; kingdom Metazoa; phylum Chordata; class Mammalia; order Rodentia; family Sciuridae; genus Xerus; species Xerus rutilus. Next base: position 28,074,346 of record CM053405.1, on the reverse strand, counting down.
GAGAAACTTTGTCAGTTTTATTGCACAATAGAAAAGGCTATAATCGTTTAGCTACATTGCTTATGATTATGATTCCTGCAAAGTCTTCCTTTTCACTTACTCATTCAACAAATACATATAAAACTCTTACTATATGAAGCTTTGCTATACTGTTTTACTAACTAAATAGAAGGACTAGCCCCCTATTTACCCAGTCACAGCTAATTCTAATCTGTTGTGATTGTGATCAACAATTGAAGAGACCAAGCAGAATGTTTTAAAGTTTAGAGCTTGTGGAAACCTTGCTACAATCAAGATACTTGCTATTCTTCTCACTTTTTTTAGTTTTAGAAAAATTTGAGTTTTTTAATGAACTGTATTTATGATAACGTGAAGTTTTTTCTAAATGAGTTAATATTTTTGAGCCTCTGATATGGTAGTTATTAATGGCTATACCCCACAAAAAAATAATTAAATAGATAAGATTGTGTGGGTCCTCAATAATTTTAAGGAGGTGAGGAAGTCCTAAAACCAGAACCTTTTTTTTTTATTTTTTTTTTAGTTGTAGATGGACGCAGTATCTTTATTTATTGATTTTTATGTGGTGCTGAGGATCGAACCCAGTGACTCACGCATGCGAGGCAAGCGCTCTACCACTGAGCTACAGCCCCAACCCCTAAAACCAGAAAGTTTAAGGAAAAAAAGGACTTGTATTAAATAAGTGCTATATTCTTGATTTAATTTTTTATTAAATATTTCATCCATCAACAAGCAAATACACTTTTTTCTCAGCAGCACACAGATCCTTCTCTAAAACAGACCATATCTTATGCCACAAAGCAACTCTTAGAAATGCAAGAAAAAAATTGAAGATAATACGTTGCATTCTATCAGATCATAATGGAATGAAATTAGAAATTAGAAATCAATGATAAAATAAAAAATAGAAGTTATTCTAACATCTAAAGACTAATACACTAAAGTGATGAATGGATAGCAGAAGAAATCAAGGATGAAATAAAAAAGTACTTAGAGGTAAATGAGACTGATACAACATATCAAAATCTCTGGGACACTGTGAAGACAGTACTAAGAGGAAAGTTCATTGGATTGAGCTCATTCATTAAAAGACTAAAAAGTCAATGAATAAATAACCTAACATTACATTTCAAAGCCCTAGAAAAAGAGGGACAGATCAACAGCAAAAGTAGTAGAAGACAGAAAATAATTAAAATCAGAGCTGGAATCAATGAAATAGACACCAAAGAAGCAATTCAAAAAATTGACAAAACAGAAAGTTGGTTCTTTGCAAAAAATAAATAAAATTGAAAAACCCTTAGCCATTCTAACAGAGAGAAAACTCAGATTATTAAAATGTGTGATAAAAAATCAATAAAATTCATGCTCTTGAAAATAAGCGATAGTATAGCATCACAACAGACACTACTAAAATACAGAAGATAATTAGAAGTTATTTTGAAAATGTATACTCCAGGAGCTGGGGTTATGGCGCAGTGGTAGCGTGCTCGCCTAGCATGCGTGAGGCACTGGGTTCGATCCTCAGCACCACATAAAAATAAAATAAAGATATTCTGTCTTTATTTTACCTACAACTAAAAAAATAAATAAATATTTAAAAAAAGAAAAAGAAAATGTATACTCCAATAAAATAGAAAATCTTGAAGACATCAACAGACTTCTAGAGATATATGAACTACCCAAACCGAATCAGGAGAACATACATGATTTAAACTAGGATCAATTTCAAGCAGTGAAATAGAAGACATTATCAGTAGCCTACCAATTGAGAACAGCCCAGGTCCAGATGGTTTCTCAGCATACAAGACCTTCAAGGAAGAATTAACACTAATACTCCTCAGATTATTTCATGAAATAGAGAAGGAGGGAACCCTTCCAAACTTATTCTATGAGGCCAGTATCACCCTGATACAAAACTATTCAAAGACACATCAAGGAAAGAAAACATTACATCAGTAGAATTAAAAACAAGAATCATGATCATCTCAGTAGATGCGGAAAAAGCATTTCACAAAATATAGCACCCCTTCATGTTCAAAACACTAGAAAAACTAGGGATAGTAGGAACATACCTCAACATTGTAAAAAATTATATACGCTAAATCCAAGGCCAACATCATTCTAAAAGGAGAAAAATTGAAAACATTCCCTCTAAAAACTAGAACAAGACAAGGATGCCCTCTTTTACCACTTTTATTCAACATCATCCTTGATACTCTAGCCAGAGCAATTAGGAGCAAGAAAATAAAGGGATATGAATAGGAAAAGAACTCAAAACTATCACTGTTTGCTGATGACTTGACTCTATATTTAGAAGACCTAAAAAATTCCACCAGGAAACTTCTAGAACTAATAAATGAATTCAGCAAAGTAGCAGGATATAAAATCAACACCCATAAGCCAAACATATTCCTATACATCAGTGATGAATCTACTGAAAGGGAAATTAGGAAAACCACCCCATTCACAGTAGCCTCAACATTTCTTATAGCACTAAAGTTATGTAATTGTTTATAGATTTCCCAGTGTTACTTTGTAAAAGAATAACCAAAGATGTCCTGATTTCCATTTGCTGATTATTTAGTAAAATTCTCCAAGAAATTTTTAAATCGATAGCATTTGAACTAGGATGTGTGTTTAAAAATCCCTTCACTATGGATGTATATAGTATAGTATAGTAAAAGTAATCCTAAAGTATGAACTGAACTTTAGATAAGCCAGAAAAGTGTGATTATTATATTGGTACTTATTAAGATGTGGGGAGAGCAAGCCATAGAATAATATAGTATAAGCCTACTATTATAACCTAAAAATAAGAAAATAAAATAGCAAAAGATCTGAAATTATGTATGTCAAACTTTTAATGGCATTTACTATAGAGAAGGGTATTTAGATAGGGGTAGGAAAGGCAGAAGAGTGGAAAATAAGGTACTTTGAGTTTTAATTCTATATACATCTTTACTTGAATTTTTTAAATAATCACATATTGCTACATTATTTGAGAAAATAAATTCATATTTATAAATGTCTTTAGAATTTAACAGAATCCTCTGAGTAATCACTATCAGAGCAATATAGATTCACTTTGAAAATACTCGTCATGGGAAGTAATTATTGAAAATTGAAAAGAAATTACAAGGATTCCTCTCTTTTAGGATGTACAATGTAAGCAAAGGAATTAACCCACTATAATACTTTCACTGAAACCATTTTTTTCTTTAGACCTTCAAGATATTCCGTATTCTGATTGGTGTGAGCAGACTATCCACAATCCCTTAGAAGTGGTTCCCTCTAAGTTTTCAGGGATTTCTGGATGCAGTGATGGGGTGTCTCAAGAAGGCTCAGCTAGCAGCACAAAAAGCACAGAATTATTACTAGGTAAGTTTTTAGATTTACTTCCAAGCATTATTAATAAAACTATATTGAGTTGATTTATTTTTTCATAAATATTTTGAAGTTGTCTCAAAACTGGCAAGTCAGTTTTAGTGATACATTTTAGCAGATTTAAATATTGTACCTGTGTCTGCCACTCACATGTCTGCAGATCATGTGCAGTTAATCTCAGTTTTAGATTTCAAGTAAGGTTCAAAAACAAATTTCATGAATTATGATCATTTTACATTATGATAAAATAACTTCACGCTTCAATTTTCTTTTCAGGTGTCAAAACAATTCCAGATGATACACCAATGTGCCGCATACTCCTTCGCAAAGAAGTTCTAAGATTAGTCGTTAATTTGAGTAGTTCGGTTTCAACTAAATGTCATGAAACTGGACTTTTAACGTGAGTGAATTATGTTCATGAATGTTATTCTGCTTTCTAAGGTGGGAAAAGATACTTGAAGTACTTCAAAAGTTAGACAAAGTAACATCAGTATTTGTAAACTATATTGCATACCCACGGTGGGTTTTCTTATACTATTTCTGTACATGCTCCTTAAAACAATGTGTTGTAGCAGAGAATACAAAAGGAAGCATGAGAATTATGCTATCATCTGTTAAGCCATACTTTATAAAAGACCTGCAGAAATGTAAAATCATAAAAACAATGCTCAGGGCTGGAGTTGTGGCTCAGTGGTGGAGCACTTGCCTGGCCTATGTGAGGCACTGGGTTTGATTCCCAGCTAAATAAATAAATAAATAAATGTCCATCAACAGCTAAAAAAAATTAAAAAAAAAAAAAAACAATGCTAGTCTCCCTTTTTGTAGTTTTAGAAAAACTTAGGTTTTTTTAGTGAAGTATATTTATGATAACATGTAAAGGTTTTCCTAAATTATTTAATATTTTTGAACCTCTGATGTAGTAGTTATTGATGGCTATACCCCACAAAAATAAATAAAACAGATAAGCTCTTGTAGGTCCTCAATAATTTTTAAGAAGGTGAGGAAGTCCTAAGACCAGAAAGTTTAAGAAAAAAAAGACTTCTATTAAATAAGTGCTATATTCTTGATTTAACTTTTTTCTACTTTCTCTTAATAAAAGTTGTAGGATTTGTATTGTTTTTCTAAATTACATTATGATAAAATAAAATTGAAATTGAATCTTCAGCATCTTTATTTGAACTATTTTAAGTAATGGTTCTCAAAAGAAATGCATCTCAGGGCTTTTTAAAAGGCAATACAGGTGCCAGAGTCCCACTACAGACCTCTCAGCTGAGCACTCTAGGAGTATGTATCCCCTGCTCCATCCTCCAGTTGATTCTGAGTGCTTCAGCTAAAAGCCACTGTTTGAAGTGTCAGAAGATATAGATAACCCAAAGATGTTAATGAACTTGAATCTAAAAACATTTCTATTTTCAAACTTGATTTTGAAAATATTTGTCATCCTAGGTTGATAAATAAATATCTCAATTTTCGTGTTAGTGAAAAAGACTATTTCTAATTTTACAAGATCCATTCAGGTTTTGATAATCTTTTTTTTAAATATTTTTTTAGTTGTAGATGGACACAGTGTCTTTATTTTATTGCTTTGTATGTGGTGCTGAGGATCGAACCCAGGGCTTCACGCATGCGAGGCAAGCGCTCTACCACTGACATACAATCCCAGCCCCAGGTTTTGATAATCTTAAAAAACAAAACAAAAACAAAAATCAGCTACTCAGAGGCTGAAGCAAGAGGATGGCAAGTTCCAGGCCAGCCTGGGCAACATAAACCTGACTCAAAACAAAAAAATAAAAAGCTTCAAAATAAACCTAAAATTCAGAGTATCTAACGTAAGTGTTAGATAGGAATATTTAATATATTCTTAAGCTGTCACCCCAGATATGACATCTAATCACTATCTAGAGAAAAACTATTTTAAAAGTCAGTGATACTTTGGAGGTAAAAAGGTAAATAATGACTATAGTTTTTATCACACCGTGGTCTTTTCTTTCATTTTAGAATCAAGGAGAAGTATCCTCAAACGTTTGATGATATATGTCTTTATTCTGAGGTTTCTCATTTGCTGTCACACTGCACATTTAGACTTCCTTGTCGGAGATTTATACAAGAATTATTTCAAGATGTACAGTTTTTACAAGTAAGTAGAATTTGTACTATTGAAATTTGTCTTCCAAGAATAATTCTGTTTGAATTAAGTTGAATTAATATGTCTACATTGTGGAGAATTGTGTGAAGGTCGTTAACAATTTACCATGTTTTTTCCAGATGCATGAAGAAGCAGAGGCTGTGTTGGCTATACCACCAAAGCAACCTATAATTGATACATCTGCTGAATCCTGACCTCATATTTATGATGTGTATAGATATATACTATATATTCATATTTGTGGATTTCCTGAAAGCCTCAGAAAATACTGACTGACTGACTGGGCAGCAAAGACAGGAGTATCTTCTGCACTCTGTTCCAGCAATTAACTGGTACATGAACAGTTGGAACTGCTGACTTCTCTAACCAAACAACTTCCTTCTCTCCCCTGTTGAGCCCTTTGAAGGGTTCATGATTCGTTATACAATTTTGAAAATTTCAGTTACCATCATATGCAAGAGCCAAGCACTGAATACCTACATAGGTTTTCTATTTTTTCATTTTAAAAGCATAATGACAGTGGAATAATAATAGGATATGCAGAAGCACCCTTCAGTTATTTCTGAATTTTTTTTTAAGAGTAAATATAAAGATGCCTTGTTTGTTAACTAATTCGTGGAAACCAGGAATCAGTGTCTCTAAGTCTGCATCCTGTTACCACAATGGGGTGTGCTGTAACTGCTGGTATTAGAGGGGAACTTCGGCCCTTCCATATTTTCTTAATGTTTGTAACACTACTTCAGAGGTTTTTAACCTCAAAGCAAAAGAAGAGCCTCAACAACCCAGGACTTGTAAGTTATTTTTATGTTATTAGACTACATAAAGATTCTTATTTGTTTTCCATCTCTTCAGTTTTGTTGCAATGTGTTGTTATAGGCTATTTGAACCCATTAAGGTTTTTCACTACAGTTCCTGATTTTAAGATCATTTGATAGGTCAATTGAAAATATTTCCCATTTATAGAATGCATATATTTCCAGTGGACTTCCATTTTCATCAACTTCCTATATCATCATTTTAAACAGGAACGTGAGCAAGCACTATACTTTAGACCCAGAGCAAAGGAAAGCATTAAATAATACTTTGGATCTCCTGCGGAAGATAAGTTTGCCTGCAATTTACACATTCCATGGGAAAAGAAGAGCCATATTTCCTTTTAAAAAATCATTAACAAAACTCATTAAGATTAAACTTGTAGTGAAAAGCCTTAAATCCTAAATTTTAAAGCAGCAGTAATTTAATTTTTATATCAGTGTTCTTGTTTTGCACAAACTAAATAAATGCAGTGATTTTGCCTTTATCACATTTGTGAAGTTGTTAAGTTGATGAGGGCAAGGTTGTGTTTGTTTGTCTAATTTGTATATGTATAAAGATATTTGGAAATCTTTACAGGAATTAAACATATATGCAAATTTGTATATAAAAATAGCATGGCCATTATCATTAGAATGCTTGTAAATGAAAGGATTATCTTTTCTGAAATCTATATATAAATGGAAATAGAAAAAAAAAATCCAGCTGGACTGATTAGGACCCTTTTTTTGTGTAGACCATTTTTACAATTATACATCAGCTTTGACACGGTCATAGAACATTGGTTAATATTTTTCCAAGTTGCAGATCCTTTTTGTAATGTGTCTATTCTTTGAGATCTCTGTTAAAGAACCTGTGCCTGTGAACTAAGGCATAATTCACAGAGATTGTTTTTGGTTTTTGTTTTTTTTTTTTTGGTTGGTTTTTTGGGTTTTTTGTTTTTGTTTTTGTTTTAATTTACTGGCACTGAAAGTTCCCATTGGGATGAAGCATTTCATCTCACTTCCTTCCTAACACCTCTTTGACTGCACTTCAGTGAATTGTTCTTATGTGCACTGTGTAGCAACTTACATTATAACAAAGCAGATAAGGGCTGTAAGCTGCTGCTTATATTAAAAAGCAGTTCTTCAAATTTTCTCTCATAAAATTCTATGAAAGTAAAACAAACAAATTTTTTAACTTTATCACTGAACCCAAGTGTTTATTTAAATGTCAATAGTACTTCTAAGAAAGTTGCCTGTCACCTTGGTCTTTGGTCCTGGATGATTAAACTGCCTTTCCAGAGAACCAAATGTCAAAGATATTTGACCAAATAGTGGTTTAAAACTCCAAAGGAAGTAGTGTAGTAATCTTGTTAAAAATGGGAATGAGATTTTAGACATTTATTTTAAATACTACCTCAGTTAATTTAGACTATTAACTCTGTGGTTTAATCCCTCAAAAATTAACAGTGATTTTTTTTTTTTTTTGGTCACATACAAATGATCATCCATCCCTGTGCCCACCTAAGTCATCCAACCTGAAATTAAGGCTGTTTTATTAGCCTGAACAGAATTTTTGACTGTTACTTTGAAAGACATGTTTGTGTGTGTTATCATGTCAGCCTATAGCACTTACTTTGGGAAGACACTCAGAGCTTTGTGATTATCAGTATACTAAGAAAAAATCTATACTTAAATTTATAGTACTATTTGGTTTATCCATGGTTTTACTGACAGGCAGGTCTAATACATTTTCTTTGAGTACTTGTTTGTATAAAAATAGACTTTTATGATGAAAATTACATGCAGTGCCAAGTGATTAACATAGGTGTTTAAGAATATTAAATTATAGCAGAAAAGATTAGGAATGATGTAAGTGGTAATAGAAATGAGAAATTCATTTATAAATAATAGATATTACCAGGCTATAGAATACCAAAATAATGTCAACACTGTAGTTTTTCAAGATTTTAGAATTAATCTTAGTCCACATAAATTTGTATTCTTGGTAATTATTGGATAATTTGGAGGAATTTGAACAGTTAGACTGGTTGTAAACTGTGAATTTCTTATGTAAAGTGAATTGTCATTTCTAATTGACTTTTTTTCAAGAACAGGTTTCTGTTTCACTTACTAAGTACAGATAAATAAAGAAATTAGAAATTTAGTATTCATAATTAAATATGCTCTAAAATTTCTTACATTCTTATTTCCTGTTTGTGCTTAGGTTTATTTGAAGGGAGGGAAAGTGTATTCTAGTAAAATTTTTTCTAATAAAGATTATTAGCATAAGGACATTCTATAAGACAGTGACATTAGAAGAGGCTTTCCGAAGTACATGCATTATTATTATAATGTGTATGATCATGTCCTTTAGAAATGGTGGCTTTAGTAGTTTTCAGCTCTTTTGCCTAGAGCTTGAGATAATTAAAGCTGAATGTTTCAAGGCATGTCACGGTGGCTAAGTGTACAACAGTGAGATGTCAGTGCTTATTTAGATTTGTCTATTGCTATTTATATAAAATTTTATTTCATTCCGTTCAGAGAATGCCTTTTATCCCCATATTAAAGCACAGATCATTAAGCAATAAAAACCAAATTGTCTGTCATTCAAATTATAACTGCAGTTATTTTTTGCATGGTAAGAGTGAGGTGCTAATTTTGTGTGAGAAGAACTTGTAAACTACTTTGGGAAACATTTTTTGGAAGTTAGGGTTTTTTTTTTTTCCCCTTTAGTCTTATGCTTCCAGTTTTGTCTCAGATTCACAATCCATTAAAACATGGGAAGAAAGAAAAGGTAAAATTAATTGAGAGGCTTTAATAAGAACTGCTTAGAATGAATGAACATTTCAGATTTTCCAAAACCTAAATTGAGAAAGGTTCCATTGTCTCTACATTTATGAAATACTTGTTACTATCAAGAGTTTCACTATAGAGAGAATTTCATTTAAAAGCATACCAATAAAATTAATAGCAGTGCTTATCAAAGAACATTGAAACAGGTAAATCTGTAAGAATCTGTCTAGGAATATTCTTTTTTTTTTTTTAAGTTCCAGGTTCCCAGGGTAGTTTTCATTCATTATAGATTTATATGACTTCCAGAATGTTGAATTTTACGCCCTTTGGAGTATTTTTGTAATGTAGGTGAATAACTATGCCACAGCATGCATAAATTGCACATTTTGTTTGACTTTCTTTATAAAATACTTAATTTGAAAAAATATAATTTATGCCAAAAAAATGTATATCTTACAATTTTGCCACTTAACTAGGTTGATTTAGCACAAAATGCAGAGTCTTGGGGTGGAGAAGGGAAGTAAAAATTATAGATGATTGTTGAAAAATATTCCATTACTGGTCTCTCAGAAACCCTAAAGATGCATTATAAAACAAGTGATGTAAATTAGTTTTGAAAAGTGGTAAGGGATTGTGAAAAAGATCTCAGACTTAATGCTCTCTAACCACATGATTTTCTTTTTTTATTTAGTAATACGCTGCTACATATTTGGAGGTTCTGGTGTTTGTAGATCACTGAACAGACATTGAAATCTGATTTATATTGTATAACTGTAACATAGAAAGAAAAAGTATTTATATATTTTCCGTAAGAATATTTCATTGAGTTGTGTATAATTTAAATAAGATTTGTCCCTAAATTGTTTTGCTCACTTTGATTTTTTTTTGTTGTTGTTGTGGTTTTCTTGTTTTTGTATAATGTGTACAGTTTATGTCAAGGGCATTACAAGCCACCTAAAGCATAATCTTATCAAAGGGATACATTGTTAATAAAATGTACTTAAAATTCTTAAATTTGTGGTTGTATTGTTTTATTTGAAAACTTAAAACAATCTGCGGTCATACAGCCTTGACTTGAATAATGTGAGTCCCAGTAAAAGTGACTTTTCTATACCACAAACAGGGGGCTGGTTCAGTAACACCGTAGAGTGTCTCTTCCATACAATTAAAAATAACTGTTTACACTTTTAAAAACTTCCTTCATAATTTAAACAAATAGTCTTGCAGTTTTTTAAGTCACAAGTCATTATAAAGGGTTGGGAAATGGAAATATCTGCAGAAACAGCTCAATTTTTTGAAGAAATTATATATAAAATAATGATAATTCGAAGATATTGGCTTGTAGTATGAAAATTTTTACACATCAACTGGCATCATAAGATAGGCTAACTTATACCTACCCAGTGGCAGAAGAAAATACTAGGAGAATAAAATTCAGTGTCAAGGTCTATTATAATTGTTAAAATATGGGAAAATACAGCAGAATGAATCTGGCATATACACCACAGGGAATCTCACTATCATGGACATCCATAAGACTGGGGTCCTAATTAGAATAAGATATATGCCATGCTTGGTATAATTAAATTGAAATGGACTCTACTGTCGTGTAACTAAAAATAACCAATAAAATAAAAAAAATATACATATATATGGTAAAACATATGTCTTTAAGAAACAGATTGCACAGGTTGCAGGTAGTTTGGCTTTTAAGCAGGTTTCCGCATATTATTTTTCCCTTTGTCCTCTACTATGTATTAGAAATGTAGTTGCCCCAAAATAAAGTTTAAAAGAATAATCATTGTTGTCATTTTGCTGATATTTGAGAGAAGTCACAAAACAACTGAATTTTTTAAATGATGGTGCATGGGGTTGGGAATGTAGCCCAGTGGTAGAGCATATGATTAGCATATACAAAGTCCTAGCTTCAATTCCCAGCACTAAAAGGGAAAAAAGGTTTATCTTAAAAAGCGTTTGTGTATAAAAGCAAAATACTACTTCAGTATTGGTTTAAAAATTTTGTTTCAAAACTTTCTTTAATCCTTAAAGAACTAAGTCAATGACCTATGCTTGCTTAGACCTTCAAATTGAATACATCTGGGTTTTTTGTTTTACTTTGTTGTTGTTGTTGTTGTTGTAGGTATCAGTTCCACTGCTAATTCTGAAGATTTTGTCTTCCGTTATACCTCTTCCATTATTTTAAAAGTTCTACTTCATATGCAATGTGTTTAACATGTTTTCTAAATTACTTGAGATGAAGCCAACTTATCTTTCAACAGAGCCTTTAGAAGCAATGTTACACCTAATCTAACTCAACTTGATTTTCTTAAACACATTCTACTAGATAATCAAATTGATTGACTGTACTTAATATCAGCATTTTCACTTTGTGAGGCTGAGACAGGAGAATTGCAAGTTCAAAGCCAGCTTCAGCAACGGCGAGGCGCTAAGCAACTCAGTGAGACCCTGTCTCTACATAAAACACAAAATTGGGCTGGGGATGTAGCTCAGTGGTCGAGTACCCCTGAGTTCAATCCCAAGTACCAAAAAAAATCAGCATTTTCACCAAGTCTGTGACTGTTGTGTGAACAAGTCCTTGCTCCCGGTCAGATGCATTGTGGTTCCCTGCACACAACTGATTATTGCAGTGTTGGCTGATGCAGCATTTATAGGTCATGAATGCCAGTATAGCCAACAACCAAAGTATCCTGATACTTTGAGTGAATTACTACTCATTTGGTTTTAGTTACAAATTTTTTAAAAAGTTTTATGGCTATGTTAGGAAAAGTAGAGCTATATTTAGAGAAACTCTAACATTTAAGGATGAAACTATTATTTGCTTCAAAATAATGTAAGAAGGAAAAGTGAATAGGGGTGTGAAAGGCTAGAACAGCCATAGATAGTGGCTGTTGGAGCTAATGATGCTTTATAAGGTTCACTATTCTACCCTTGTATATATTTTAAATTCTCTATTGTATGTGTGTTTATTTAATCCTTCTACTGACACATGAATATAAATTTTAAAGTTTCTATATAATAGCACTTCTTAAGGCAATGCTAAGATGGCACATAGCATTGAAAACTAAGCTTTTAGAAACCAGTGTATTTGGTTGTTAACAACATTGGCGAGGAACGTTTACAGACATAAGTAGGTCAGCATGGTATTATAAAGAAAATTATTTTTCTAGGCATTTATTATTGATTGTTGCTGTACTTCAGAAAGACTTCATTCAATGTAGGCGAGTTATTGTCAAAGTTTAGTGTGAGTCTGAAGGCATGGAAAATGATGAGAAATGTGGATTCCAGGTCTCTTGCTATAGAGACTGATTAGGAGGTTTGAAGTGGTAATCATAAATTTACATTTTTAGTAAGTTCATGAGGTGGTTTATTGGCCATACTAATTGGTAGACTTTCATTTCATTGATATAAACACAAAAAATGGTGAAATGTTTTAATTAAAGCTTATTGCAATAGCAAAAGCAACTTCCAGGTTTGTGGATTACATTTTAAACAATCTAAATGAAACCTAAAATCTACAATCAACCAATGTTGTCCATACAAGTTTCAAATGAAAAGCATAATTGACAAAGGAGCATAAATAAAGGAAATGATGACAATACTGGCAATACCCCCAAAGTCTTCTCACAACTGTTAGACTAACCAAAATACTGTTTTGTTCTGTTAGGATATAACCAAATTTTCTAGCAAAAGTCTTGGTTATATTTAAGGAAAAGGTTGGAAACCTTGAACACAACAACTGGCTGGTATAGGTATATTTTATTTATTTTTTTATGTGGTGCTAAGGATTGAACTCAGTGCTTCACACATGCTAGGCAAGCACTCTGCCACTAAGCTACGACCCTAGCCTGGTATAGGTATATTTTAAAGCCATGTGAGATGTGGTTACTTCTGTAGTGTTGACACTTGGTGGCAGAGCCATGTGCATAGGCAACCATTTCCACCACACTGACAGCAGTTGACAATACTAAAGCAAACCCTCTTTGTGCTTGTTTAGAAATATAACCAATGAAGTTGGTTAGCAGGTAGGGGACAGAGAAAGGAACGACCAGGTATTGAACACTTGTTAGGTACCAAATGCTTTGCATATACGGTTATCCTGAGGTGTTCTTGATGGGATAGGTTCCAGGATCCCTGGGGATAACAAAAATAGTGGATGACAAGTCCCTTATATAAAATGGTATAGTATTTGCATATAACTTGCACATATCCTCCCATAGACTTTGTCATCTCCAATGCCTAATTCGATGTAAATGCTAGGTAAATAATTGTTATACTCTATTATTTAAGGAATAGTGACAAGAAAAATGCCTGTAATGCATTTAGAATAGATGCAATTTTTTTCTGAATATTTTCTATCCATGGTTGCTTGAAACTTCAGCTGCAGAACTCAGATATGGAGTGCCAACTGTATTGATTCAAAGGTAACAAAGTTGCTCTGATGCCAACACAGATTTCCCCCTCCATAGAACTTTTTACAGTTATGTTCAACATTGAAGTTCCTTTTTATTTATTATTTTGGCATAATAGGAATTAAAATGAGATAGAATTCTCTTTTCCCAGAGAACCTACAATCACAAAACCCAAAAGATGCTAAGTAGAAACAGGTCATTTACAAATAGTTCTGGGGGAAAAAAAGAAGAGGAGCCACAAAATGTGAGTGGAACTACTCAATGGTATATTTTTCTATTCTGAGGTAGTCAAAAATTAAGGAAGAAAATTGATGTCTACTGAACAGGAATAGGATTACCTTGACATTAAGTCAGGGTTCTTTGCTAATCCTGTTCCTTCACTGTAGTAAGTAAACTTGACAGAGGAAGAGTTATAAAGATCTTCGCACAGTTTACCTATTAGATTAGGTCTGTGTCCCCAAGAGTTAATTTTACTGGGTCAATGAACTATAAATTCTTACAATTTCAAGTCAAATCTAAAAGCTGATTTGATCTCAAACATCTCTATTAGGTTTTTCATTAAACACAATAAATTAACATTTCCAATTTATTCTGTATTGATAAATCTTCTGTGGCTTTTATCAAAGCCTTCAGTCTATTAGCTTTATCCTTTTTTTTTTAAAGTGATCAACTTTTTTATTTTTTAAATTTTTTTAGTTATACATGGACACAGTGTCTTTATTTTTGTTTATGTGGTGCTGAGGATCGAACCCAGTGCCTCACACGTGCAAGGCAAGCGCTCTGCCACTGAGCCACAACCTCAGCCCCTATTAGCTTTATCCTTAAGATATTAAGCATGAAGGTAAACTCTAATGAAAATGTTTTCTCACTAAATACTGAACTTCTAGGACCACAGCCACCCTGTACAATACTGAGGGGCCAGGTTTGTGGAGTAAGAGGTTAATGCCTATCCCTTTGTCAAGTTCAGGTCTACTGTGAGCGATGTGAGCCTGGAAGAAACAGCAACAAAGTCAACATGTCCCTATGATCCTGCCATTTCTACAGTAAGCCTGCAAGGAGAATGTTAGGTTGAAGAACTTCTGGCCTTTAGCCAAACTGTAGTGGTCTTACAAAAATAAGCCTGTAAATAGTGACAGCTCACTGGGACTAAGGGCCAAGACAGGTGGTTATGGAATGGTGCCAGCTCTGCTCCCTGTAGCATTTGTGTAAGTGTATGCACTGGTCTGGGCTGGTTAATGGTAGTGTTCACCTTGACCTCAAAGGGTCACGGAGGAGTGGCTGCTATTCTCATTAAGGGGAGGTGAGGCAAGGCATGGGGGGCACTGCCATTTGCATTTTATACTCTGAACAGTGTGCTGGCACTGGTGGATTTGTTGGAAGACTGTCCTTATCTCCAGACATGGGTGAAGCCAGTTGAGACACATAATTCAAACTGGTTTCTTCAGCTGGCATTTCTCCCAGGGAGTTCATGTAGTTTTTTTCTAGTGTTTTTAGTAAATTATCAGGTGAGGTCAATAATCCCAGCTGACGTGGCGGGTCTTCAGGAGGTGCTGAGACATGGCTACAGGAACCAGAGTCAGAAGCTGACTGATTATAGGTAAAGTTCTCAAAACAGATGCAGGGGCCAGGGGCAGGGGAATCCTTTTCTTCTGACAGGAGGTAAAGATAGACAGGCTTAATTAATTCACTTTCTGTGACTGGCTTCCTACTTTCCAGGAGCTGTGTCTTGGTCCCCTCTGGTTTATTTATAACTTCAATAGCATCCGGAATACAGTCTTTGACATTCATTATTGTCAAGTGAGGGTTCTCCTGGAAAGGAAGCAAAATATACGTAAATATAAATGTGTATCAGGGTATGTGCATCCAAGTATATTGAGCATGTGAAATGCACTTAGAGCTTCAATTTTGTTACCTTTCTTCCTGCTCACAAATTAACCTGAAGGTGGTGTTGAAAAACCCAAAGATTTCCCTCAACAGAAGAAATCAAAGTTCTAATCACTTCTATCTTTCTTTCTCTTTCTGTTTTTTAATAACTACCCCTAAGCCCCCACTCTCTCCTAATGCTGGGCTGGAACCCAAGGCTGCACACATGCTAGGCAAGCACTCTAACTTTGAGCTCCACCTCGCCAATCACCTACTTCATGGCTGTGGGAGCAGAGGTGCCTCTAATTTGTCATATTTTTCTGAAGAGGTCTAGGAGAGTGCAATTGCTATGGCCCCAATTCGCAACAAGTTCTTTCTTACCTTGGATTTTATTAATGACAGAATGCTGCTCTTGTAAGGGTCTGGGATGTCAGGATAACACTTCTCTTTCACCCTATAAAAACAGTGATAATGAGATGAAATCTCATGATTTAGTGAAATCAATAAGATAAAGAATTCTGGAGTCAGATTCCTGGGTTCTGATCCTTGCTCTATCCCTTATTAAGCAAATTGCCGAGCTCCCCCATCGCCTAGCTCCTCCTGGTTGAGTAGGTGGAGGTAAGAGCAGTGCTCACAGGGCTGTTTCAAGGTTGAAGTGGGTTATTCTATTTAAAGCATTTGGAACACCATCAAGCACATAAGGACAAATATGAGCTTGGGCTATTGATAAAAATATTTGCAATATCTTAATTTTAAGTGGTCATTATTTTCCTCATGTATTGACTTGGAAAGCAAAACTGTCACAAAAAACTACGTATTCTCACATACGCCTCCTCCATCCTTTCCCTTTTCAGAACTTTTTTTTTGAAGGGGGTACCGAGGATTGAACTAAGGGGCACATGACAACTGAGCCATCCCCAGCTGTTTTTTTTTTATTTTGTATTTTATTTAGAAAGAGGGTCTCACTGAGTTCCTTAGCGCCTCACTTTTAACGAGGCTGGCTTTGAATTTAACAATCCTCCTGTCTCAGCCTCCTGAGCTGCTGGGATTACAGGCATGTGCTCCTGCGCCCATGTCATTTCCATCTTACTAAGCTCTTCAGGTTATCTCTCACTTTCCTGGATAAAACCTTCCTCACGCACTTACCACTCACTTTTCCAGTAGCATGCTACTATGATGAGCAAGACACAGAGAATCATGGGCAGTATTATGCGGATCAGCAAATGGGCTAGAGAAGGAAAAAGAAAGATATATTTGTAATGAGTATTTCTACCTCCTCAAAGGAATAAAAATAAATTTGTGAGCCAGAATAGTTTACATGTTTATTATCCCCCAAATGTTCATTTATGCATATTTCAATGTGAGTTTTACCAAACAGTGGAGGGTGGGGGGGCGAGGACTGACCCATCAACCCACACAGGGAGCCCTTTGCCATCAGCCAACACTGTGACTCAGACTCAGTACCTCTCTGATAAAGTGGACCATGATTCTCACTTCCCCAGTTGCTCCCAGGATTAGAATGATACTTTTCCCATCCTTCCCCAAGCTTCCTGGCAGGTGGAGAGTACCTTCCTGCCTCTTCATTGGGACTCAGCCATATGCGTTGGCTTGGCCGATGAGATGTTCATAATGGTGATGTGAGGAAGTAGAAGCTTGAGATGTGCTGGCAGAGTCTGGCTAGCCTTCTTGTGCTCCTGAAATCCACTATGGGAAGGGTTCACTCCAGGCAGCTGCTGCCCATTTAGCCTGAGTCCCAGGGTGAACTACTATGTAATAAACCTGAACCTGACTAAAGCTGGAGTCCAGCTTGGCCCAGCCTAGATCAGCCAGGCCACAGGTGATCTGTAACCCATGAGCAGAATAGAAATAGTTGTGGTATTGGCACTGAGACCTGTTACATACCATTCCAAAACTGACTAGTGCAACTCTTCTAGTTAGCCTCAGATAAAATTAGAATATGTCTTAACCTGGGAGAATCATTTCATTTTTCATTTCCTTTTTTGTACTGAGACTAAGACCCAGGACCTCACACATACTAACAAAGATCTCTACCACTGACCTACATCCCAAGTTCTTTTTTCTTTTTTTGACACAGGTGCTCACTAAGTTGTCCAGGCTGGCTGGCCTTAAACTTGTGATCCTCCTGCCTCACCCTCCCAAGTAGCTGGGATTTATAGATGTGGTGTCATGGTGCCTAGCTGTGTGCTTCTGTTTTGAATCTTCCTGTTCCCATCTTCCTGTTCCCATTCTTACAATTAGGTCAATTAATCATGCACCTGGTTTGGTAAATACTCATAATGCAAATTGCTCAGGGACTTTGGGCTCTAACAGTTATTATAGAATACTAGGTACTTATATACATGGGTATTTATGATTCTGTTCAATCCATTTGCCTCCTCTGTACTCCCCACTCCCTATCTCTATCCCAGGCTACCCTGGAAAAAGTGGACCTTGATTTGAGGGCAGCAGTGTTGTGGATGATGTTGCAGCTGGGAAAGGAGAGCTGGCCTTGGGCAGAAATGTAAGAGGCCTAAGCAAGTACCTCAACTGACCCAGCCTGGTCTCAAATTAACCTGGCCCCAGGGCAGGGGAGAAGTGCTTTCTTCCCAACTCTTTCACTAAGAACAGCTTGCTCTGTGGCTCAGCCCTCGTAAATACCATAATTGATTTGAAATTTGGTTAAATCATGAATGTAGTTGAGAACAAACCTGGGACCTAACAATGTTTCCAAATTTTCTACTACATTACTAAACCTTTTAGTGAAGCATAATACAAGTTGAATATCCTTTCCTTAAAGCACGTGGAGCCAGAATTTTTTTGGATTTCAAATTTTTGTTGTTGTTGTTGTTGCATTTTGTTATGCTGCATACATGTGATGAGATATTTGTGTTTCCTGTGCACCTGCTAGCCTGAAGGTATTTTACACAATATTCTTAGTGCACTTGCACTTTGACTCAAGGTTCCTTCACTGAGGTGAGGCTGTAGGGATGGATGTCATGTCAGGTAGAACTGCTGACCCTGGAGGGCCCTGCCTGGTGACAGGGATACACACAGCTGCAGATGCAGGTGGCGGTAATTCCTGCCGGTTCATGGCTAGACCATCACGTGACCTTCTGTCTCCAAGCCCAAGTCCAGAACTCAAATCAGTTTAAGCTTTGATTAAATAATGATTCACATTATTTGAGCACTTTTGTCAGTGAACGTTAATTTACAATTCATTTCCAGGTTATTTTCCTTCCACTGCAGCTGTGTGTGCCCTTATCACCTGTCAGCACTTTGGGGTCAGCAGTTCTACATGATATGACCTTCCTGTCCTTTCAGTTCTGCTTTCAGGAAAGAGACCTTGCAAGCATCAAGGAGTTGGTGACTTCTGGCAAGACTTTTGAGCCTGTCTGCTTTACAAAGAAGAGTGTCTTCAAGATCCCTTCCAACATGGACTTCCTCTGAGTCCATCTTGGAAGACATTCTTTTCTCTCCTGCCTGCATTACTGTCTATCTTCTCTCACCACTGGATCTTGGGATAGCAGGGTTGGCTAGGATACATTTTTCTATCAACCAGTTCTTTCCATTCTTCTTTCTTGCTTTCTCCATCCTTCCAGCCAAATGCATTTTGAAAAGACCCAGGTCTTCATCTCACCCTTTCCCACCCAAGTACACAAATGTGGAGCTAGAGAATGTGCCCCTGCCTGGCCTCTGCCCCACTGATCTCTAATTGCCCCTGGAGGCTTGGCAAAGCAGGAAGCAATCAATTTGCCATTAGGAAAACAGCCAGAAGGAAGATTGGCTGCAGAAAGCAATTCTGTTGACAACCACCAATGTCTGCCTGCTCCCTGTGGCTCTTTCACCATCAGTAAAACATACTGTGATTTTCCAAGGATTCTGAGACTGAACTCCAGCGAAGGACCTCAGGGTAGGCTGAGAGGGGCAAGAGGAAGCTTCCAGTCATAAACTGGTCAGAATAACTCCAACTCCTTCCTGATTTTTGGAGTGGGATTAGGTGTAACAATGTGTGTGTGTGTGTGTGTGTGTGTGTGTGTGTGTGTGAGTGTGTGTGTAATCAAAAGAGAAAGAGGGAGAGAAAAAGGGTTGAGAAGAAAAGTTTGAAAATTTCTGATCTGGAAAAAAATCTAAGGCAACATTTCTATAACTTGCAGGTTTCCCAAAAACTCCAAAGGAAAAACTTCTGATTTGGAAAAACAACTCACAGTGCTCATCTGGCGTTGTGACCTTCGTGAAAGTACCATTGGGGCCCTCGCCAACTCTTGTGTATGAAGTGACAAAAAACTCATAGGAGGATTCCGGCTGTAGGTTTTCCACAATGAATGTCTTTTTTCTCGGGTCATCAATGTTGTATTTGCAACATATTGAGTCACCTGTGGTTTTTAGAATTTTTTTCAAGAAATAAGAATTATTTTTTTTATGAGCATGGTAGAGATCTCATGGCAGAGATGGACATATACTCCTGTTGCCTCGGCACTGTCAGCATTCTTTTTTTTTTTTTTTGAACAATTTTTTTTTAGTTGTAGATGCACACAGTATCTTTATTTTATTTATTTTTATGTGGTGCTGAGGATCGAACCCAGGGCCTCACGCATGCAAGGCAAGTGCTCTACCACTGAGCCACAATCCCAGCCCCCTGTCAGCATTCTTAAATCAACCAAAAGTCACATTATTTCAGCACCCTGGGGAAAATCTTCAAGAGATGGCACCATAAGCAAAAAATTCACTAAACAGGCATTGTTGGTGACCCAGGTAGAGCACAAAAAACTGACGAGACAGCGAGGCTTGTAAAAGGCTTAAAAATAAGTTGTAATAGCATTTGACAAAGTTGAAAAAAAGGGTAAGAAAGTTTCCTAAGTGGCAGGATCCCTCAAGGAGCCAATTACCAACCCCCACCCTAGTCTTGTTTAGCCCACTCATTTGTCTACATACTCCTTTGGATCATTAAATCAAAGGGAAAGGGAATTCAGCCTGGCCACAGATATGGTAGCCTTTGTAATACTTTTGAATAATGAGATCTCGGCAGTGTAAAAGAATAAATAAAAATAAGTGTTACCTGAAAGAGCCACCTTTTCAAATCCTGGGTGGCACTGCCTGGCCCTGGCTTTCAGGTAGACATAGTAACCTTGTATAAAACCAGGCTGGGACTCAATGAAATACTTCTTCCAAGTCAGAGCGAAGGAGCGGGAGGTCAAGTTAGTAATGTTCACTTGAGGGTTGTCTGAAGGAGCTGGGAAGGGAAGTTAGGGTAAGAAAGGACTCATGATTTGGAAATAGTCTCAGAAATAAAGAAACCAAAGCCAGTTGTGGGGGCTGTAGAAACTTAAACAGTTTTATCTGTTATCCTAAAGTATTTATGCCTGGATATCACTGGTGAGGGCTGAGGAGTTGAGCAATATTCTCGTTTAAGCTTTGCCTTTCACAGATGAAGAATTAGATGCCCAGAAGAGAGACTAAGTAACTTGCATAAGAAGAAAAAACGACAACAACAAAAAAATGATGAAATCCCCTTCTTAGACTTGATTGTGTCCTTGAATTCTAAGTAGTGTTTGAGAGAAGACCCAACCCGAGAACTTACTGAAGGGAAGAAAAGGAGGAGGAAGAAGCAAGGTTATGTTCAAAGAAGCAGCAGGGATCTGCAGAACTCTGGTTCCCAGGTCGAGGCAATGAAAAACAACCCAAGTGTCATGGAAAAAATCTGGACTCATTTATTCTGAAGCCTTATTGGGTCTGCTTCCACACACACTTAGCCACACACACGGACACACAGGCAGAGGGCACACTTGCCCACCTCAGAGCCAGCTCAGAGCCAGCTGTGACCTGTGGATCAGCTGCCCCCAGTGAAGGAGTCTGAGACTCCATCTGATGTGCTGCGCAGCTTTCAGCCAGCCTGAGACCTCAGATGCCAGAGGAGGTGAATAAGCACTCTCAGGGGACAGCAAAAATCCCATGCACTGCTGGGGGCAGTGGTGGAAGTTCATGGGGCAATTTCACAACATATCTGAAAAGTCTTAAAAATTGTAAGAGAGATGAAAAAATATTTGAGAAGTTCAAATCCTTGGATGTAAGTATTTCACCTCTGGGGCTTTCATTAAAAATCATTATCATGAATATGTTTTAGACATTATTTCAGACTTAGCTGAAATAATGTTGATTCAAAAAGGGCATGAGAGATTGTGCCAAGGAAGAGAGAGGTCTGAGGCTTGGCACTTGGGCTATAAAGATACTGAAATTGAATTTTACAGTTTATTGTCAAAATTACTGTAATCATTCTAAATTGTCCAACATGCATATATAAAATGGGGTACTTTTCAGTCATGAAAATGATGTGATTCAATAATGTGTAGTGACATGAATCAAAAAAGTAATTTACAGCTGGGCGCAGTAGCACACGCCTGTAATCCCAGTGGCCTGGGGGCTGAGGCAGAAGGACAACTGAGTTCAAAGCCAGCCTCAGCAACAATGAGGCACTGAGCAATTCAGTCTCTAAATAAAATACAAAATAGGACTGGGGATTTGGCTCAGTGGTTGGGTGCCCCTGAGTTCAATTCCCCTTATCCCCCCTAAAAAAAGTAATTTACAAATTGTGCAGATTAAGATCTCATTTGTCCTTAAAAGTGTCTATCTGTAGAAAGAAAGGAATACCAGGACATACATAAAATATTCTCTCTGGCTTTATGCTTCTGGGTGTTCAAATTACCAATGACTTCATCTTGTTTTGCATAACAATTTGAAAATCGCCTTTAATGAAAATGTCGTATATTTGTGTGATTAAAAAATAATTTAAAAATCTCAACTCCCAGAATAAATAGAACCATGAAAATTAAGAGGATAAAATATTCCAAAACCCAAAGCTAAGAATCTATGGATTGTTTTGAACCAATCCTTATAGGAAGCATATTAGATTCTTTAAACTTACCCAGTTCCTGAGAGTATCCTGTTTTATTCTCTAGTAAATATGCAATCCGCTTCGTAGAAATTGCATAAATTCTGAAGTTATATCGTACTCCTGGTCTAAAAGTATCTAGAGAAGAAAAGTCAATAACTTTCAGTAACACGGAATGACAATCTCTTTTGCTCAAAAAGGAAAATGATGCGAAATGAATTTGTGTTCCCCTAATAGTTTTCTTCTCAGGACTTCTGCGTTTTTCTCCACCATTTTCCCTCCTTCTGTTGAGTCCTGGAATCCCCTGCGTGGCCAACACTTGAACCCATGGTGTTGTCTCTCACAAAGCCTGCAGGGATTGTCATGGACTGTGTCTTCTTGAGTAACAACTCTCAAATATGTCCTTATCCATGTGCATAAAACTGGGTGCAGAATCATGCCAGACACATAAAAACAGTTCAAATTCTCCTCTTTCAATTTTGAATTTCCTTATAGTTATTTCCTTCTTTCTTCCCACGAAAGCCCAATGTCTAGAAAGCTTTGCTTGCACTTCCTTCTTTCCCCTCACACCTGCACCACTGCAGTCTGCGTCTATAACCCACCATGGTACTGAAACTGGCAGGGAACCCAGACAACTCCCACATTGTCCCTTACCCTAGTGATGGTGCTTCCCACCCTCCTGCTGAAGCCATAAATGGGCTCCTTTGACTTTGCTAAAGTAGCAGTTATCAAATTATAAATCCAATGTGGAGATGAGAGTTCCACTTCTACAAGTTTATTTATATTGAAAGTTGATTCTTGACTCCAAGTCAACTCTGTCCTAATCATCTCCCAAATCCACACACTTCTCCACTTTTGTAAATGCTGTCGTTCAACGGTTACAACGTCCCTCTTCCACTCATTTGAGACAGCTAATGTAGAGGAACAAGGTCATCAAATCGAAAACTGATCCAAACCTTAGGTCTCCACACTTCGCAAAAATAAATTTAAAGCTCAGATCTGAGAATACATTCTTATAAAATCTGAACTCCTAGCATTCATGTTGGATTTGTGATTTCAAAATTATCAACAGCAAAATCAAAGCATCTGTGGGGTAGACCAGAAATACTGGTGAACTTGCTGCAAGGGGATCTGCAAAACTCTGGTTCCCAGGTCGAGGCAATGAAAAATGGCCCAAATGTCATGGAAAAAATCTGGGTTCATTTATTCTAAAGCCTTATTGGGTCTGCTTCCACACACACTTAGCCACACACACAGACATACAGGCAGAGGGCACACCTGCCTGCCTCAGAGCCAGCTGTGACCTGTGGATCAGCTGCCCCCATGTTAGTAACATGGAAGTTCTCCTCACCTAAGCTGATGAGTGTACTTGTGATATTGGGATCCAGTTTCTTCCACTGCAAATCACAGAACAGGTCCTGGAGATGCTCACACCAGTCTACAACATAGCCTATGACATCTCCAGATTGGGGTTTCCAAGACATCAAGAATCCATCCTCTTTGCTGTTAATTCTTTCTTCTTCAACCTCTTCTGTTCCTGTGTAGAAACAGCAATGCTTTTGATTTAATTAATTATAATTTTTAAAAAGTTAGTAAAGAAGAAAATAAACATGCATGTGAAATGTATCTGCTATAATTTGCATCTGAAATATTCCTCAAAGGCCTGTGTGCTGAAGCCTTAGTCCCCAGAGCACACTGCTATTGAGAGATGATGAGTTATAGTTGGAAGAAATCATTAGAAGGGTGCGCCCATGAAGGGGCTGTTAGGACCCTGCCCCTTATTCTCTCCTTTCTCTCTCCCTTCTTCCTGGTCACCATGAGGTGATCAACTTTGCTCCACCACACACTGTCTACCATGGTCTGCTGCCTCACTATAGGCCCCCAAACAATGGGCCAACTGCCATGAAGTAAAACCTCTGTAAGCCAAAATACACCTTCTCTCCTTATAAGTTATCTCATGTATTTTGTCATAGTAGTGGAAAGCTGATTAACACAATAACTGACAAGTAAGAATCTCTCCCTTTAATGGCTGCAGAGGCTTGAATGGGGCTTCCCACTTTCCAGAAAATACACCTGCATCTCACATACACCTCATCTTGATCCTCTCAGATACAATTAGACTTTGGCACCTAGAACAAGGGTTGGCAAAGTATTGCCAACAGGATGATTCTGGCTTCTGAGGCTAATTTTTACCATGACCCTTGGGATAAGAAGAGTTCTGTTAAAGACAAATAAACCAACAAAGAAGAGTATAAAATATATAATAGACACTGTATGACCTGCAAAGTCTAAAATATTTACTATCTGCTCCTTTACCCACAAAACATTGCTGAGGGTTGAGGATGTAGCTTAGTGGTAGAACAATTGCCCAACATGAGCAAGGCACTGTGTTCCATCTCCAGCATGACAAAAATAAATAGATAGATAGATCAACTAATTAAAAATGGTTGCTGATCCTTGACCTAGATCCATAGCTGGTACTCAATCTGTTTTCAAAAACTATCTGTTGACTGAATGACCAATGCAGCTTTATCCCCGCCCCCAAAATATTAGCTATCCCTGTACAAACTGCTACTTCTGAGCTGTTGGGGCAGAAATGGAGTAGAGGACAAAAAAAGAAAAACCATCAGGTAGGTTCTGACTTGAGCCATGCAAGAGTCAGGGTATCATTTCTGACAGAGGCTGCCATCTCCACATATTTTATACATCAGGGCAGTTTTCCTAACATCTGACAATTGGAGGAAGAGTGATGCAGCCTCAATGAACTACCAGTTCTGCTGATTTCAAGCAGAGCCACACTTTGGCCTTGGAAGAAGGCCAAAAGGAAGAAGATTTCACCTATTTCTACTCACTTACTCTAAAATCTAATTTGTCTATGTACAATTCAAATTTCACTAGGCCTGCTGCCTGTCATCAGGCAGTCCTGATTACTGAACTCTGGTGAGGAAGCATGGTGCTCATGACTTGTCTAGGCCACCAAATTGTTAAATGGCTGGGGACACCCAAAGGAATGGATAGGTAGAGGAAATCTTTTCTTAATCACTTTGTTTATTC
The DNA here is from genome assembly GCA_028644305.1 of Xerus rutilus. Classification (NCBI taxonomy): domain Eukaryota; kingdom Metazoa; phylum Chordata; class Mammalia; order Rodentia; family Sciuridae; genus Xerus; species Xerus rutilus. The sequence goes on along the minus strand of CM053405.1, from coordinate 28,048,975 downwards.
TTACTGACTGAACTTGAATCCCAACTTAGGGCTGTTACTCTTTGCAGTCTGTTTCTTGAAAATTGCAAATATGTTTTGAGAGACGGAGGTAGAGGAAATCTTTTCTTAGTCACTCACACCCTGGTGTGAACTGGATTAACCTTGTTGATTTTTCTCATAGCACATGAGTAACTTTACACACACTAGTGATTTAAAAGCATGGGCCAGTTAAGGAAGACTGGATGGAGCCTAACACGAAAGGGTCCGAGAGTCTGATGGCAGGGCATGGAAATGGAAATGGTAGGAACCCACAGAGAAGCCCCCTGAATTGGTAACAGCACACAGCAGCGTTGTCTATACTGGCGGCACGTGAGACAGTCTTTTATCTACCAGCTTCCACCAGCTGCACCCAATGCCCACTTTCCTTTTCTGGCCTTAATGAGGTCAGAATGTAATTATTCATCTCCTCTCTATAGCTCTTCACAAAGCAAAGTCACTCTGAACACTCCTGGAGTTTCTCTTCTGGAGCACAATACTAATTTCCTTTTCTTATCTGACACATACTGAATAATTGTTTAAAAAGTTAAAAAATGAAAAAATACCACACTTTAATCCAGCGAACTTAACCCAAATTTAAACCAAACTTGAATCATTGGTACAACACAACCTGCCACAGCCTCATAAGCACTACCTGGAGAGTTTAAAAGCAAGAACTGAAGGGCTCATGTCAACTACCCATTGCCTTATACCCCAAGTGCATTGTGCCATAGTGCGTGACAATGGTTTATGATTTCCCACCTTTTCTGTGGCAGTCTCAAGGAGATTCATATCAGTATTGACTTTGCATGCAAGGTCCTTTCTACCTTGTTTGCTCTTTCACAGTTTGAGGGAGTGGCCAGTTATCACCATTCACTCTATGAAACTGTCAAAGCACTTAGGAAAGAGGATGCCAGTTCTCCTTATGACCTCTGGAAATGTTCCTGGGCTTTTGGTAAGTGACAAAGACTGACCACATTTTTTTACAATACTATAAATGCAACTCGTATTTCAAAGTCACAGGGCACAGAAGTGCGGACTCTACTTCCAGGGGAAGACTGCCTGTGGGGCTGTGCTTACTTGAATAAATCTGGGATAATTTCCTAAATGTGCTTCCCTGGCCATGGCTGAGACCTTGCTACTGTGAGGCAGTGCCCCACTGAAGCATGTGAACACACCTGGCCCCAAAGGAAATGACTCAGTGTTTGCCTCTAGATGTTTTGTCTTTCCAAGTTCACATCTTCTCAATCTATCCAATGATACTTAGTCATATCACTACTATTTTCCTAGAGAATGAAATGAAATCAACCAAAAAACAACTCACTATTTCCAGAGTCTCCAGAGATGATAATCACGGATGCTGGGGAAGTGCCCACACTGTTGTTGGCTGTGATGTGGATTTGGTAAGAACCCTGGTCAAGAGTTAACTTCACATTTCTGCTGGGTGCAGGCACAGGGTGGAGCTCTGACGTGGATGGTTTGTCTAGATTTTCTACAACCACATTATAGAACAGGATCTTGCCATTGGCATGAAATTTTGAGAGTGGCTGAAAAAAAATTGATGATTATTTTAAAATGGACTTTCATTTGAAAGGACTTTGTGTAATTACTTTTTCATCTCTTCTGGTCCCTCAATTTCCTGACACATGGGTGTGGAAGGAAACACACACACACACACACACACATAGCAAATTCCAACAGATTTTTTATTAAAGAAATTTTTTTTAGTTGTAAATGGATGCAATGCCTTTATTTTGTTTATTTTTATGTGGCACTGAGGATCAAACCTAGTGCCTCACACATGCCAGCCAAGCACACTGCCACTGAGCCACAACTCCAGCCCCAAATTCCAACAGTTTAATAGAGAAAATATCATCTTCACCAAGCTTAGAATCAAACATTCCAATCTAAAACATAAGTGTGTAGAGAAAGCAGTCATTTGCACATGATCCTCAAGATGTAATATGTCCAGAGAGGAGGTCCCAAGTCAGCAGTCAAGAGAAAGGGAGATTCTTTAGTTTGGGGCGGTGGGGGGAGGGGGACGGTGGAATTGGGGAGGAAGCAGAGAGAAGACAACCCATAAATAGAAATTATAGCGTCCTGCAGCCTTTGCAGAAGGAGCCTGGGCCCTGGTGCCATCCCCTTGTCCAGTTCACAGTCCCCTCACTCAGAACCTGTGTTCCTGCTTCTAAAAGATCCTTTAGGTTGCAGAGAATCTGCCAACATAGTCCCAGGCCAATGTCTAGGGTCTGTTCCTTGGGCTCGCCTTCCCTAGGACAGACTGCCCAGGTGTGTACCTCCCTAGACCTGAGACCAGAAAGTGGCTTTCTGCTTGAGATATGGACAGAACCTGGATGTAAGACTGGCAGGTCCACATGTGTGAACACTGAGGTCCTTGCAGAACATGGAAACTAGAGGTGGGGGAAAAAAGCAGGATGGGCTGTGGCTAGAGGTCAACCCTCTCAGCATTACCATGCTTTACACTCTCTTTTTCACCACATCCTCGCCAGCACTTATTGTTGCTGGTATTTTGGATGGCTGCCATTCTGACTAGGGTGAGATGAAATCTGAGAGTAGTTTTGATTTGCATTTCTCTAATGGCTAGAGATGTTGAACATTTCTTCATATATTTGTTTATTGATTGTATATCTTCTGAGAGGTTTCTATTCAGCTCCTTAGCCCATTTATTGATTGGGTTGTTTGTTTTTTTGGTGTTAAGTTTTTGAGTTCTTTATATATCCTGGAGATCAGTGC
>CM053405.1:28010705-28045706 GCA_028644305.1 Xerus rutilus | reverse complement strand
AATGGATAAAGAAACTGTGGTACATATACACAATGGAATATTATTCAGCAATAAAAGAGAATAAAATTATGGCATTTGCAGGCAAATGGATGGAATTGGAAAGCATTATGCTAAGTGAAGTAAGCCAATCCCAAAAAACCAAATGCCGAATGTTCTCTCTGATTAGTGGATGCTGATACATAAGGGGGGTGGGAATGGGGAACATAGGAGAAATGGAGAAACTCTAGATGCAGCGAGAGGGGGGAGGGAAAGGGGAATGTGTAAAGATGGTTGACTGAGATCGTCATCACTACCCTTGGTGCATGTATGAAGACACAAATGGTGTGACTTTATCTGGTTTGCAACCAGAGAATTGGAAAAACAGAGCTCTATATATGTGCTATGACTTGAAATGCAACTAAATAAACTAATTAAAAAAAAAACAACACTCTCTTACTCCAAGTTCTGAAAAGAAGGCTGGTCTTCCAGGTGGTCAGGAAGTATATTAGGCCAGAAAGCATAATATTTTATATTATAGTTTTATAGCTTGTTTATAACTTTTAAATATAAATAATATTAATATTTAAATATTCATAATTTAAAAATATGGTATGTGGTTTTCCACATGTACCCTTGCCCTGAGCTTTGCAAAGTTAGGGCTGGGCCTGAGTAGAACTTACGGAGAAGAAGATTCTAGAAATCAGGGTTGGCCATCAGTGACATGGGCTGTCAGGAAAGTAGCAGTGCTAGTGTCAGGATGTGAAGGAGGAGCGGGATTCCTCAGCTGGGGACGCAGTTCCCTTGGACTAGTGCTGAGATCTCTCCCAGCCTCTCTTGGGAGGCTGTACCAGTTCTCACAATTTCACTGTGAGGGACACAGTGGAAGCAAATTGGGCTTTTTTGAAGCTGCACACCTTACCTTCCAGAATAAGGTCACAATATGACTTCCATTCTCTGACTTCACTATTCTCCAGACATCAGGAGCCTTGGAGGGAGCTGAAATTAACCAAAGGCAAATTCTTGGGTCACAATGTGTGTAGAACAACTGCTTTCTAAGGCCACAACGAGCGCCTGCCCTCCAGAGGCCTGCTTCTCACCTCTTCAGTCTCTGCGACTTCTACCCAATTGTCCACAACCACCGTTCACTCCTCACTAGGTGCATATAGTAGGGACTTTAAAAAAAGCATCAGCTGGCCCTGAATGTGACACCAAACCAGACACCTTTTTAAACGTCAAGCCTCAGAACTTTTGGAAACTGCCAAAGAATTCTGCAATTATTTTCTAGATCAATTCCAAGAGGTGAGTTGGGTAAATTTCGCCTGTTTTGACTTTCCAGATGCAGATCATTACTACTTCCTTGCAGGATTCGCAAAGGCTACAGCTGAAGAGCACTAACAGCAGCCCCCTAGGGGCAGGAAGCACAGGGCTCTTCCTTGCCTTCCTGATTCCACCTGGTTGGGCCTTCACAGAAGTCAGAGCCTGGAAGTGGAAATGCCTCCTTGCCCCCCCTGCAGCCTCAGCACCAGTCAGCTGCCTGAGGACACACAGGGCACCTGCTGCCCCAGTCCCTGTATCCTGACTCTCACCACACTATTTGAGAATACTTTGATTCCTTGTCTCTCTGTCAATGAACTGTGAGATCCCTGGGGCCAAGGGCCTTGGCTCATTTGACTTTAAGACCCTAGCATCTGGGAGCTCCAGTTGTATGTAGCTCAGTGGTAGAGTGCTTGCCTAGCATGTGTGAGGCACTGGGTTCAATTCTCAGCACACATAAGAATAAATAAATAAAATTTAAAAAGACCCTACATCTGGCTCAGGGACTGGTACTTAATGTAAGTTTTATATGCTTTTTTTAATTCAAAAAGCAAACTAAGAAGGAACACAGGAAACAACGTACTTAAATATCTCAATCTTTTCTTGTCCCTATCCCTCCCTCAAATGATTGTTTGATTGACTAGTTGATCATATTGTAGTGAATTACCCTTGGTTATTCAACTTATCATGAGAAGGAATCAGTCTTTTTTAAATCCACATCAACCCTTGATACCTCTGAATAAAATTATTTGAGGGGCATCTCATTCTTACAAGCCCCCCCCCCAAATAGCTAATATTTATATTGGACTCCAAGCTCAATGCCCAGTATTCAGCTGGTTTGTAAATTACTATTCAAAATCAAAGAGTGCTATAACATAGTTGATAACACTATACATTTATATACAATACAGTTTCTACTGTGGTGTCATTAATTCTGTGTGTGCTTACTGTGGTTTTTCTTATGATTGCAATCCACCAAGCATTGAGATTTCCAGTATTAAGCAAAGTGCTATCAGAGATAAATATCCATAAAGTCACTCTAGATGAATCTAGAGTCATAGATTCATCTCAATTTCGTATCATCATCAAAAGTAAAGAAAAGCATTTTCAGGGTTTATTATACCATAATCTAAAGATCCTCTCCCCCTTTGCCATTTTCGTTTTGCACAAAATTATAATTATGATGTTAGAATCAATTTACAGCAAACAAACAAAAACCCCAAAGCAAAACAGCATTATTGAAGTAAAAATTCCTTAATAAAACATGGCTGAGGAATATCCCATATCCTATCAGGAACAAGGTTTCCCACAACAGGAATTCTTGAGGAGTTTGCATCCCTTGGAAAAATTCCTGGAGTCTTGGTGGGCAAAAACCCTGGAGGAGTTGGAGAGGACATGGAACTCACTAAAGCCCATCTCCATGTGTAGATTCTACCAGCTGCCCTCATGGTGCCCAAATTAGAGCCACTGCCTTAAAACAGCTTTCACAGAATGTGGCAGAAAGAGCTCTGCCAAGCTGCACGCAAACAAGAAGATGGAATGAAACACACAGTGTAATCCTTCCTGTGGCCGTAAACAGCCAGGGCTTGAATAGACATGATCACAAAGCTGTGATCGCAATGCCAAGAGAGAGGACACTGGAAACCTAGTTCTGGTCAAGGTGGAGCTCTGCAGCCAGGCTTCCTGGGCATGAGTCGCAGCTCAGTCACTCACTGGCTGGGCCAGTGAGATCAGTTCACCACTCTGCCTCATTGTCCTCACCTATTAATAGCACCTGCACAAGTAGCGAGGATTAAAACAACTGTGGGCACATAGAGCTATGTCTGGCACAGCACAGGTGTGAACTGCTGTGTTATTCTTGTGTCTCTGCCATTCACTAACATTGTCAACTGAGTGAGTCTCTTGAATCCATGGGTGTAAGTTCCCTCATCTGGAAAATGGACAGTGGTAATACTTTATTATCATGAATTGGAAAGAGCTGGAGGCAAAACCAGACCATCTCATCTCTTTAGGTCCATTTGAGCTCTGGGACATAGTTATTTGAGAAGAAAGCTCTGTGCCATCAATACTCAGAAAACCCTGCCACTTAGAGCTTGCAGAGGCTCCCAGAGTGCCACCACTGGAGCAAACAACTTACTAATAAAGATTAAGGCCCCAAATATCAACATTACATTTCCAAACACAGCCTGAGGCTGTTCCATATGAGACCAGTGCTGTCCATGGCATTAACACTTCTATTCGACCCCAGCCCTGAATTAAAGGTCTATGTTAATTTACGCAGCCCCAAATCCAATGTGCATCCAGCAATAGCAGTGGCTTAGAAATGACTTTAGAAAAATGAAAGGCAAGAAAGAAAATGTATACTAGAAATAATACTGACCTCAAATGTTTGAGACTGATGTCTCCCACTCATTAGGCATTGACCCAATTTTAAAAGATGATATCCTGTTTTTATACTTGCCCCTTAGAGTTTAGTACAACTAAAAGCTCTTAGGGAAGCCAGCCCATCTCTGGGGTTTAGATCCATAGATTAAGTGCCAGGGAGCTGAACATACCAGCTTCAGGGGTGGTGAAGTTTTTAACCGTCCATTCACTCCACTTCCAGAAGTGGTTGGCAGTAGCACAGCGTACACGGGCCACATACTCTGTATCAGGCACCAGTTCCTCAAAGAGGCGCTCGCCATCCACCTTCATATCAACACTGTGCTGCTTGATTGAAAAAGAGAAGAAAGGGAAAAAGAAGACAGAAGTATTGATGAGCATATACTACAAAGCCAAATCAGGACACAGTAAATCCTAATTTGGACTAAGACCAGGTCTTCTTCAGGGAGGGAAAAAAAAATCCCTAAAGTTATCTTCCCTCCTCTACAAATTTATGATTAATGTCATGTTCCTTTTTAAACAGATGATCTACATTTAAACATTTTAAACTGATGATCACAGATGAATCAGAGTGTGAAGTGATTCTATGGAGCAACCTCTCTGTTCAGGACAGAAGAGGGATGTGAACATTAAGCAAGATTCTTACTTGTATCACTTTTCCATCGCCTTCCAGTTCAACCTGACATTGAAGTGTCAAGTAATTCCCAAGGGCGTGCATCTTCCAGTTCATCAGGACAGTTGTGGCACCTATATTTTCAAAGTGTACACTATGGGGAGCCATTGGATGAACTGCCAAAAAAAATTGGCAAAATTTTAAAAAATAAACAAAGAATTTAAGCACTGGTCCAAAAGAACTTTGGGAAACTGGCAGTTCATCTTTCCATTTAAAGAGTATTTTTTGTTTAAAAATTCAACAAAACCAGACTTACTGACAAGATATGATATGCCAACTACACAGCTTTTCTCTTTCATTGACTATTAGACACTTGGAAAAATACAAAAAGAAATAACCTTAGTATTCTTAAAATTAAACCTAAGAGGCAGAATGTGGAGGGGGCATCAAAACTTAGAAGAAAGCCCATGGAGGAATTTTACAACAGAACTCAGAGTCTAATAAAAACAATATCAACCATGTCAGGAATATAATCACAAATATTCAATGTATAACAATATTCCAGAAAAATGTCACCAATTCCCAAGAGAAAAGATAGTCAACAGGTGACAACCTCCAGATGATCCCTATGAGGGCACTGCTAGGCAGAGTTCAAAAGAGTTCCAGGAGGTAAAGGGGAGAACATTTGAAACAAACAAAAGAGGAATAGCAACTATTAAAATGAGAGGTTGGGGGAAGGGGAGAGGGAGAGAAGAAGAAGAAGAAAAATAAGGGAGGAGGAGAGCTGAAAAACATAAATATCTAAAATAAAACATTGGGTGAAATTTATTTCTGAAAAAAATGAAGGAAGCACCTTTTGTCCTGTCTATTCCACTGACTGCAATGGGCATAATTCAGAGTGCTATCTGAGAAATTTGAAAAGTAACAGCAAAGATACTGGAAACCAGAATTGGAAGTACTACTTGAACTGGCAGGGAGTTTACCTGTTTCTTCCTTTTTATGTTGTTGGGGAGTTTTTTTACTTTCTTTTTTTTTTTTGATTTTTGGTTTTGGTTTTGGTTTGGTTTTTTTTTGGGTACTGGGGATTGAACTCAGGGGCACTTGACCACTGAGCCACATCCCCAGCCCTATTTTGTTTTTATGTAGAGACAGGGTCTCACTGAGTTGCTTTTTGTTTTTTTCTGTCAGTCCTCTCAATACATGGCCTTAGATGAGGGCACAGTAGAGGAGGTACCAGAGTAGGATAATTAAAGTCCCAGATTTCTGGCTGGAGAATCAAAATGGAGAGTTCCAGAAATCAGAAAGCACAGAGAAATCATGGAAGAGAAGGTGCTGGAGAAAGTGATTTCATGAAATTTTTGAGACCTCCCATGCTTACCTCTAATGTGCATGCCTAGATTTAATCTTATGCAGCATACCAAAGACTTTGAGTATTGAGCTAACAGACCACTGTCTAGGTCCTAGAGGCCACTGGGAGACACACTTGGAACAGATTTTTAAGCCACTGCAAAGCCCTTGAAAACTGAACTGGCAATGCAACCACAGCCCACCTAAGGCTGGATAAAATGCAGCCTAAACCCAACCATACCAATTATTAACTAAAAACTATCAATAACCCCTAGAAGACCTGAACATTTGGGATCTTACAACATAATATTCAAAATGCCCAGGATAAAATCCAAAATAATTCAGCATGTAAAAAAACATGAAAACTTCAGCTTACAGGGGGAAAGGCAGCCAACAATAGGTATTTTAGTGTGTGTGTGTGTGTGTATACATATATATATATATATATATATATTTCAAAATACTTGCATTTAAGTATTTGGGGCTACATATTGAATGAACATATCATGTTACCGAAAATATCAACCTAGAATAGCTAACACCAAGACAAACTATAGTGAAATTACTGGACCTTAAAGAAAAAAAAATCCTTTGGGCATTTAGGCAACAGAACATGTAGCCAGGACCCTGAGGCCTTCGTCAGCGTGGCTGTATGCCTGGAGAAAATGGAGAAATGCATTTTATGACACTCAAGGGAAAAAAATGCAAGCTAAAGGGTCTTATATCCACTCAAACTAACCTTTAAATTCAAAGACCAGAGCCAACCTTTACTGACATTCAAGAATTCACAGGACTCTTGCTCCCAAAAGCATGAATTCAAATAACCAAACTGAATAGATGAGCATTTGCATAAGAATTGGTGGGAGAACATTAAAAATACATAGTTACTTATAGACTCAAAAGATTCAGTAAAAGTTAAAAGAGAGATGATCTAATATGTAATGTCTATGTGCTCTGATGGGGAAGATAGAGTGAAATTACTGGATTTTAAAGAAATTAAACAATTATTTTTAAAGATGGAGGGGTTTACCAATTTTAAAAAAATCAAAAAGGAGAGAAAATGGGGATATTAAATGTTTATAACAGTTTAAATTGTTTTTACAAATCGCTTTAGTGGTTGTAGCACAAAAACCATGCAGGAAGTAAATATGGGAAGATTTTAAAACTTTATGAACAGACATTAACAGAGGCCTAAATAAAGGTAAAAATATGCTATGTCCATGCATAGGAAGACTTGATAACACATAATTATCCAAATTACATTTGTAGATTAATTATAAACCCAGTGAAAAAACCAATAGGGTTTTTTATAGACTTTGATATTTCTATTCTCATGTTTATACAGAATACAATATGAGCAAACCTTAAGCATTTAATATTCTATAAAAAGCAGTTACTAGATTATTACACACAGCTTGACATCCTTCATACACATTAAAACCAAACCAAGAATAGTGAGGACACACTTAGCCAAGAACAGGGAGGGGACTTACCTTACATCAAGACTTACCTGAAACTTAAAAAATTCCATGTTATATCTCTACCTTATTTAATATACAAAAACCAGTTCCGCATGAATTTAATTGGAAAAAATCAAGGATTTAGTTTAAAAAACAACTTAAAATCTTAGTAAAATATTATAGGTGACTAGATTTCTGATATTGAGATAGAAAAGGTTTTTTTAAAAAAGATTTTGGTATAAACTAAATTGACAGCTTTTATTTATCAATAGCCATGTATAAGATAATGAAAAGTTACAAACTGGGAGGAGACATTAGCAATATATGAACAAAAACAAAGCATCAGCATCAAGAATATACAGATAACTTGTCAATCAAAGCATAAAATATTAGACAATCTGTGGATTGTCTAATCCACAGAAAAGTAGCAAGCAGCATGAACAAATATTTTAGAAAAGAGAAAGCAGATGTGTTTAAAACATAGGAAGAGATACTCAGCTCTAAGGATGTGTAGATTGAAACAATCATCACTGCTATTTTATACCCATTCAGTTGGCAAAAATGAAGAGCAAGAATAACCAATGTGAAGAGAATGTGTTCACCCCTAAGATGGTCCTACTGGGACAAATTCTTTGGAAATAATTTGATATTATCTCATATAAGCTGAACATTCAGATACTCTGTATCTCTACTAATTCTATCCTTAGGTATATTACTCAAGAAAAACAATTGTATATGTATACTAAAACGTGTATAAAATGCTCATTAATTAAAATGGTACTTAAAAGTAAAAACCTGGATACAACTTGAAATCCATCTAAAGAGCTAAATGAATAAAATATTGTATATTTACATGAAATGCTATATCTTCATAAAATGTACGGACTAGCAACACTCAACAATATGAACAAATCTTAACCATTTAATATTCTATAAAAAGCAGTTACTAGATTTTTACACACAGCTTGACATCTTTCATACACATTAAAACCAAACCAAATTAAATTGTTTTTAGAATTAGATAAGAAATAAGAATACACACAAACAGACCTATACACAATTAAACAAAAAATAATCTTAGTGAAAGGAGGCAGGTGGGGAGACAGTGGAATGGAAGATCAAATAATCTGTCAGAGTTGATTTTTAAGTTAGTTAGTAAGCTCCCAGGTGCTTAAAACATTATCCAAATAAACAAGTAACAGGGATGCTTGCATCTGTGAGGGCAAGAGTGGCATGAACAAAATTATAATTTTCACTTAGGCTGTGAATTAGGCAAAAAATATCTATAGCACATTTATTTGATCGTACAGTATGTCAGGTATGTTAGTGGCCACAGGGCTATAACAATTCTAGTCTCACCTCGATGACTCAGGTTAAAAACAATATTAACACTTCTCTCCCTTAAGTAATTTGCTGCCGTGAGCGTGAAATTATACATTTCTTGTGAATCTTGAGTTATTTTCCAATCGCACGAGTTTTTGTGTTTGCAATTTTGTTTTTTTCCAGAAAATCTTTAAAACAAAACAAAACAACAATTAAAGGGCTTACTCTTTTGTCAAAGCAGATGTCTTCCTATCTCTTGAAAGTGACTTTCAAACTATATTCCACATATTGGCATTGATCCATCACTGAAATATCAGTAATGAAAACACTGTTTCTATGTATTTGCTGTATTTGATTAAATGTATTAATGATAAATTGCTGATTCACTCTTGTAAGAGATGAGAACATCAATCAGCTTTGTGTGTGTGCTGCTGGTGATTTAACCCAGGGATGCTCTACCAATGAGCTACATCTCCAGCCCGTTTTTTGTTGTTGTTGTTTTTTTTTGAGACATAGTCTTGCTAAGTTGCCCAGGCTGTCCTCAAACTTTCCATCCTCCTTGCTTGGTCTTCAGAGTAGCTGGGGTTACAGGTGTGCACCACCATGTGCAACTCAATCAATTAAATCTAAATACTCTTAAAAAGCTGTAATATGAGGTACAGACAGATCATCAGATGAGATTACTTTCACATTAAGATACAGTATGAACTGTCTTTCTTATTTTTTTGGTACATATTTTTGAAGAAAAAGAAACCCCTCAGGTAGAGAGTATTATACACCTATAGTCACTTAAAGATTTTCTCCTGACCCTGGCAGGTAATTTGGAAACATTTGTATTAGCTTTCTAACATTTTGTAAGCAACATCTAAAGTGTAGCTTGTTGTCACAAACAGGGAAAAATCTGTCCATACAAACAGAGCTAACTTACGATTCAAATAAAGTATAGCTTTGGGAAGGTTGCATATTCCAATCCAAGCCAGTGTCCACGCCAGGATACCAAGTACATTTCAAGGTCTTGAAATCCTGAGTTTCACAGGAAAAGTTCTTGGGTTCCTCAAGTACTTCTACTCATACAAAGAAAATAAACAGGTCAAATTGAAAAGACAGATCAAATAGAAAGCTGTGGTTGGGATTTGAAGCCATGGGGTTACTCAGAACAATGAAGAAAACTCAGGGTGGAAGTCCACATATCAATAATAAAGTCATAACACAGGCATCTCATCCCGCTGACACCCCTTCTTCTGTGATTGTCTGGGATATCATGGGAATGGGTCGTCAGTGTTGTGCAAGAGGTTAGCATCATGTCCATTTGAGAGGATGTCTCCCTAATGCCTGTTTGGTGTTTCATTTTGGGTGATGTGGCTTCCAGAAAGCCCAGAAGATACTAGAAAGTCAGACTCTGTGACCTGGATAAACTCAACAACTGGGAGCTGAGAGTCCCAAGAAATGGCAAAACACCTCGAGGATGCTAGAGTCACTGCTGCTCCTAGTGCCCACATTAAGGCACACAGATAATTCCAGGAGACCAGAATTACTTGCTTTGGTAATAGAAGCAGGGAGAGAACGATCATAGATACTGTTCTACTGTCCAGGGAAATGGGACTCTCAAGATAAAGCACAAGAGGCCACTGAGTGGGCATACAGAAAGCTACAGCAATATCAACATGTCCCCACTCCACTAATATAGCCCATGAAACAAATTTTCCCCACAGTTTAGAACAAGAATGGCCACCATTTGTTGAACTTTTGGTATATGTCACCAGTGCATTGAGGCCTGGCACTGTCAATGGTCATTAATTCCCCCAGCTACCATCATCCTCATACAGGCTCAGAGAGTCTAGAAAACTTGTCCAAGAGCACAGGACCAGTCAGGGCATGATTTGAACCCAGGTCTTCTGGGCCACCACACTGGCTGTGTTTCTGTGATCAGATGATCTGCAGCTCCCTCCTCCCATTATGATTCTGAGATAACAATTCCACCACGGCTGAGGCAAAGTAGGCTATTTCCTCAGTGGTCCAGATCATGACCTGAACTTTCTCTCCCTTAGTACTGTTAGTTTCTAGGAATAAAATTGTACAGGCAAGGAAACAACAGGAAATCCTGGAAATATTGCTTTAGAATTCCATTTCAGAATCTCTCCTAGAAGACTTGGGAAACAAAAGGAAACTAAGATCATGCACGGAAATGTTTACTTGTCTTCTGATAAAGGAGAGTCAGCGTATTCCACAGGAAATGAGAAGAGGGGGAAACAAAATTTGTACACTTACTAGACACAAAGAATGTAATGCCATCGTGAATATCCGTTTCGTTCACCTCACAAAAGAAATTTGTCCCTGATTTCCTAATGAAAGGAACATTATTCAACTTGAATGCATAAGCATTTGAATCCAGTTGTTTTCCATGAGTCAATTCACCATGCAAGTAACAGCTTATGTTGTTGTGATTGATCCCTGAAATATAGCAGATGGTGATACTGGAGCCTTCTTCCACCAGCTTATTTTTAGGGAACACTAACAATGTACTTGGTCCAGGAGAATCTTGAACTGTAAAACAAAAAAAGTTTGGTTAGACTCTCATTCAGAACTTGAGACAAAACCTCTCCCACCTCACCCTCAGAAGATGGCTTTAGCTTTTTCTATTTCCTGGGGAAAACAGGAGCCTAAATTTCCATACCAAACCGACACTCTTTGGTCCATATAAGGCAATCCTTTCCACCATTGCTCCTACTGTGACATCAAAACCACTGTTGTTGCCATTATTGCCAAAGATGGCACCAGTACCAGTACCACTACTGATTAATGTATTATTGTCATTGTTAAATGAGCACAACAGCTCTATAGAGAGCAGCCACATGGGAGGCCCTGAGCTGAGTGCATCTGTACCTTATCTCATGTCATTCTTACTACTTTACACCAATGGAGTGGGAAGGTTTCCTGAGCCTAAGTATGCTCAATCAGTGGTGAAGCTCACTAGGATCTGCTCGGTCTATCCAGCTCCCAAATCACATGTGCCTCATGGTCTCACTATTCAACTACGGATCACATCTCTTTCCACCTTTTCAGAAATGCCAGTCATTCAAATATCTCCTTTTGCTTTCGTTTCCCCACTATGCCCCATTTGCACCTCAAAGTCTTCAGGGTCTCCCCTTTAAGAAGATTCATTGTCTTCCCCATATATCCCTCCTGCCACTCTAGGTATCCTCTCATCCCAGCTGGCACCCCTGAAAGAGGTCCACCCATTCCAATCCACCCACTCCTCATCCTGTGGCAATCTGGCTGCCCGTCCATAAAGGCCATGAAAACATGCCATCAGTGACCTCACCTGTGCTATGCAGCCTGCGTATTCCCCCCGGCCCAAGGTCCCCAGATGATTCTACCATATAATCACAGTTGAAAATCAGTGTTTTTTGGATCAGGAATAATCAGGTTTTCCATTTTTGTGTGTGTTAGTTTTGAGGCAACAGCTTTGAGAAATCCAGTTCATTTTACCATTTTTTATAGAAAGTGGTTCTTTCTCTCTTGCTATCTTTTTAATCTCTGCATTTTTCTGTACACATGCCCCTCTTTCAGCAGTAGGACATAGTGGTTAAGAGCATGGCCTCTGGAGCCAAGTTTTCTGAATTGGAATCCCAGTTCCATTATTTATGGCTTGATGACTTTGCCTGTGTTCTTTAACCTCCCTGGGCCTCAGTATCCTCATCTGTGAAATAGGGATAAGAATAAAACATTTTATGGGGCTGGAGTGAGGACTAATTTCTAGTGTTTGAGTCAGTAGAATGTAAATGTAATTCTATTATTATTAATCTAAACACTAGGCCACTCAGGTTAATAGGGGACCAGTTTGAGTTAATACATTTTCATAAATGCCTAAAAAAGGAATAATTCTATTGGCAGAATTTCAAATAATCTAAAGGGTAAATAGTGAAGAGATAAATGCCATTGCTACAGAACTGGACTGTGGCTTAACTGGAGCATAAGAAACTATGGCAAAAAACACTCTAAATTTTAATTACAACAAATATCAAAATTAAGGGATATTTAAAACATATTTTTCCACAACTTACTTCATTACTCCAGTGAAGAGCTGCTTTGATTTCTCCATATTGCTCCCCTTTACTCTAGATTGACAGACTATGGCACATGGGCCAATCTAAGCCACCATCTGCTTTTATAAATAAAGTTTTATTGCAACATAGCCACCTTTCTTTGTTTAAATATTGTCTATAGTTGCTTTCCATATCACAGTCATGACAGAGACTATTTGGCCCTTTACAGAAAAAGTATCCCAAGACTTTTTTCTAGATGTATTCATATTTTGTGTTGTTTGTTCACTTAGCATTCTATAACAGACACAATTTACACAGTTGGCAAATGAACACAAAATTGTCTGAATTGCATAATAGCTTACAGAGTAAGTTCAGAGGTAAAACCTTAGACGTCTGTCTCTCCATGGTAAGTTTTACTACCTTACTTTTAATTTCAATATAAGCCAAAGGAAAATAATATCAGTGTCTACAAAGTCACAGCAACTTCAGTGTCTCAGCAACTTCCACTATTTCACTGTTGATCCCTAAGTAGTATTATTAAACTATCTACTCTTAAAACCACCTCACTTCTTACCATGAACTTCCTCCCAGGAGCTCCAGTTGCTCCAGAGACTAAGCTTGGGGAGTTTGGCATCATCCACCATACTCTGGATTCTTACAAAGTGTTTTGCACATTTCAAAGGGAGCTCGGATTCCCAGCTCCAGTGCAGAACTTGGTCCCGCTTCACAGTGGTGCTATAATTTCCCTGAAAATAGAGGAAATATTTGGAATCATATAGCTATCCTGTTCTGGAAACTAGCTCAACCTGATTTATCCCAAAGTACAAACTTAAACCCCATTACAAGTCCACCACATATATAAATGAAGTCTAACCCTAATCAGTCAATCCCCCTGGCTTCAGTAGTGGGAAGCTATGGCTTCTTGAAAACTAAGCTCTCAGTCCCTATGGCTGACCAACTCCAGGGGTCCATGTGAACCAAGCAGAGAGGAAACAGAAGCTGCTCAAGTCTTGGAGAGAAGATCAGCTACAGAAGATGTTCTCAGAGTAAGTTACAGAGAACCTGCTAATAAAATTCTTGAAAACTAGAGAATTGAGTCATCTTTGTAAAAAAATAAGCAAGATTGATGGTAGTTTTTATGTATTCATTTTTAGCCAGGGTCAGATCCGATTGGCCAAATCTCAGTAGAAAGGATAGTCCTTCATGGCACCCTGGAAGTTTCATTGTCTCCAGAAGTCAACAGATGGCTCTTCATGTCGCCCTTGGTTTTCTATCTCTTGTTTTTTCATATATGGTGGCCACATGGACCACATCTGCTCCAATGATCTTCATCTGTAAGAATCTTAGGCCCTAGAGATGTTAATCACACAGAATGTCAACACTGTTCCTTGAGAAGCTTGTTCAGGTTGAACTTGGTATTTTGGGACAGCCTTTGGTCTTAATCTTTCCAAGACATTAGCACCTCTGTTCTCAAATTCAACAGGCTCCAATGGCTCCATTATATCTTATCCTGCCATTCAAGGTTCTCTACAAGCTGGATCCACCCATCTCTCTCTATCAAGAATCTTCTCTCTGGAACCATATTCCAATACATCTGAGATATTCTTTTTTCCTTTATACCTCAATGTTTGCAGTGTTCCTGGTCTAGTTTACCTTACTTCTCTCTGCATTAGGAATCAGTGTCATCCTTGACTCCTAGGTCATGCCCTGTCTCCTAGGTGAGATCTTTTTCCAGTAGTACCAGACATGGAACACAGGGCCTTGAACATACTAAGCAAGCACTGGACTACTGACTTACACCCTCACCCCCCACGGAGCCTTTCTTGCTCTTTCCTCTTAATTCCTCCCACCTCCACCTCCTTGAAGCTCTCATGAATAATGTAGTTCTTGGTATTGATTTGTGACTCTAGGATGGTCCTGAGACAGCAGGGACTATGCTACCTTATTGTTTGTGTCCCCATAGGTTTAGGCACTCATTCTTCTCAGTGTGCCTCTCCCAAGAGTCCTTCTTTCTGCCCCCACAGTTCTGGATAGAAACAATATATCCTTTGCATTTCCTGAGGGAACCTGAGTCTGCATCTGCACCCATGTACCTAAAAGAAAATGATAAATCCTCAGTGAAACAGGATGGGGGGGACCTGCATGTCACATACCACCTGGAGGCAGCAGCTGGGATTTCTCCCACTTAAGCCTGTGCCTTTTTCAGGTGGCTAAGCTTAAACCAAGTCCATGGCAAGACTAACAGAATCCTGGAATTGGAACACCCTGGTCCACACAGGTGGCATTGAATTCCTTTTCACCCTGTAACAAACTGTGATTTTTAAATGCTATGTTTTATTTCAGCTTATTAAATTATTTTATCCTTAGATCACAAAATGCATGTCTAATCTAAAAGCAAATTTGAGAGGAAAAAAAAAGAAAGAGAAAGAAAGGAAGAAAAGAAAAAAAAGAAAGAAGAAAGAAAGAAAGAAAGGATCTTTAAAGAATTATATTAATGATAGTAATATCCCTCTAAATGTCAACAAGTCACAGACTGGATTTTACCTCCTACAACTCCCTCAGATTCAGCCCCTTCTCTTGTCCCATCTTTGCCTGGCCCAACCCTGAAGCCCATTCCTACTGGCCACTTCCCTTGCTCCTGCCTCCTAACTGTTCTCCATTGTGCAGCTAAGTGGGCTTTTAAAAAACTCAGGCCAGATCTTGCCACTGCCCTTATTCTTATTGCTCTTGGATAAGAAGCAAAACCTGACTGCTCCCACAGCCCCGTGCAGTGAGGCCCCGGGCCCACCTGTCCTGGCCTGTCCCCGCACACGCAGCATTTCCACATAGCACTTACATTCAGGCTTGGCAGTTTTCCAGCTGCCACCCTACTTTAAGGCCTCTGATCCCACCCATCAGCTCTTTTTTGAGAGTCCTTCTCCACACTCCCCACTAAATTACTTCCAGATCTCTTTCATATTTTGTCTTAAACAACCCTTCATCCGAATTGCAGGAGGTCAACCCCAACCCCACAGCACCTTGTCAATGACCTGCACATACATCCCACATTTAAAACACTCTGTTTGTGTGTGTATCCCCCCTTTTCTGCTGGCATGCTCAGCACTGATATCCCCCACCATGCACAATGCTCAACCTGGACCCAGAGTCTAATACTGTGTAATGAGTAATTTAGTCATTTCATTAATATGCTGTGTTGTGTTTCTCCAAGACACCTTGTGTGGATTCTTTGTAATCTCAACTTGTGCTTCATGGTCTTTGCAGACTTGTAAGTGAAGAAGATAAAACAATACTTGGATACAACAATTCAGTGATTTTTTAAAATTGTCAATGAATCTTTATTTTATTTATTTATATTTGGTGCTGAGAATCAAAGCCAGTGCCTCACACATGCCAGGCAAGAGCTCCACTACTGAGCTCCACCCCCAGCACCAATTCAGTGATTTTTAAAAAATATGATGACTGGATGTAGTAGTGATGCATGTCTGTAATCCCAGTGACTTGGGAGGCTGAGGCAGGAGGATCAAAAGTTCAAGGCTAGACTGGGCAACTTAGTGAGACCCTGTCTCAAAAAAAAGGAATGGAAATGTAGTTCAGTGGTATAACAGTTTGGAGAACGTATGTGTGTGTGTGTATGTGTGTGTGTGTTCGTGTGTGTGTGTGTGTGTATTTTTGTATAATGAACTGCCTTTGGATCATTTTCATTCATTGAAGGGGCGAGTTTAATTTGGCACGGGGCACCATTAGTAATGGGTAGACACACACTGACACAGAAGTCTAACTGAGGTCACTGATTCCTTGCTGAAGCGTGAGCTCCATCCCTAGCTGACTCACACTCTGGGCCGCTTTCCAAGTTCGAGCTATCACTCTGCTATTCCTGCTGTTAGTGAAATCACACAGCAACTCGCTAGAAGGGAAGGGCAGAATGCTGGCCCAGGGCAGGACCACGTAATGAGTCTGCCAGCAAGGCTCTGCATGGCCAGCACTGTCCAGGAGGTGGCCCTGGTCCTGTTCTAGGCACCTGGATCAAGATGCTTTCCTTTTGTCTTATTTGGGAACACAGTAACCTGAGACAGTGAGCCTGGAAGCTGGCCCTCAGCATGAGTGAGGGTGCTCTGTCAGGCTTGTGTTGTGGAATATGCCCTGTGTTGGAGAGAATACTGTTCATATGGAAGCATCCTCTCTCGCTCGGTTGGCTTTCTTCCTGTTATATAACTGGGGAAGAATCCTATGTCTCACCTCAACATTAGGCATGAGAGTGTCAGACAAGAGCTTCTCATGGCAACATCTATTCTGTGATCCACTGATGGCCTGGGGAGGCTGCATGTGGCTGTGTTCCCTGTCAGGGTGTAGGGTGAAGAATGATGATACCACCCTGTTTCTCTCCTTGAGCCACACAACGAATCTCTCTGGACTGTGACTATCTCCTCTGTAGTCATCAGGCTGGGCTTGGTGTGGTGACACAGCACAACAGATAAGGCAAAACTTGACTTTTAAGGATCTTGAGCCCCAGTAGTTTACAGAAGTAGATCCCACAAGCTGCTCTGTCTTGCAGAGAGACTATTACATGAATCTAATATGAAAACAGATAAGAACAACTGCTTTGTAGGAGAAGAGGGGGATCCACTTGGCTGTCACTACAACTGACATGACAATAGATATGAACTGTCCTTTAGAAAACTACAGAATAAGATACACTTGGTTTATGGTTAATGTTATTTTTGTGAAAAGCAATAAGGGCTAGTTTTCCAAAATTCCTCCAATACTTCCCCCAAATTTCTTTTTCTTGGACAATTCTTAGCCTCAGTAAGACCTTGGCTCAATGTTTTTCTGGCCCCAAATCAACAACCAGTTTATCTATCAAAACCACAAAAAATAGACTTTAATGTGAGGGAGGTGGTGTGCTGATGGTGGAAGTTGAAAGCTACACATAGTGTTACTATTGTTTAAAATCAGCACACTAGCCTGGTGTGGTGGTGCAAGCCAGTAATCCCAGCACTTTGGGAGGCTGAGACTGGAGAATCGCTAGTTCAAAGCCAGCATCAGCAACAGCAAGGTGCTAAGCAACTCAGTGAGACCTTGTCTCTAAATAAAACACAAAGTAGGGCTAGGGATGTGGCTCAGTGGCTGAGTACCTTTGAGTTCAAAAAAATCAGCACACTAAACAACTGTCATTGGGGAACAGTGCCTTTTGGGTGACGAGTTATAGACCTGGTATGAATCCTATGTGGATGGAGTGGGAATTTTACTTACCATAGGCTACTTGTTTGGACCAAAAAAGCAATAATTAATAAGGGAAGTAACTAAAGCCTTGAACATCATGACCTCTGGACTTTACTAAAGGAGCTAATATCCTGGTATGGGGGTACCTAAGGTTTCTTCTGTCTGAGAGAAGGTGGAGGGCTAAGAGAGGTCCCAAGCACAGTCTTGTGCTTCCAGGGGAAACTCCAGGTTCCTTCAACAAGAGAACATTCTACTGCCCTTAAACATCCCATGATGTTTGTTGTTATTAAAGTTTCCTAAAGCAGAAATGGTAGTGGAAAGAAACCACCAACATGTCCCCAGGCACTAGATAGAGAAGTGTCAGACAAAATAGACATGACCATTATTTGAACTGTGTTGAGTGAAAATCTACTCCAAATAATTCAAAGAGAAAAACAGTGAAATTAAGGAGTTCCTTAATTTAATTTTTTGTAGAAAACCCACTTGGAAGGAAAAAAAGAACACTAAGTTATTTTCCAACTGAGCCCATGGAGAACCTCTTTGCTGGCTGGTGCTTCCTCTTCCTTGCATTTCAACACAGTATAAGCAAAGAAAGTGACAGGAAGCCACTCTGGCAAGAAAAATGCTCCCAAAACATAACATTCATGAAAATCTGTGGTGGACAGAGAAGAAAAATGGAAGAGAAATGAGGTGGTTGATGGGCCTAATAGCCCTCTTTGGGGAAAGAGCAGAACTGGGAAAATAATCTGTTTTCATAAAACATTCCATCAAACCAAAGTGGCTATGTTACTTTGTTCTGGATAGGCTCTTAACCAAAAACACAGAAATGCAATTGCTTAGGAAAACTGTTTGGAGCTTCTAACAATGAGATTTCTTAGATGTTATAAAAGATAAATCATGGAAGGATTTAAAAAATACTGAGCTAAAGAGAAAAATACTTACCACCCAGATGACATTGGATGGTTTAATTCTACTGATTTCCATCCGAAATACCATCTTCAATTCCTGATGATAAGGAAGTTCGTGGACATTCCATTGTAACTGCAAACATTCACATGTAGAATTGGTGGAGACTTTAAGTGATTCAGGAGTCAATGATAAATATTCAGCCAAGACTGAAAGAACAAACAGAGGTACGAAATAACATTTAACAGGAGCATGATGAATAGTCATAGATAATTAAACTGTTCCATATCATCACTGTTTGGTCTTGAAAAATATTCCTCATACAGGCATACTAGAATCAGATACCTTGAAAAGCTGGGAAGGAATATAGAAATCACTTAGCAGAGGAAGGAATTAAGACCTCGATGAACAAAATACCTTGCTCAGCTGTACACAGCAAGTTAATAAACCAGCAAACAGTTAAACAAAACAAGAGAATTGAAACTGGACAATCTAACTGGTTTGAAATTCATAATAGGGCTGAATAAAGAAAGTTGTGAACCTTCATCATGTCGGATTAGGCCCTGACTTCCTTAATAAGACTCATAAAGTGCAAGAAATAAAAGCAAGAATCAATAAATGGGATGGATTCAAAAAAAGCAATCATTGAAGTGAAGAGAGCCTACATTTTAGGAGCAAATTTTTGCCACACACACATAAGATACAACACTAATCTCCAGGATATATAAAGAACTCAAAAAACTTAACACCAAAAAAACAAATAACCCAGTCAATAAGTTGGCTAAGGAGCTGAACAGACACTTCTCAGAAGAAGATATACAATCAATCAACAAACATATGAAAAAATGTTCAACATCTCTAGCAATTAGAGAAATGCAAATCAAAACTAATATTTCATCGCATGTCAGTCAGAATGGTAGTTATCAAGAATATTAACAAAAATAAGTGTTGGTGAGGATGTGGGGGAAAAGGCACACTCATACATTGCTGGTGGGACTGAAAATTGGTGCAACCAATATGAAAAGCAGTATGGAGATTTCTTAGAAAACTTAGAATGGAACTACCATTTGACCCAGCTGTATCCCAATCCTTGGTCTATACCCAATGGACTTAAAAACAGCATACTACAGTGATGTAGCCACTTCAATGATTATAGTAGCTTAATTCACAATAGCTAGATGCCCTTTAATAGATGAATGGATAAAGAAACTGTGGTATATATACACAATGGAATATTACTCAGCATTAAAAGGGAATCAAATCATGGCATTTGCAGGTAAATGGATGAAGTTGGAGAATATCATGGTAAGAAAAGTAAGCCAAAGGCCAAATGTTCTCTCTGATAAGTGGATGCTGATCCATAATGGGGGCGGGGTGTAGGAAGAATGGAGAAACTTTGGTCAAGCAGGGGAAGGGAAAGGACATGGGGGCAGGAAAGATGGTGGAATGAGATGGACATCATTGCCCTAGGTACATGTATGACTGCACATCTGGTGCAACTCTACATCATGTACAACCAGAGAAATGAAAAGCTATGTTCCATTTGTGTACAATAAATCAAAATGCATTCTGCTGTCATGTATACCTAATTAGAATAAACCAATTAAAAAAACACAATGAGACACAGCTTCACATTGTTAGGATAACTACTAGCAAAATTTTAAAAAACAGGTGCTCACAAGGATATGAAGAAATTGGAATCTTGCGCATAATTGGTGGAAATATAAAATATAAGAATATAAAAAACAAAGATGAATAAGGAAAGAGGATAGGATTCTATAAATTTCATATTTTCAGAATTAAAATATTTATGAAAAAGCTATAAAGTGGATGCATAGCCTATCTCTAGACATGATCTCTTGTATTTCAGTGTACTGTACTTAAAAGCCCTCTATAAAGAGTTTACTGAAGTCTTTGGATAAGACCAGCAGTATATGAGGCACTACGTATGAAACATAATATTTATGATAAGGTTCCTAGCTTACAGAAAGATCTTAGTTGGAAAGAAAAGACAAACTCACATGAAAAATTAGAGATTGTAAGTTTAGAGTAGTTGGTAGTATGATAGTGTTTGTGAAAAAATAGGAAATTCAGGCCTGGGGATGTAACTTAGTGGTATAGTGCTTGCCTAGTATGTGTGAGGCCCTGGGTTTGATCCACAGCACAGAATTTAAAAAAAAAAAAATCAAATGTGAACAGATTTGTGGAGGTCATTCACCTTAGGTCGTGGCCCAATATTTCTGAAACTGACTGTCTTTAAACCATCGTTGGCACCACTACCAATGGCCACTTTTGCTACCAGAGAGAAGATGGGTCCTGAGTGAGTTAAATTGCTGCTCATTCTTAGAGCAGCAAAGCATGGC
Source organism: Xerus rutilus (assembly GCA_028644305.1). Lineage (NCBI taxonomy): Eukaryota > Metazoa > Chordata > Mammalia > Rodentia > Sciuridae > Xerus > Xerus rutilus. Next base: position 28,024,753 of record CM053405.1, on the reverse strand, counting down.
TTTCCACTTAGGAGGAGGGAATGCCATATAGATTTGAAAAGAATCATGTGCTGCTGTTTCAACTATTTCAGTTGTTGAACTTAAAGGGTCTGAGGTGAGCTGGGAATGGTAGAAAGGTATTGAAAAGATAAAGACTGGCTGTATCACCCATGATAACAGGTACCACGTGTTAGGCATTCATTTTTCTAATACCTTAACAATTTTCTCTAGTGAATTGAAATCCTCTGGCATGTAGTTTAAAAAGCAAGAGAGGAGCTAGGGAGGGTATAGTTCAGTGGTAGAGTATGTGCTTAGCATGAGGAAGGCTCTGGGTTTAATTCTCAGCATCCCTTCCCTTAAAAAAAATTGAAGAGAGTGTCTCTTTGTACAACAAAAATGGACACCATCTCCAATACTGAAGAAAGTCCCCCAAATTGACATGATATGCATTTTTTTAAAACAGAGAAGTAAACATAACACTTACTACTGAAGTGTTACTTCAGTACTTCTACTGAACATTTACTATTTGCTAGGCATAGTGCTACTGCTTTACATATGTGGTCTCATGTAATGCTATAAAACTATAAGGCAGAAACTTATTTTTAAATTTTGGTTTGTTTTTGAGGTACTGGGAATTGAACTCAGGAGAGCTCTACCAATGAGCTATACCTCCAGCCCTTATTTATTTATTTATTTATTTGTTTGTTTATTTTTGAAACAAGGTCTTGCTAAGTCATGCAGGCTGGCCTTGAACTTGTGATCCTCTTGCCTCAGCCTCCCAAGTCACTTGGATTATTGGCATGTGCCACTGCACCCAGCTGACAATGCTAGGGAAATTGAAGCTCCAGGAGGTTAAACAACTTTAAAAATTTTATATGGAATTTAAATAGTGATCCATCTAATGCAGACACCTCTGCTTCCCTTTGTTCTGCTATTCCCCAACTGTTAAGACAGGAACAATTGTCCAATCAAAGGTCTCAAGGGATGGAATGTCTGACAGGTATACTTCAGGGCTCCAACAATGTCCTGCACACTCAGGAAACAGATGACAGGATGGGGGCTCTGGATGGAGCTAGATAAGCTGAGGAGCTGAGACAAGCATGAAACTTCCATTGATTTGTCCAACTGGTACAAAGCTTCAGATCCACACAAGGAATTACCTTGAGAATGTAGAAGAAAACTTTAGACAATAGATTCTAGGGAAGTAAAATTAATAAGAACAACCATAACATGAAGGACATTAGCCATCAACAGCTACTTGCAAAGAAAGTAACCCGTCACTTGTGACATTTTGTAAATGCAAGGATGGGGAGGGTCAGAGTACTCAAGGTGGACTCCACGATCTTGGATTTGGCAGTGAGTCCTAGATGTGATATTGAAAGCATGAACAACAAAAGAAAAGCAGATAAACTGACCTAATTAAAATTTAAAAATATTTTTGTGCATCAAAGAGCATTATCAAGAAACAGAAGGGATGACTTACAAACCAGGAGAAAATAATTGCAAATCACGTAAACTAAGGTTCTAGCATCCAGACAACATAAACAACTCTTAGAAATCAGCAACAAGAAGATAAAGGACTCATTTTAAAAATGGTCATAAGACACGAATACTCAATTCTCCAAGGAAGACATACAAATTGCCCACAAGCACATGAAGATATGCTCAACATCATTAGTCGTTAAGGCAATGTAATCAAAACCACATGGAAATACCATTTCACACTCACAGAATGGTTTGAAGAAGAAGAAGAAAGTGGAAATAACAATTGTCGGCAGAAAATGTGCAGAAATTTGCAACCCTTGTAAACTGCTGATGGGAATGTAAAATGGCTCATCACTGTGGGAAACATTTTGGCCAGTTCTTCAAAATTAAAATAGAATTATAGTACAACTCAGCAATTCCAATCCTAGGTCTATATTCCAAAGAATTCAAAGTAGGGATTCAAACAAATACTTGTCCATGAATGTTTGTAGTAAAATCATTAATAACAACCAAAAATGGAAATAAATCACAGGTTCATCAGTGGATGGCTGAATGAACAAACTGTGTTATATCCACACAAAGGACTGCTACTCATCTATAAAAAGGAATGAAAATGATAAATGTTACAAATTGCATGAAATTCCAAAACATGCTAAGTGTATGAAGCCAGTCACAAAAGATTACAAATTGCATGATTCCACTTAAATGCACTATCCAGAATAGGTAAGTCTATAGAGACAGAAAGCAGACTAGTAGTTTCCAATGGCTGGAGAGAGAGGAATCAGTAACTGTTCACAGGGTTTCCTTTTGAGGTAATTAATATGCTTTGGAACTAGATGTTATGTTTATATAATATTGTGAGTATATTCAATGTCAATAATTTGCTTGCTTTAACTATTAAATGGTTAATTTTATGCTATATGAATATAAGGTAAAAATGTTAAATACACATAATCATGATAAAGATGTTGAAATAACATAGAAGTTAAGCCCCTTCCCTATAATCCTACCAACTCTATTCTCACTCTGTTGCCAAGTTTATGCTTTTCTCAAAAATTTCCATACTTTTATGGTTTCAGTATATCCAGTAAAAGGTCTTGTATTGAAAGCTTACTACCCAGGTTGCTAATGTTAAGAAGTGGTGAAACTTTGAAGAGGTGTGGCCTAGTGGGAGGAGGTTAGGTAATTGGGGGCACTACTCTTGGAGGGTATTAATGTAGTTCACTGGGACCCTAGTTAGAGTGATTCATTATAAGAGAGTGAGCCTTTTCCTTGAATCTCTTTGGATTACTGTCATGTCATGTAATCTCTCTTTCTCCTTCCTTCCCTCTGTGGGGCTTCCTGATCTTGGATGTTTTAGCTTCCAAACTATAAACCAAATAAACACTTTTTCTTAAAAAGTACCCAGTCTTCAGGTATTTTCTTTTATCAACAGCAATGGACTAATACACATCCACTTCTAAAAAAAGACTGGGTTATGTACCTTATCTTGAAATTTTTAACAAAATAGATGTTATTTTTTAACTTATAAAGTAAAACAAAAATGTTAACAGTCATTATTTCTAGATGATGAGGTTGAATGACTTTAATTTTCTTCTGTATACTTTTCTTTAAATTTTTTGGTAAATGTTCTTTGGAAACATGTATTAGTTTCAGAGTTACATAATATGTTATATTTGAAAATAAATATTGTTTTAAGATATCAGGTTCACTCTACTATAAAGATACTTCAGACTACCTCATCTTGTCATGGTTTTTCTCACCCATTGTTTGGAGAACTGACAACAGCATGCCATAATAGGCTGCCTCTGTGTTTGTCTCCAGTAAGCTGTGACATAAATGAGGGTGTGACTAAGTCTTACTCAGCTCAGGAAAACCAAGACTAATAACATACCAATATAGACATTCTGTGATTGGTTGCAGAATGAGTGAGTCAATTACAATTAAAAACTTTGTTTCCAAAAGCTCTAGAAAATTCTGACATGTTGCTTTTGACAAAAGAGAAGCTCCTTAAATTACAATATGCAACCAGCAAGTATTCAGTTTCTTCAGTAACATCCATCAGAAATAATTTGGTCAAAAGCAATAAAATGCCAAGTAAAGTCTGAAAGCTAAAAGGACCATAAAAATTATTAAATCCAATCCCATTGTTTTTCAGATGAGAAAGTTGAGGTTAAAAATCAGGAAGTGACTTTGCCAAGGCCAAACACCAGACCAGACCCAGGGCTCCTGGTTCCCAGCCCAGCTCTCATTTCATGACACTGGAGCGTGGCCAAGAAGGCCAGACTTGTGAGTCAGACCTGGACTTGATCACAGACTCTCCTCCCGCTTTCCCACTGTTTCTCTGGCTGGCTTGACACTGCTTGAGGAAATAAACTGTGATCCATTCACAAGGTGGGATGCCAGGTAGCACTAACATAGAATATCATTTCTAGAAAGAAATTTAATATCAAAGGGAAACATTCACCCAAGCTGTATTCATTGTTTAAGTAACCAAAACATCCCCAAGATACATATGTGTGTGTGTATGTATATATGTGTGTGTGTGTGTGTGTATGTGTGTGTGTGTGTATGTATATATGTGTGTGTGTGTGTGTATATGTGTGTGTGTGTGTGTATGTGTGTGTGTGTGTGTATATATATATATAGTTTGACTTTTATTTTACAAACAACATATGCACACCCATATTGTACATAGACACAATAGTGAAGGGAAATACATCAAAATGCTGCAGATCTCTGGCTGATGGAAACCGTGTGCCCAGGCTTAACTGAAGAGTCTTTGAGCTTTTTCACTGGGAGTGGTTAGGCCAGGTTATTTGAAATAAATTCTCAGACCTGAACCTGGATGGTTGAGTGGTAACTCAAACTCACTTGAGTGAAGGTTTAGTAGGTACTTGGGCAAGTGCAGCAGAAATTAAAACAAGAAATCCAAATAGTACAAAGACAAGACGGATTGACCCAAGAAGGCCTGCTTAGCAGAGAGAGCTGGCAGCAGAAACCAAGCCGGATGGATAGGAAAATAGGGAAACGCAAGACTGATCTAACAGAAGAAGCTGGAAGAGTGGGCAGCAGGCCCTGTTCTGAGAGCAGAGGGCCTTAGTGGAAGGCTCAGCATCAGTATTGTGGAATCAGATAGTGAAACTTTACTAGTGCTAAAAGCCTGAGATTAATAGCTGAGGTTGGAGAGGCTGGAGTTGGGGTGGTGGGACTGTCTCAGAATCAGGAGCACTGGCGAGGACAAAGCATTCTCACTGTGCAGGCTCCCCACTCAGCTGGCATGTAGCACGCTTGGATTGCAGCAGGCAAATCTAAGCCTGCTCTTGAGTGGGAGGTAAACTGTGCTCCAAATGAGAAATCCTCTTCCCACCTCGTAGCCCCAGATTATAGAAGAAGTTAACAAATTATGATTTTTGAGAAATCATAAGAAGTAGTATCTCCCCATGTGTCCTGGACTGAAAATAACTTAGATCTAAATAAAGCATATCAGGCAGAGAATTGAGCTATTTTCAGAATTAAAATCCCCTTTTTCCAAATATCTTTTTATGGAGTTTTAAGAAATGATGAGAAATTCTATGCATATTCCTTGGAAGGGTCATTTTCCAGAATCCATGGACAGGAATTGGATGGGTAATTTCCTAAGAGGAGATAGATGTATTCTGTTACAAAGCCAGCACAGAATAAACATAGGAAGAGGAAATGTAAAGCTTTGTAAAATAGGGATAAAGACAATGAAAATTTGGGAACCAACAGAAACTCTCTCAAGTCCAGGGATCTGCTTTTAAACAGGCTCAAAATCCATAAACTTTTGAGAAATGTTGAATTCTTCTTGACCTTACAAAGTTAATTTATCTCAAAATACCCTATGTTGGCAAGTAGCAAAGGGACAAATTTTGTTTATCTATAAACAGCCTTTCAGCCCTTAGGATAATATCTTGCGGAGACTTAACTGGATTTCTTTTGATTCATGAAATTTTGTTGCTTTCATCTGTAATTTACAAAGTTAACAGCTTCTGAATAAATGTGGCTGAGGGACCACAACATATTCTGACTCAGCAGCCAGTATTGGTGTAGTATATTCCATTTCTTTACCTAGCAGGTGAGAAGGAACTACTTTGGCAATGGCCTTGCTAAAATACATTGATCGTGAACTTCACCCAGATTGGGTCTAGTCAGGGTGGGGGAAAAACTGCTTAGCTTTTCTCCAAAGCATCAGTGACCTCATCTTTTCTCTAAGTGACCTGTTTCCTTACTGCTCTTTCTACTTCTTACCTCCACTCTGGTAAGTCCTCCAGCACAGCAACACCAAGAGGAATGTTTTCTGAAAGATGGCAAAGAGAGCCATAGGTCTAGGGATCCTGAAAAAGATAAATTACAAAGAAGGGAGATTTCATTTACTTCCAACATCAAGCAGCTCTCTTAGAGCCAACCGTGCATTAAAGGTTCCCATTCTTCCCCCCACCCAGGATCCACATCGCCTGTCAGATGCCCCTGTCCCATTAAACTTTTTTTTTTTGCCCCCTGTAAATAAATCACCATTGATAGTGTGCCTCTTAGGAGGCTGGGCCTCCAGAGCCCTGGTGTGTTTCTACTTGCTCTTGTGTTTCTACCTTTGATGTGAAGAGAGAATTTCTGTGCCTAGTGGAGCCAAGAAGAGAATGAGCGATGAATGGAGTGGAGCTGAGGCATCCCAGTTGCTCCATCTGAGGCCAGCCTACACCAGCCTGCAGCTGGCCAATCCCCAGCCTAGAACCATTGACCCCAGATAACAACCATGAAGACTTATTACTGTGTGCCATTGAGGCTTGGTGGCAATAGAAAAGTGGTCATTTAGTTTCTTTAATTCACTCAAACCTAGCAATGGTTGATAAGATGGGGAAAGCATTCAACCTTTGACTTTCTGGGTCTGGCTTATGTCACTTAGCATGATGGTTTCCAGTTCTATCCATTTACCAGCAAACGTCATGATTCCATCCTTCTTTATGCCTGAGTAATACTCCATTGTGTATATATGCCACATTTTATTCATCTATCATCTGTAGAGGAGCAGCTAGACTGGTTACATAGCTTGGCTATTGTGAATTGTGCTGCTGTAAACATTGATGTGGCTGTGTCACTGTAGTATGCTGATTTTAGATTTTTGGATACAGTGGAATAAATGTGACTTAACTTTCCTATGTACATATATGAATCTACCACAGTGGATCTCAGCATTATGCATATCCACAAGGCAATAATTTTAAAAACACACTATAAGTAAATAGTAGAAAGCTCAATAGAGTCAAGGGAAGGGAACAGGAGGAGGGTAGACAGGAGGGAAAGGAGAAGTGCCAGGGACTGAATTGAAGCAAATTATATATTCCATGCTTTTATAATTGTGTCGAAATGAATCCCAGTGTTTCGTATAACTAAAAATAACCAATAAATTAAAAAATTAGACCAATAAATAAATTTTAAAAGGAAAGGCAAAGCAGAGAAACAAGAGTTAAATATGAAAATAGCCTCTGATTAGGAAGAGAACAAATACTATAGTTTCAAAAGAGCTAAATTTAAATTATTTTTCTGCAGGGGAGCATTTCCATTCTTCCCTATGCTCTTGTTAAAATTCAACCCAGGAAAAGTTAGCGTATTTTATTAGGAGACAGTCAGTCCTTCATTGTTCAACATAATTTCCGGTTCTTCTTGCCTTAGAAGAGGGCTGTAAATTACAGGTCACCGAGCTTCACTGATTCATCAGGCACTTTGATCACAGGACAATCTGAGGGCATGAAGAGTGAGTCTGGATGACCTCAAAAAGGCTAATCTGTTCTTAATTTTATAATAAATGTGTTAGTCAGAGGAAGCACTGGATTTCACTTTTCTACTGAAAACTGACTCAGCAGAGTAGCATGAAAAAGATCACTGTAATCCAATTTTTATTTGTGTTCAGCCACCTGGATTTCATCAAAAGCTAAAAATATAGAGAGCTAGATTGTTAATTTTCACTGCCCACACCCTCTTTCTTTTTTTTCTAAATAGTATTTTGTTGTTGTTGTTGTTTCCGCTTTTATTTTTAGTTGACACCTACTAGTTGTACATATTTATGGGGTACAATGTAATATCTATTTCAATACATGCATATATTGCATAATGATCAAATCAGGGTAATTAGCCTATTTATTACCATTTCTCTGTGGAGAGAAAATTAAGGATCTTCTCTTCTAGCTATTCTGTTATATTTAATACATCTAAATAGTATTTTAGAGGTAAATGCCAACAGCGAAGACAGGAAATCGGATGAACTACACCAATAAATTACCCTAATGTGATCAAACCTCTTAGGGGTGAGTCCATCTGACACAGAAGCAAAGACTTGTAAGGCACAGGGTTTCTCACGTTCCTTTAGGCACTACTTTCCACTACTTTTTAATTTTGGCAAACACATCAACACCTCCCTCAAACTCTACTTAAAATTTTGAATAGTTCCTGGTATAAATAAATATCAAACTCAGAATCAAAGTCAACTCAAGAGGACATAATTTCTGCTCAAAATCAAGGGGAAAGCAAAGGCAAATGCCCAGAGTAAACAGCCTGGAACCCACTGAGCAGTTAATTTCCACCTCTCTCCCGCCCCACTGTCCCGTCCTCCTCACGTACACATCACCCGAGGAGCACGGAGGCCACCGTGGGAGGAAATCGCAGTGCATACTTTTAAAAGCAAATGATTCAGAGGGTGAGGTGCACATTGCCAAATGTTCTCTTTATGAAAATATTATTTTAAATATTTCCCAAAGCTTGAACTTTCCCCATTAAATTAAATATCTCACATGTCACAAAAATTAAACAAGTGATAGCAGCAGAAATGCTCAAAAGTAAAATTCAGAAGCCATTTATCATTTAAAGGTAAGCAGATATTAAAGAATAAAAGTTGTCATGTAACACCTGCAAAAGATGAGTATTCATGAAAGACTGTGGTTTGGGTGTCACGGGAGAGTTGAGGAATCGTCCGGGTAGTCTTGTCCATTGCACCCTGCGTACCATCTCTCCTACCCATCTGGCTGTGAATCGCAGGCTAGCTGCAGCAGCCATTCACATTTCCTGCTCTCTCTATCATCCATTCTGATATGCACTGGGCAGGTGGCCCCCGTGATGCAGTGGACATTGCCCATGAGCAAAGCATCCATAGCAGTCCCCCTCATGTGCGGTTTCACTTCCCTGTTTCAGTCACCCAGTCAACCACAGTGTGAAGATATGAAAGAGAAAATTCCAGAAATAAATAATTCATAAGTTTCAAATACCTTTTATTACAGTTTTATTTTTATAATTGGTCTCTTCCATTACTGTTGGTGTTAATGTCTTACAAGGCTTAATATATAAATTAAAGTTTATCATAGGTTGTTGGAAGGCATCCATGATCCATATGTGAACTGTGCGGGAACTAAAATGATGCTGAAGCCATTAGGCAGGAAAGTCTGGTACTGGGAACTCCCAGCAGCAATCCTGCTGGTTTGAAAATGTGGCTTCCTACCTAGCTCCATCACAAATTCAGCACAGCATGGGAGATGGGGTGACCCGCTGGAGCCACACAGCCTCTCTGAGATGGGTGTGGCTTGCCAAAATGCCAATCAACCTGTTTACTGCAAGACCCCTGCCACACAGAGAAGCAAGCACCAAGCAGGCACTGAATCAAGACTCCTCCCACTGAAACCTTATCTCTGCCTTTGATGTACGCCCCCTTAAGTAACCGGGTCATTTTTCAGTTGTTCAATTCCAGGTCCTATCAGGACTGGAAGACCTATCAGGTGCACCCCTTTTTATCTAATTTCTGGCTCTGTCTCTATTTCTTACTAGTTATTTCAACTTTTCATTTCTCAGGCAGCTCACACTTCCCGAGCAGGAACCTACTCTGGCAGGGTCCTGGTCACCCCACAATAATAGGTATGTATATACAGTATATGAAAACACTGCAGATGCAGGGTTTAGTACTATTGCTGGTTTGCGAGTATTCTCTGGGAGTCCTGGAATGTGTTCTCCATGGATAAATGGGGAAAACTGCATTGTTTCCACTGATTTGACTGGGCAACTACCATTTTCTATGTTTCAGGCCCAGAGCACCTAAGGACCACAAGCAGCAGGAATATGAGTCCTAGTGGCTCTCTGAAAACCTGGCAAAACCCATCAAGTCCCTCAAAACTTGCAGAATGGGAGGTGATTATTGAAAGCCCAGAGGATGATTCTGTGTGACACCAATGACTCCAGCCAGCTGCTTTCAACTCTTGGGGGACAGCTCGACCACCATTACAGTAAATCCTGCTCAAGCCATCCTGTGCTATGTGTGCCACCAGTGTCCCCAGGACCCTGAATAATGCAGAGGAACCCTGGAGGTGAGGAAGCAACTGTGCAGAGACCCCAAGGTGGGACAGTGCTGGACAGATTCAAGGAACAGATCAGAGTCAGGTGGCTAGGGCATGCAGGGAGGGGGGCGGGGCAGGCTCAGCACCTGCACACCTTGGGCTTTGATTCAGGGACATGGGGACCACTGGAGGATTTTCAGCAGAGGTGTAACCTGGGCTGAGTTACGCATAAGAGAATCTTGAAATGAGGAGAGAGATGGGGCAAGAGTGGAAGGAGAAAAAGAGGTCAGGTCCTCACAGTTAGAGTCCAGGTGAGAATCAGGGAGACTGGGCCAGGTGGGAGTCAGTAGGGGTGGTGAGGAGGGTGGAACTCAGAAGGGGTTCCAAAATAGAGCTGACAAGGCATGAAGTGGTGAGCAAGAGAGACACCAGGAATGGCTCTAAGAAACTCAGCCTGAGCCCTTGAAGAATGGAATCACTACTGGAGGAGAGGGGGAAGGCTGTGGGAGAAACAGACCCGGTGGTCTACAGTGAGAACTCAATTTATGGCATAAGTTTGACATGATTTTCTTATCTCCAAGGAGAGATCACAAGCAGCCAGTTGGATATACAATCTGGAGAGTTCCTGGCCAGGGCATAAATTCAGGCATCCTTGGGACATATGTATTGTTTTGAAAGCCACGGGACCAGATTGTCAAGATGGGATAAACATAGAAAAGAGAGTTCAAACCAGTACTCTGGGTCTCTCCACAGCCCACACTAACCCACCTTTCAACATGTGTGTGTGCATGCACACACACACACACACCCCTACACACCCCATGTCCATCAAAATAAAATCCAGGCTTAAGCCAGGCTTTCCTGCACTCGAGGATGAGGGCTTGTGGCTGGGGCTGAGGTTCAATGGTGGAGCTCCTGCCTAACACATGCGAAGCCCTGGGTTCTATCCTTAGTACTACATAATAATAATAATAATAATAATAATAATAATAGTTTTTTCTTAAAGGATAAAGGTTGTGTATTTGAATGGGCTGGTGGGCAAGTACCAACCTGAGGGGCTGCCAGCTGCAGCCAGCTGTTGCCCACATTCTCCTGTTCTCATCACTGCTCAGGGCACACCACACTCAGGCTGGTTTTCCTCCACAGCCCTGCTGCTGACACAGAAAATTCCACGCAGCCCTCTCACCCATCCAGTAGGCTTGCTCCCTCTCAACTCTCAGTGATGAGCACCATTTCCAGTTCCCAGTGAAAAAACCAAGCCAAGTGAAAATCAGCAGACTTCAGAAATAGGCTAAAACTATTCCCTGCCTCAGTGGTGCTATTTGGTCTTTTCCCCAAATCTTTATCTCTCCCTGTTTCTTAGCTCTCCATAATTCCCCCAAAGATGATGAGCCAATGGTGGACAGGCCTGGGTCTTCTACCCCACTATCACAGTCCTGGAACACAGGTGCCACCCAGGAAAGAGCTGGGAAATGAATGTAAATTGGTTTCCATTTTCTCACGTTCTCTCTTCTTTGCTTTCAACCCTATCATAACAAACAGATCGCTTTTCAGGCTTCTCTACTTTTCCTCTTGCCAAATATTGCTTAATTCATTGTATTTCACAGACATTCCTTTTCTGGGAGCAGAGGGAAAAAAAGGAAGGAAAGATAAGAAAAGCAGCCTACTCTTTTGGTAGAACTTCCTACTCAAATCTTGTCTCTTTGACAAATCTCATTCTCAGGGAAGATGCCCATGAATGTCCCTCAGTGTAAATTCTCCATGTGAATAAAGCATGACTTTTAAAGAGAGTGTGAGTCTGCCCTTCCTCACCATCACTTCTCGATCTGCCACAACTGAAACATTTACTCCTAGGACATTGCCCCATCACAAATAATCCCCGTGTGATGCAGTGTGATTAATAGTTAGTTGCTTCCCAAGAACTTGGGTGTGTTGCCAAATTCTTCAAAACTGGCTGAGTGAGCTGACGACATCACATGCAAATGCTGTTTTAAAGAAAGAAGCTGTTCATGGAGGGCACGTGCCCGGGTGTGTGCATATGTGAAAGAGTCCTCTTCTTCACAGCACATTGAACGTTGTCCAGGGGAGATCATATGGTAGACCACGGAACAAGCCTCAACAAATTTTTAAAAACCAAAATCATATTAAGAATTTTTCCAATTTTTCTTGGAATCAGTAACAAGAGCTGTGTACAAAGAGCTGCTTGCCAATTCTGGAGGTTCCCTATCATTCTCAGATTCAGTTATGCCTTTATTTATTTTTAAATAGCACTATATTTGCACCTGGGAACGCCTTTGAAGGGGCTTCCATCATTACAGCACAGGTTTGATGAGCTACAAAGTTTCACTCCAATTTTTTTCTTCCTGAACGCTCCACCACCAGGACTTCCGTCCACAGAGTTCAAGTGCTTCTCCCAGGTCAACCCTGAACCCATACAGTGGATAAATGTTAAGTGTTTCTACCAGGTTTATGAAGTATATCCTGACTTATGAGATTGAATTACTTCATACACAACTGATTTTTAAAAAACAATGTTCAGTTAAAGATTTCTGGAATTTCTGACATCAGCTAGGTTTAAAGCTGAGCTTCTAAGTGGTAAATGAAGCCAAACAAAGAAATGGAAGACCCAAATCCAAGAAGCAATTTGGATGAAAACAATATGCAGAAATTTAGTATATGCTAACGGTGGTGATATTTCGAATAATTTGAGAAAAGATATATTATTCTCCCAAAGGACATGGGAAAAATAACCTGGACATTTATGGAAGAAATGAAGAGGTAATAGTTAGTACATGGGTCATGCTAACTCGGGCCAAATCCCTACTCTGGCACTTAATATCTGTATTACTGAAGCTATGTTTTTTAACCCCTCTAGGGTCAATTTGGGGGAGGGTACCAGGGGTTGAACTCAGGGGTACTCGACCACTGAGCCACATCCCCAGCCCTATTTTGTGTTTTATGTAGAGACAGGGTCTCACTGAGTTGCTTAGCGCCTCGCCCTTGCTGAGACTGGCTTTGAACTCGCGATTCTCCTGTCTCAGCCTCCCAAAGTTCTGGGATCACAGCTGTGTGCCATCGTGCCTGGCTCAAATTTTATTTTCCGTAAATAAGAATAAAAAAACTTACTCCATAGTATGGGCATGAGGATCAGATGACATTGTGAGACCCTGCACAAAGAGTATCCAATTAATGTCAATTTATTCATTATTGCTACTTTTCACTTCCTTCAGCAAGATAAATTCCAGATAAAGATATACATGCAAGAAATAAAAACATTAAAGCTACTAGAATAAAACATGAGTGAACATTTTTATAATCTGGCAGACATGACACAAAACTCAGAAGCAGCAAAGATAAAGAGCTGATGACATGAACATTGATAAATCTCAGTGCTACAACTGGAAATGAGAACTTCTATATATTTAGCAAAGAGCTATTATCCCTAATATAGAAAGAGCTCTTAAAATAAGTAAAAAAAGGCACAAACAACCCTGTAAACTACATGATTATGTATTTGATAAAAAGAAGGAAACACAATACCCAAAAGGAAAGTGAAAAACAAGGCAAGATCACTAAGAATTAAAGAAATGAAAGTTAAAACAGCAATCGTGTGTCTGTATGTATATGAATGTCTATGTAATATCCATCTGGAAAAGCTAAAAAGTGCATTAATGCCTCTTATTGGCAAGAGTTTTTACAAATAAGCATGGTCATCCATTAGTGAACAAAGAGGACAACTTTATAGAGGTCTATTTGAACATATCTATGAAAATTTCCGTGTGCATTTCCTTTGATCCAGAAATAATTCTGTTGCTGGAATTTTGTCCTATAGATAGTATAGATACATATATGTATATAGGTATAGATATCATTAAATCATTGATATCACTAAAACTTTGTGTATATTTAGAGAAAGAAAAAACCAGTGCAAAAGTTTTTCAAAAAAATTTGGAAAATGTAATAATGGTACATTTCTACAAAGGAAAACTATGAAATTTTTGAAAAGAATAAACTAAATCCACATGGGCATGGAAGAATGTCCCAGAATAAAGTGGAAAGAATAAAGTTGCAGAATCGTGTGTGCACAGGGACATCTCTGGAAGAGAAGTATGGAAACTCTGCAGCTGGGCCTCAGAGCTCCCTCCAGAAGAATCTCCTCACTGGAGTGCGTGCTCACAAGAGCACAGCTGATGGACAGCTTTGAGCAGGCTCACACCCTCATGCTGCTCCCAGCCAGTGATCACCCAACTC